>CM064912.1:37707952-38115452 GCA_032727855.1 Quercus ilex subsp. ballota | reverse complement strand
TTGTTTGGGAGTAGGTCATATAGCTTCACAATGCCCAAATAAGAGGACCATGATCGCACGTATTGATGGAGAGGTGGAAACTGAAAGTGAGGGAGATGATGATCAGATTCCATCACTTGAGGATGCTTGTGATGATAATGTGGAGTATCCAGTGGAGGGTGAGTCACTTGTGGCTAGGCGTGCTTTAAGTGCCCAAGTAAAAAAGGATGATATCGAACAATAAAGGGAGAATATTTTTCATACTAGATGCCACGTCAACAATAAGGTATGTAGTATGATCATTGATGGGGGGAGCTGTACTAATATGGCTAGCACTACTTTAGTGGAAAAATTGAATTAATGGCTGATTGATTTTCCAGCTCCATATCAGTTAATAGATATTTTTCCTACTCTGGAGCATTTAATTTTGTACCAGAGCTACCTTAATTTTAGACTTTTATTATTTAGTACGTTTATTTTATTTTATATTTTTCTATTTTCAGTCATGCCTTATAAATAGCATGCACTCATTGTAATAAGGGATTATTGAATAAAAATTAGAAAAGGTGAGGCTTTGCTCTTCTTTTGGTTCTTCAAGGACTGTGAACTTATCAGGGATTCTTCCTTGTAGCGTTCAAACTTTATACCTTTAGTTCATGATTCAATTATAATCATTAGGTCAAGGTGTTACACTTATATCTTTGGTTCGCGTTTCGATTATAAACGTTGGGTCAGAGTTTCTATCAAAAAAACTGAATTTTAGCTTTCTTGGGCAAGTATTCAAATATTTTTGTTGGGTCTCAAAGCGTGTCGATTGAGGTTCGCATCATTTGGTATCAGAGCACAGGTTCTAAAATTAGTTTTAATATCCCTTTATCATTTGTTTCCTGTTATCATCCTATCTTGTTCCTTTTGTGTTCTTTATTCCTTGTTCTTATTTTGTGACGTGCACTAGGTTAAAATCGTGCACCCAGCTCCAAAAAAAAAAAGAGAAAAAGAAAAGAAAAGAAGAGATGGTAATTATTGAAAACATTGTGGAAGATTCAATTGAGGTCAAATATAAGGATGAGCCCACAAATCACAATCCTCAAGTCTCAGTTGATTTGTTGAAGATGACTATACAATATGTTGATTTTCTTGGAGTAGAAAATTTTAATTTTATTATCAACCCTTTGTTGATTGATGTTGCAAATAAATTGAAAGTAGATGAGAAGAAATTTTATGCTACACTTTATGAAGGATTCAAGTTTCAGAACCGGATCAAGTTATTAAAGCATTCGAAGTATTTGTTTATTTGGAGCGGAAGATTTCAGATTTCAAAGATGAACTCGAAGACGAGTTTGATTCAAGTGGAGGGGTCTGATATGCGACACAATTTACTATTTAATTATTGTAATTTATTATTTTTGGTATTTTTATGTAAAAAACGTTATTTTAGGTTTAGGTGATTTATTTCCTTGTTTTTAGGTGCATTTAATGCTTTTTAGGTCAAATTTGATTCCTGATATGGTTAGGTATCAATTAGGAGTTATTTTAGAATATATTTTCTTGTCTGTCAAGTTTTATGGAGCCCTTATATAGGCTCCTAAGTCTGTAAACGTTTTTCAGAGATATTATTGAATAAAAATCAGAAAAGGTGAGGCTTTGCTCTTCTTTTGGTTCTCCAAGAACTGTGAACTTATCAGGGATTCTTCCTTGTGGCGTTCAAACTTTATACTTTTGGTTCGTGATTCAATTATAATCATTGGGTCAAGGTGTTACACTTATACCTTTGGTTCGTGTTTCGATTATAAACGTTGGGTCAGAGTTTCTATCAAAAATATGAATTTTAGTTTTCTTGGGCAAGTATTCCAATATTTTTGTTGGGTCTCAAAGCGTGTCGATTGAGGTTCGCATCACTCTCTCTCTCTCACACATCTCTCCCCATCACTCTGATTATCTTTTCCTCACTATCTCTTTCAACCACCCATCACCACCAGATTTGCCACAAGAAACCCACCACCTCCACCACGAAAAAACCCATCACCATCACCACCACCTCCACTGTGAAAAAAACCCACCTTACCACTAGGAACAAAAACCATAAAATCCACCACCACCTCCACCTATAAAACCCACAAAACCACCACTAAAAAACCCACAAAACACTAGTCACAACCATGGTGAGAATCAAAGGACGAAATCAAACCCAAATCAAAACCCACCCCCCCATATCCAGATGGACACCCATAGCAAGAACCACCAAGAAACCTCCACAACAACCACAAGAAACTGCCCACCATGCCACCACCAAACCTAGAAATTGGCCACCATGCCACCACCACCAAACCCACCAAATGCCGGTCTCTATGCCGATCTCCACGCCAGTCTCCACATTGGTCTCCACGCCGATCTCCACTGTGTTGACCTCCATGCCACCATGGCAATCTCAATCGCGCTAGCCGCCTCGCCACCACGCTGATCTCAAACACACGAGTGAGGACTGAGGCTACATTGCTACAGAGAGAGAACCAGAGAAATGAGAGAGAGATAGACATGGAAGACGCAGAGAAATGAGAGAGAGTGATGTGGGAGACAGAGAGACAAAATGGGAGACAGCTAATGAAGGAGAGAGAATATATTAGTAAAAAATATATACAAGCCTACTACAGTACCATCCTACATATAAGATGGTACTGTAGCAGTATTGTAAAAAAATTTACAATTAGAAGCCCGGATAAAGCATGTTTTTTTATGTTTTGATGGTAAAATATACCAACATATGGCATATGGCAGTGCAGGTACTAATGCTCTTAGAGACAAGAACCTTAAAATCACTAAATTTTCATTTGATGATTGATTCTGGTCATCTTCCTAGCTGGCCAGAACATTCACCAACCCCATAGACCCTATAAATCTATAGATACCACCTTTACATCTCACATTTTCAAATCTCAGGACATCCCCAAATTCCATACCAAAACTCTGTTGGTTTCATCTCAAACTTAGTTCTCTCTCTTCAGTGAAGTGGTAGGGTCGAACCTTTGAAAGTTTGGCTATGTTTCCTGGTTATTCATCATTAGAAAACTAGTCTATCATTCTTGAGCTCCAACTATCAGTTCCATTCCTATTATTATTGTTTTGAAGTTAAACGATCTTTTGATTCGATTTATGCTAGATACATTCACACATTTTTATTCCTATTATTACACACAATTATGGAAGTTGATTTAACCAAAGGTGCAGATCAAAAAATTTACTTCGGTTGTAGATGGAAAGAAGCATGAATTTTCTCAATGATACATATTCTGCACCGTATAGTTATTTCTTCTTTATATTTAACATGCTCTATTTTGTGTTTTTGTGTATTTTGATGATAACATGTCAGTCACACGCTTGTTTGTTTGATTTTCTTTGAATTATGTAAGTTTAGGCTTTCTTCCTAAAGCATATGGTGGGTGTATGCCACTTTAACACCAGTGTAAGCTGGTATGACCCGAACCACTTCCTAGTTTTCTTCTTGGTTGTTCTTGTTTAATTATTTTTTAGGGTTTTGCTCAAAGCTCAGTGGAGTACACCAACCATATGTAGCTTACGCCGCCTTATAGAAAAACCCTACTTTGCCTTTAAATCCGTGCTATATTTGCAAATTTGTATATATATATTTTAAATTTTGTATCATTCTTCTGAATTTTTTTATAAAAAATTTAATGTCATAAAACTTAAAATACAAAAAATAAATACAATTTTCCTTTTAGATTAGAGTAGAATTTCCTTGATTTTAGGTTAAATTAACTAGGAGCTTAATTTTATGGTAGGCTAATTAGAAATGAAAATTAGAAACTCTATAATTAAAAAAAAAGTATTGAATGTATTGAAGGTCAAAGACTTTTCCATACAAGGTGATAGTCAACTAGGTTTAAATTTCAAAACTTGATTAGTTAGCTATTATTTTTGGAAGATTTTACTTTTTGTTTTTCTTATTCTTTGTTTTAATTTTATGATTTACTTTCCTAGTTTAGATTTTACGGTTAGGGTGCAAGTGTATGATTAGTGATACCTACTTAGTAATGTTCATTTAAGGATAATCCAGTAATACGAGTGAAGGCCAACTATAGTTCGGTAATAATAGGCGCCTAACACCTTTTCAAGAAGGTACCATCAACACTTAGCTTGGGCCAGTTTGACCTTTGTATATAGGGTTTGGATCGAAAACCAGGTAGCGATTCCTTTCTTATTCTTTGTGCTTATTGCTTGTAGCATACTCTCGAAGCCACGTCTAGGGTAGAGCCCAAACCAAGGAGCCCCTCAAAGCCATGACTAATCATCGAGTTGTAATTTTGTCCTAGTTGCTCACACTACCCATCACATTACCAACAAGTTTCTTTGATCTTTCCTTTTTAGGTTGGCTTTACAGTGGTAATCTCAAACTTAATTTCCAACAACACCCAACATTAGCTAGTTGGAATAGGGTTATCCAGAGATGATTATATTTTTAGACTAGTAATTATATCACCTCGATTTTATTCATAAAATAATCCATCAAGTCAACAATGCTTTCATTCTCAAAAAAAAAAAAAAAAAAAAAAAAAGTCAACGATGCTTTTATTATTAATTTAAATATCAAATAACTAGTGGTGGCTCTAGAATTTTTTTCTAGGGGGGTCAGTAGTGGTAAAGCTAGAAATTTGTTATGGGGACAAGTAAAAATATAAAATAATTAATTTTTTTTATATGTACAACTTTCATATTATATACATTATACAATAATTTAAAATAGTATTCTAAATATAATTTAGTATAGATATCGGTAAGACAACAACCATTGCATGCATAAACAAATATAATTAAATAACTAATCATACACGTGGTCAGTTTCTTGGAGTTGGACTAATGGTAAATGTGAAATTAAGAAAAAAATATAGTAAATGATATAAACTTTTAAAGTGTATGACTTCTTAACCATACACGTGGTTAGTCTCTTGGAATTGGAGCAAGCACTAAAAGACTTCTTGGATTTGGAAATCTATAGAGCATTTATCAAACTAGTTGATTAAAAAGAGAGAAAAACTAAAAAACCATGGGTAATTCTACGGTACCCCCCAAAAAAAGAGGGGGTACGGTACTCACTATTGGGTAACCTGCTATACCAGGTTACATTTTTCTCACATTTGATGGTTCCATCCTCACATTGTGCAGTTCTAATATCACATTTGACAGTTCTTTTCTCACATTTGGTGGTTCCCTTTCTTTTTTCTCACATTTGACGGTTTCATCCTCACATTGTGCAGTTCCAACATCACATGTGACAGTTCTTTTATCACATTTGGTAGGTCCTTTACTTTTTTCTCACATTTGACAATTCCATACTCACATTGTGCAGTTCCAACATAACATATGACAGTTCGTTTCTCACATTTGACGGATTCATTATCATATTATGCAGTTTCAATATCACATTTGACAATTTTTTTGTCACATATAGTGGTTCCTTTATTTTTTTTTCCCCCTCAAATTTGATGGTTTCATTGTCATATTAAGTAGTACCAATATCGCATTTGCTCTATTTTTGTCACACGTGACAGTTCTTTTGTTACATTAGGTGGTTCCCTTATTTTTTTTCTCACATTTGATGGTTTCATTCTCACATTGTGTACTACCAACATCACATGTGACAATTCTTTTCTCACATTTGACGGCTTTATCCTCACATTGTGCAGTTCCAACATCACATGTGACAGTTCTTTTCTCACATTTGGTGGTTCCCTTATTTTTTCCTCACATTTGATGGTACCATCCTCACATTGTGCAGTACCAACATCACATGTAACTGTACTTTTGTCACATTCGGTGGTTCCCTTATTTTTTTTTTTTCACATTTGATGGTACAATCCTTATATTGTGCAGTACCAATATCACATGTGACTGTACTTTTGTCACATTCGGTGGTTCCCTTATTTTTTTTCTCACATTTGATGATTCTATTATCACATAAGGCAGTACTAATATCACATTTAACCGTACTTTTCTAACATTTGGTGGTACTTTAATTTTTTTCTCTCCCATTTGGCAGTTCCATTGTCACATTAGGTAGTACCAATATCACATATGACTGTACTTTTACCTCATTTAGTTGTACCCTTATTTCTTTTCTTACAAGTGATAGTTTCATCGTTACATTAGGCAGTGCCAACATCACCTGTAACCGAACTTTTATCACATTCAATGGTTCCTTTTTTTCCCCCCTCACATTTGATGGTCCATTGGGCAGTACCAACATCATATGTGACCAAAATACCTTGAAACTCTCACAAATTACTAGGATATCCTTAAAATAAAAAAGATGACCAAAATACCCTTAGAACCTATAAAATGACTGAAATGACCTTAAAACCTAAAAAATGTCCGAGATACCCTTAGAACCTAAAAAATGACCTAAATGACTTTAAAACCTAAAAAATGACTGAAATTACTTTGTAACCTAAAAAGTGACTGAAATACCCTTAGAACCTAAAAAATTACCGTAATACACATAAAAATGACAGAAATACCCATAAAACCTTTAAAATGACCAAAATACCCTTAGAACCTAGAAAATGACCGAAATGACCATGAAATCTAAAAAATAACTAAAATGACCTTATAACCAAAAAGTGATTGTGTTAGGACATATGTGATTCATTTGTTAGGAACATATATCACTATTTTATGTAATTAACTAATCTTTTAACAAAACGCATTTTACTTGTAATTGGGTAGATCTAGAATGTGTTTAATACTTCAAGAAACCTTGTTTCAAGATCAAGTGTTAAATCCATGCAAGTCTGTCTAAGATTCAAGTTGAGAAAGTGTCTGTCATTAAAGCTCGACAGCTAGCCATCTATCGAGCCTTGAAGAGCTGTTGAAGCCCGTGGCTCAACAGCAGCTCGACAGATAGGGCATCTGTCGAGGTTTATGAAACTCAGAATTTCTGATATGTTTTTCATTCAATCCGTGATTGTATGTTTGAGTTTTTTTTTTTCTCACAACCCTAGACATATAAAAGGATCATTTTAAGGGCCGTCAAAGGTGGAACAAGTTGCACAAGTGTTGAGCAAAGTTTGTTCAAGCAAATTGTGACCGGAGACAAAATTTGCCCGAGTTCATCTTTCTTGTGAAGAAGTTGCTGTGTTTGTACACCATAGGGTTTTGTGACCAAGTATCTTCTTGATCTTCATCGTGTGATGAATTGAAGAACTTTGCAACCAACAACCTTCTCTAGTTGGTGATTGAAATCGCGCAATTGGTTAGTCACGTACTGGGAGCCGTGCATTACAAGGATAGATTGTCACTATAGAACAAGTCCAATTGTGTATTGGGGCAAGGGTTCAACTATAAGTTGGTATAAGGTATTGAGATTCCTTTACTTGTAACCGCTTGTTGTGATAATAGTAGATTCTCGGGAGTGGTGACCTTAAAATCACCCGGTGGGGTTTTTGCTGTGTAGGTTTTTTCCATTCGTAAACAAATCACCATGTCAATTTATTTTCCACTGCATACTTTAGTTATTGGTGATTTGTTTGTGTTACTACGCTCGTTGCATGTAATTGAACCTAATTAATTCACTTGGCTAATTAATTGGTTAATTCATCGTAAGGGGTCAATACATTTTTGGCCTATCAGATTGAAATAATCTCAGAACCTAAAAAACAACTATAATGCACTTGAAGCCTAAAAAATGACCGAAATACCCTTAGAATCTTAAAAATGACCGAAATGACCCTAAAACCCAAAAAATGACCAAAATACCCTTAGAACCTAAAAAATGACCGAAATGACCCTAAAACCTAAAAAATGATTAAAATGACCTTGTAACCACTTATTTTCTATTATTAAGGTTGAACATTTGAAATAGATCACATTGACATATATAAAGAAAAGATGGTTGAAAACTGCAAAGTGTCACCTACCTTGCAAACATGAATCCCAGATTTATGATGTACATTCGTGCATAAGATTATCCTAAGTTAATTTTGATTGGTGCTTAATAAAATATTAATTCAAATTTAATTGTGAGATCTTTATATCTTAACTTAGTGGTAAGCCTAAGATAATTAACATTCATGCATAGAATTATCTACATGTATATGTATTTTTAAACATCTTAGAAGCAATAACTTAGTGGTAAAACAAGCGTGTTTTAACCAGGATACCTTGGTTTGAGCCTTTGCGTTGATCCCTTACTGTTAATATAATTTTGAAAATAATTAACACTTTAAAACATAACCCTTGCTGGTATCTTTTTCTATTCACCCTAGATTATCCATTTGTATATGATGCAATTTGTTTACTAAGAAATCACTTTTCCATATTCACATATGAAAAGATAAAGAATTCACTAGTTTTGTTTGTATATACCATAGATGATCCAAAGAAATCAGACCAACTACTTGCACTTGGAGCTATAAATGAAAATTTTTATCTCATAATATCTATAACTTGATTTGATATGTAACTCACTTTCATGTACTACAAGCAGGTCTCTTGTTGCAAAGTATCTCAAAGAAGCAAAACAACTACAAAGAAATCCATTGAAAAAGGGAAAATTCATTTTTTTAAAAATATCCGCTACAATGTGTTTCATTCACATCTATATCTAAATACCATCATGGTAACAATTGAAAAAGAGACAACCAAAAGTATTTGCATGTTTGGATTTCATTCTTAAATTCTCAAGAGGGCAACTTCTAACTTGTAGGAATTTCTTGTAGTCCATTCTACAACTCCAATGGCAACTGAAATATCTGCATTTAAATGGTATAACTATTAGTGCTTTAAAAAAAAAAAAAGATGTTCGTAAGAGCATATCTCTTTGCATAGAGCCTTAGATATTTAGTTATTATTTAAATAACTACAATTACTCAAGAACTTTAGCTTATCTAGCTCAAATTGACAATATCAAGTTCAAAATCATATGTAATAAGTTTATTATAAAAAAAATCAAGTAAAGAACAACATGCTAAAAAAAGGGATATAATTAACCTTTGAGAGGTTTCTTACCATCTGAAAGTTGAGTAATAATGTAAATAATTGTGGGTGCATATCAGTGTTTCAGCTCTGTTTTAGAGTTTGATCTTGTTTACAGAGCATACTTCCATTTGTTGGCTTTATTTTTGTGTATTATTGTAAGCTTTGTTTTTTGCACTTTTGGAATTGCACTGGATAAAGAAAAATGACATCTATAATTGGTGGAATTTAGTACCATGTTTTCTTAAAAGCAACCATGTGCAAGCATGTCCATATGTGTAAAAATTGAATCCCAAGACTACCAACTCCACATAATGTTTTCACTGGATATTAGTCATAATCCAATTCAACCCCCAAAGATTGAAATAAATTGATGCCCATTTTTAATTTAGTTGAAGTTAAGGTTTTTACTACTTTAGATATTTCCTTTCATAATTTGAATTGCTTTTATATACAGGATATGGTTAGATATGCTAACAACTAGTTGTAAAATATGGTTAAAAGTGTGAAATTTTTTATCACGGTGTTGTCCAAGATGTACTTCCTCCTTTAATGGATCTTGTAAATCATGGAACTCCAGTTGTGGAGCCCGAAGCAATTGATTATGTAAAGAACCAACTGCCAAATGTGTCAATGGAGTCACTGTGTATGTTTATGTTGCGCAAAGTGATATGATTATTCTTGGAAGCTATTAGAGAACATTTGATGTAATTTATGGATGGGTTTATTAAATAAGTTAAAATTTTTGCTTATTATGCTGTGTATTGCTTCTGTAAATGAGTCCAAACACTTGTAACATCTAGAATGCATATGCACATACAATTGAAGTCCAAATATAATTAGAGTACATATACGAACAAATACAGAAAATCCTTATTTCCAATGTCAAATAAAACCTCTAATCACAGGCTCTAATCTGTCTATGAACAAGGGTCACATAATGATTTAATTTCTCTGGGTTGAGATGGAGAGTATTATTCTCTATTAGAACTACAGTGTGGTAGCTCCTCTAAGAAGTAAACTAGAGCAACTATGAAACCTTATAAACATTCATAACTACGTAAAAAAGTTGAGAAACTAAGGGTGACACCCATAAATTATAAAGGACATGAACATGTAATGCAATCTACTCTTTCTCCAAGCTTACCTTGTGCCAGATCTCTTACAACCTAACAATTTCATGCACAATACTCTTATTACTAGTAATAAAATGACAAAACAAAACATGTTGTAATAGAAGTATAAACCTGAAATCGATGGAATACACAAAATGCTTCCCTTCAGTGGAGAACACAATCAAAGAAACCTTGATTATGAAGGCAGAGTGTTGAATAAGTGGCATTTGCCAAATTTTGAAGTTGGTGACTTCCAAGCGTGCACATTTCCACATCTAAATAACTCAATGAATTGTGTCATTAAAATAATTATAAATTATCCAAAACTTCCAAATGACCAATACTTAAAACTTGAATAATAATAATAATAATTATTATTATTATTTTATGAATCAATAAAGATTTTTTTTTTTTTTGGGATAATACAGTAAAGAATTTTATTCAAAGTAAGATAAGTATAGAGTAGGAGCCCCAAAGACTCTAAACCAGCAGCTGACATATAGTAGAACTTTACATTACATACCACAATAACAACACAAACACACCATCCAAAGTAGGCAAATTCAACCCTCCTAGGCATGATTATCATGGTAAGGGGAAAAGATGACATCACAAAATGCTTAATCATGCATGAAAAAAGTTCCAAATGGTCAATATTTTTGTATTCTTAATCATACATTATGTTAATTTTGTTTTAATTTTACTTATTAATTTGAGAAGACTTTGGGGGACATCTTGTTTTGGCTGATATAATTTCCAAGCTTGGATCTTTGCCCCCAAATCATCACAGATAACTAGCAATCATATAACCCAAAATACCCAAACCAAATCAAGCTGAAATACCCAAACAAATTAATCCAAAATCAGGAAGAAAAAGAAAACAATTCTTACACAAGATCTATCTTCTCAATACTAAAATACCTAAATCAAATCTAACCTAAAAGTAATAACCAAATCAAATATATATATATATATATATATATAAACAGCTTCTCCCACAAAAATTCTCACCAGTGGCAGTAGCGGACGATCTAATGTTGACGGATGGTGCGCGGCGGTTGCAGCGGTGGTGGTGGAGGCGGCGGTGGCAGTGACACAGAGCTTGCCAAGTCTCTCTCTCGTTCAGCCTCTTTCGTTCTCTGTTTCTTTTTCTTTTGGTTTTGTTTTTGATTTTATACACTACCTATTCTACCGGTAACAAGTTTACCTAATAATTTAAATAAACGGTCAGGATTGAAAATTTTAAAATGTACGACTAAGATTTGGACGGGAACCGTACCCCCTAAAAAAGGAGGTGGGTATTGTAGAATGACCTAAAAACCATAGAAGGGAAAAAGAAAGATAATGAGAATGAGGAAATAATCACAGATCTATATATAGATCTGTTGGTTATGATAGTGGTGTACTTTTTTGATGATGAATAAAAAAAAGTACTAGAAAAAACAACTTTATTTTGCTATGGAAAAGTAAGCCAAAGTCCTGGAAAAAAAAAGGTTTTTTTTTTTTTTTTTTTTTTTAACGAATGAGCAAAAATTTGAGACATTTTTTTTTCTTATAAAATTAAATATTTTAAGAGTAGTGCTATTGACACAACACTTTCATAATAAAATCTAAGTGACAAGTTGTTAAAGGTAGAAAAAAAGTGATGTTAGTTGTGGGTCCTGATAAAAACTAGTTACAACTTGCCACTTTATTTTTATTGTTAAATTATTGTGAAAATATTGTGAAAGTAGCATTAAGATGATCATATTCAAACTTATATTAGCTGGGTTTAAACAAAATTTAGAGTCAGGGGGGTTCAAAATTTTATTTTAAAGGCTCAAAAAAAAAAATTATTAAAAGATTTTTGATGATGGTTTACTTGAAATTAAAAGATTTGTTGGAAGTTCCAAACCTATGTCTTTTACAAAATATTGGTATTCAAAACCTACTCCTCTTGATATGCAGTTTGAAGAAAGATCTTTTTAAACCCAATTTTTTGTTTCTACTGATAAAATTTATGAATGGAATATTGACGGTTTATCTGAACAAGAAATCATTAATAAAATGGGTCATATGTCTATAGTTGGAATTGCTTATATCAATAACTATAATCTTGACGACCCTGAAATTGTTGACCTTTTTTCTCTTCCGCAGCTTTTGTCTCCTTTTGGTTTCTTTTGATTTTTGTCTCTTGTCATAGCTTTAGTTTTTAATTTGGACTCTTCCCTCTATTGTCTCATTGTATTCCTATCTTTCTCCCAAAGTTTTATTGTCCACTGCCACAGGGGTTCCTTTTGTCCTATAGGTTTTGTTTTCAACTTTTGAGAGACTCTTGCCGAAACAAAGCAACCTTCAAGGCTTTTAAGTATTGTTCAGTCACACAGTAAGTTTTCTATTTTTGGTTTAGTGTAAATAAATTTTTTTTTTTTAAATTTCTTTTAGGATTTATAGCAACTTTCTTATATACACTTGTGTGAGTTTGTGTCTAAAGTGTGTGTATATATATATATATGTTGTTTATTAAAAAAATAACTATGTTGTTTTTGTTTTGTATTAAGGTCATGAGTGATAGAAATTATCATATTAAGATTGATAATCAATCGATTTGAAAATTGAATTTTGAAGATGGGGATTCACCACCTGTGATAGTTGAACAACCAGAACCAATATCAATAGATAGCAACGATAAAATTCATGCTAACGTAGAAGAAGAACTGATTTTGAAATTAGGAATTGAGTTTGAGACTGAGCAAGATGCGTATGATTTCTATAATAGTTATGTGTGTGTAGTTGGATTTAGTATTAGGCGAAGTAAGGGTCACAAGGGTGATAAAGATGGTTCACGTAAATGGTTAGATAGAGTTTTTTGTTGCTCTTGCGAGGGTATATGAGGGAATGACAAAAGAGATGATAATGTTAAATGCCATCGTCTAGAAACAAGATGCGGTTGCTTGGCAGAGATGAAAATTAGTTGTAGATATAGTGAAAAATATTGTGTTGTAAAATTTGTGTCAGATCACACACATGTCTTAGCTTCTCCTCGTAAGCGTATATTCCTTAGATCTCAAAGGTCCATTAATCCAGCCCACGCTGTTGAGGTTGAATTAGCAGATAGTTCTAGAATTGCACCAAGAGCAAGTATAGGACTAATGGCTAGAAGGGTAGGTGGACTTGACAATCTTGGTTTCATTCTTGAGGATTATAATAATTATTTGCGTAAAAGATGAACAGATAGATGAAAAGCAGGGATACAGGAGGCCTACTTGAATATCTTCAAAGAATGCAATTTGAAGACTTTAATTTTTCTTTTGCAATTTAGGTTGACGTTGATGATCTAATTACAAATATTTTTTGGGCAGATGGTAGAATGAAGTTGGATTATGAATATTTTAGGGATGTAGTGTGCTTTGATACAACTTACAAAAAAATAAAGAAGGTAGGCCGTTTGCATTGTTTGTTGGTGTAAATCATCATAAACAAACTATCATCTTTGGTGCTGCATTGTTATATGATGAAACATCTGAGACTTTCATGTGGTTGTTTGATTTTTTTCAGAAAGCAATGTTTGGTAAGAAACCATAGACTATCCTCACAGACCAAGATGCTGCAATGGCAAAGGAATTAGCTTCACAATGGCCAGAAACACATCATTGTTCATGTGTTTGGCATATGTACCAGAATGCAGCTAAGCAACTCAAAGAAGTGTTTGGAAGGTACAGTACTTTTGCAATAGATTTTAGTAGTTGTATACACATGACTATGAAGATGATTTTTTAGATGCATGGGATAATATGCTTGATAAATATGATCTAAAGAATAATAGTTGGTTGCAAAAACAATTTGAGTTAAGGGAGAAATGGGCTTTGGTTTATGGGAGGAAAACATTTTGTGCTGATATGTCTACTACTCAGAGAAGCAAGAGTATGAACAGTCAAATTAAAAGGTACATAACTTATAATTATGACTTGTTGCATTTCTTTTGTCACTTTCAAAGGTTGGTTGATGATAGACGTTTTGAAGAGTTGAGAGCAGATTTTAAAGCAACTCAAAGTAAACTATCATTAGAATATCCAGTAGAAATATTGAAGCATGCAGCGAGTGTTTATACTCCTACAGTATTTAAGTTGTTTAATCGTGAATTATGGCTCACTTGGGATTGTGAATTGCATAAGGATGGTGAGGTTGGATCTGTGGTAAAATATAAAGTTATTTCTCCCCGTAAATCTCGCCAACACATTGTTCAATTTGATTCATTGGCTTCTATAATGATGTGTAGTTGTAATAAATTTGAATTTGTTGGAATTTTATGTGCCCATGCCTTAAAAGTGTTATCTCTTCAAAATTGTACAAGGGTACTAAATCAGTATATTTTAAAAAGGTGGACAAAAGATGCAAAGGATGGTTCTGCAATGAAAAATTATATGCACGTAGGACCACATGACCAAAATGCAGACGTGGGAAGTCATTATAAAGTGTTGCTTAAATTGTATTCTAATTTGGCAGCAAGAGCTGCACTAATTGATGAGTCTTTTCGTATTTCTTTGGATGCTCATGAAAGTACTTTGAACAAAGTAGAGGCAAATTTGAAAAATTTATCAATTGAAGAATCTATTGTTGGGAGCACTCGTTTCAAATCAAAGGCTCAACAAGCTAATGACAAAGTGTAGCCTACTAACTGTGAAGGAAATAAAATTAAAGGAATTAAGCTTAAAGGGAGACAAGCATGTGTAGGGACATCTTGTAGAAGAAAGGGTGCATTAGAGAAAGCTACAAGAAAGAGAAAACATCAAACTAAAGCATCCTCTCATATTCAACAGCTCACATCGGTATGAAATGTGTTTTGTGTTTTGTTACTTTGTGCTTACGATTTGTTAGACAATAGTATGTACTAATTCTCTAAATTATTTATATGATTTTCATTGTGAAATGTATCAGGAAGATAGCATGGCAAATTTAAACACACCTGGCTTTACTGATATGTTGAACTTGATACAGGTAATTAAATGAAAGTTCATTTATTGATTTACTTTTTGCTTTGATTTTTATTTGTTTCATTGTTAAATGTATCAAGAAGATAACATGACAAATTTAAATACACCTGGCTTTACTGATATGTTGAACTTGATATAGGTAATTAGATGAAAGTTGATTTAATTATTAATTTTTTGCTTTGATTTTATTGATTTCTAATTTGTTATACATTGATATGTAGGCACAATTACCCAAAACGGGAAATCAAAGAAATTATGAAGATGTTGAATAACAAGATGGAATTGAAGATAGAAGTGTGATTGCTTGTGGGACTTTATCAGCCACGCTCCAAGTCCATAGAGATCATGCATTGAGATATTAACTTAATTTTATAAATTTTTAATCTTTTACTATGGTTTTCTAGATGTGTCTTTTAGCTAGATCTTGTTAGCAAAAAGGCTCCTTGAACTTCTGTATTTGGGGGCGGAGCAATGTTTTTTGTTTGTTTGTAGGCCTAAAACTTCTGTTTCCTTTAAAAATTATCTTCCTTGAACTTCTGTATTTGTGGCACTTGCCTAATTTTGTTCATGGAGTCCTATTTTAATTGTAGTGACAAAGTTCTTGACTCTAGAGTCAATTGAAAGTCAAAATCCATATAGAGAAAATACTGGTGGATTTTAAATTTCATATATGAGATCCTATTAGCCTAGCATGACAGTACAATTGTAACTAGCCTCACTTGCCAAGGTTACTCCCTACCTATGGATTAGCCTCTTCTTGATAGCTCCAAGCAATGCCCAAAGCACAGTGGCTAGCCAAGCAACACAACTAACAGCATGGTTAGCCTTGAGAAGCAAAACCCATGTCACTTGCTTTGCATTCTTGCCTCTACTTTTCTCTACAAGCCTGAAGGCAGAGTTTGGACCATCAATATTCACAACTGAGAAATTTGGGTTCTCCATTGTGACTACCACTGGGTTTCCTTTGCAGGTATCTTTTGCCCACTAGTTAGAAAAGTCCAATCTTGGAGCCATTAAAGTTTGGAACTTGGAACCTCAAACTGAAAAAGTAACACAAAAATTAACAACCTTTGAAGAAATTTTTTTTTTTCAGAATCCAGATCTCAAAATTGAGAAATGAGCAAAACCCATTTGAGAAACCAGCTAAGAGTATCAAAGAAAAGCTTAAAGGAATTCACTTTCAAGGCTATGCATGAATTCCACTCACACATAATGTGAGAAAGTAAAAAAGAAGAAAAAAAACAAGAAAGAGAAGGAGGCCCTAGGAGGTGAGTGCTTGTTCAGTTCTATGTAATTGTAATTGTACTCTCACAAACTCAAAAGCCACTCTTACTCACTCTTAAACATGGGAAAAGCCACATTATGAGGGAAGATATCTATCTACAGCTGTAAGAGTCCCTTGAAACCATGTGGGGTATTTGTCAAGCAATCCAGACAACAAAAGCACAGCCTCCCAAATAACTCCCTCAAAAATTTTAATTATTCTTAATTTTTGGTGTATAATTTCTAGCTTATAGAATCTAACTTTAGTACTTTAAAATGGCATTAAGGTTTTTTTTTTTTTTCCTTTAATACTATGAATTTCAGTGCAATGTTTGGTGACAAGCTTTTTTAAGCAATCAAGTGATAATTCACCATCATTAAGGGACGTGTACAACTTCAAGTAGATAACAATGTTTTTGTTTTTGCAGAATAGGTCCGATTTCTCTGTTTTGTTTTTTGCAGAAATTGTTTTCTTGCATAATGTTTCTGTTTTTGCAGAATCGGTATGGTTCCCCTGTTTTTGTTTCTGTAGAAACTGTTTTCCTTGCATATAATGTTTTGTTCCTGCAGAATAGGTCTGGTTTCATCTCAAAAAAAAAAAAAAAAAAAAAAAAAAAAAACTTTTGAGACATCCGACCTTATCTCAATTGAAACACAAAACCAAAACATCTTAGTCCAAGCATTCTCAGCAGATATCCATTAATCCAGTCAGTACTTATCAACTAGAGTTTGATAAAATAATGAAATCTGGAATTTAAATTAAATGTTATCCGTATATTCAAATCAAATTGTAATCTCTACAATAAGATATATACAAGAGAGCTTCTATGGAGGAGCTTCCCGTCCCAGTCACTCATTCAAGAATTTCAACAAACATGTAAAATACAAAATCCAACAACCCCAATTATTTATTGACTACAACCTTTACATCATCCAAAAACGTTTTTCTTTCCACATGTTTCATAATGGAACAAAAATCAAACACCATTATCACCTTAGACAAGTCACTTTGTAGAAACCAATAGAAGCAAATGAACACTTGAAGATGAAGATGAAGTGAGGATGTGTCTGTAACTGGGGCGAAGTGAGGATGAAGATGAACACTTGAGACGTCAACCACATAGAGAAGAGAAAAAAAAAAGAAACCTTGAAAGCCTTGAAGGTTGCTTGTTTCAGCAGGAGTCTCTTAAAAGTTGAAACAAATCTGGACCTATAGGACAAAAGGAATTTTTGTGGCAGTGGACAATAAAAACTTTGGGAGAAAGATAGAAATACAATGAGACAATAGAGGGAAGAGTTCAAATAAAAAACTAAAGCTGTGGCAAGAGACAAAACTCAAAAGAGTTCTTGTTAACGTCAACCACATAGAGAAGAGAAAAAAAGAAACCAAAAGTCGGAAACAAAGAGAAGAAACAAAAGTTGCGGAAGAAAAAAAAAAGGGTATGATTTTAATGTTAACATTAGTAACGTCAGTGTTAAAGTCGGGGTTGTCTCGCTTAATGGGAGAAGACAGTTGTCCAAATTTTATTGGTGGAACATAAAGTGGAACACAATTGATGAGATAGAAGATCTGGACTCAATAAGAATATCTTCTAAGAATTTGATTCAACCCTAACTATATTGTTCATGATTACGTTGAATATTCCATTTGTGGGTATCTCTTCTCTTTTGAATGATTGAAAGGTGCTTTTGGGCAGGCCATGAATGGATGGTGCTTTCAAGTCAAGTATTAAAATTTGTAATATTTTAAACATCACTCAACTTTTAGGGTCTTCTTAAACTTGAAGGAAAAAGAAAATATACAGCTCTTTTTTATTTTTTTTAATAAAAGAATTATTATCCCCCACATTAGTGGACTTTCTCAGATTCTCTAGTAGGGGGGCCGGGCCTGATGGCAAGGCCCAAAATCGTACTATTAATGTGAAGGTAACTTGCATTTGATAGAACGTGAATAATACCAAACCTTGTAATAAACAACTTTTATTGTTGTTGCAAATCATCTTGCATGAATACAAATGATAGAGATAATAATTATAAGCATTGTTCATGGAGAGGTCATACTAAAGAGAGGCAACTTTATCAACGATGTAATCATAGAACTTTATCAGCAATTACTAAATTTCCATGCATATCTTCATAATAATTTACTTAACTTCTTAGTCATGCAAGTGACTATACTGATGTACCTTATCATCTTCTGGCAAAATTCCTTCGCCATATGCTTTGCAAACTTGGCAAATAAATTTTCAATTATGGTCTCTCCAAAATGACTAGCCAGCATTGCTTCTGTTACAGCTCTTAAACCATTTGCCATACTTTGTGCACTCTGATACTTGTTATCAATGTCACCATTGGGGTCATTGAATTCAAACATTTGAAGCCTATCTACATTGAAAGACCCCTCGTCTTCAATGATTGCCTTTACCTCTTCCATGCAAGGTTCATAATATGGCAAATTGAACGAATCTACATCCTTCTCCTTAACAAGGCCCTAAAATTGAATCATTTGGTTTTTAAAAAAAAAAGTTAGATATAAGGAAAAAAAATTGGCTTCAAACATATTTGGTGCTATCTTGTTTCAACCTACAATGTGACGATTGAAAGACCATTAGAATGAGTTAGAAAAGATAACTCCAAATATGTTTGGAGCCAAATTTTGTTAAATATGAAATTCGATATTAAAAACAAACAACCTCAAGGACCATGTCAAGAAGCGATTTTGCCAGAAGCTCCCAAAGGTCGTAACAACAATTTGTGTTGGGATCTACATTGCTCCTTCCAATGAAGGTAAGAATCATACGTCCTCCAGGCAATATTTCCTTAGAGCGTGAACATAGAAACATTGAGAAATCTGTATGAAATTGGTCCATGTAGGCTTTGAATACGTTGGGAGGGCTCGATTTTGCGATGTGTATGTGACCTTTGTTATTCACAACCCCTCTTGGCACCTGTCCATTAGTGAAGTTAGGATTTTTACTAAGTGGGTGAAAACTATAAATAAATGAATAAAGACTTTTAGTATTTACTGGAACCTAATTTAAAATTTTAGGATTTGAATAATTTTATATTTACCTATGCAATGAAAGAAATATAGTTTATGCAAAGATTATGTAGAGAAAGCAAATGAGATAAATCAATAAACCGAGTTACTTAATAATTTAAATTGATTTCAATGTATTAGACGAATTGAAGTCTGAAGTACATTGCTATTTATAAGATATAATTTGGAATTAAGAAATTGAAGTCACATGAGGAAGCCAAGTGAGAAATAAACATAATTGGAATTAAAAGCTTAATAAAATAAATATAACTAATCATCAACAGCAAACCAGTTGTTAACAAACATTGAGATAGGAGGCTCTTGGAGAAAATATTTGCAAGTTGGTAATTGGTAAAGACAATTGATTGCCAAATCCTTGCAAAAAATTTTGCACTCACAAATAAAGTATTCAACCTTGATACGCTTTGTGCTGGCATGTAAATAATTGAAGATGGGTTTGATTGCAATCAAATGGATATCAATAGGACAATGCCTGAATTTGCAGACTAGATTAATTGCCAAAGAGTGATCAAGATTCGATGAATGTGAGGTGCATGCTGTAAAGCATCCATGATGCTTCTATAAGAACTTGGATCAGACAAAGGTGTGCATTTGTGTGAAGCACATCAAGGTATCTTACAAAAAAAACAATGAAACATATTTAGCAATAAAGCAAATCTGTGTCACACATGACCTGATTGAAAAACAAACTAATGAACCTGTCAATCCATGAAGTGATGAAGGGTCCCAAGGTCCTTGAGTTAACAAACGAGACCAAATTGATGAATAAAATTGGTAATAATGTTGGAATTGTTCCATGTGATGATGATGTCGCCGTTGTAAAGGAGGTGGAAGACAATGGAATAGCCACTAATGCGATAAAAGAATATGGATTAGTTTGCAGAAGAGGCTACAAAACCAAAATGGCGGAATTGATAAGTGAAATGTTCAAACTATGATTGAGAAGCCTATTTGAGACCATAAATGGCCATGTGTTACCAGACTCAAAACTTTTAAAAATATCACATAATTTATCATTTCTTATGCAATCCTTAAAAAAAAAAAAAAAAAAAAAAAAAGTCTGACAATTCTTTTACAAATTTTAGTTAAGCAATTGCCCCAATGGCCCCATAGAAGGTGGCTCTGCCACTGAACATATCATTCATTAACCTTGCTAGTGGGTGAATTTTGTTTTTATTTTTTAAATAGGGGAAAAGTTATTTTTAACACTAAACATATATGAATTTCTCAATTACTCATGCATATTTTTGCTAAATCCTAAGGTTTATTACTGATGAAATTGGAATAGGTTTATGAATAATATGCTTTGAGAGAATGCTAAGTACCTGTGAAAGCCAATGAAGACTATAAGAAGAATGTACAAGATGTAGACACTGGCTTGGAAAGAGCCTCCCATAGAAGGAACCAGGTGTTCCAGAAATAAAACGAGGCCCCAACTTGTCTCCCTTGTCTTTCTTCAGCCTCTCATGGAAAGCTGGTAGAGTTTTGAATATTGCATTGAAGTCATTTTCTGGGAGATCATTTAGTAACACTAGAAACTCAGGTGATTCGGTATTTGTTTGCTGGCACATTTCATGGATGGTGTCAATAATTTCAGAGATCACCAAGAGGGTGTTGGGTCCTGAAGAGCAACCCAAGTCAGCCACTTTGAAACAAGTGGGAATTCTGATCTTTAAAATGTCTTTAATGGTGTCCACTAGGAAGGACCTCGACTCCAATATTACTTTTCCTGAAAGATATGGACATAATAATCAAATCTTTTAGTCAGCTTAATTTAAAGATAAACAACATAATAATGGAAAATTTTGTATGTGTTTTCAAAAAAACATGTGTATTTTGTATGCCATTTCTGTGCCTCTGCAAGCAGACTAATGTTCATGTATATGTGTGTTTGAGTCTCTAAGAAAGAGAGAGAGAGAACCTGAAGGAGTGAGTTATTGGCGTAGCTAGATTCTCCATCTCCCCCATTCATGCAAAGAGCATTTTCTACTGCCATGGCTACTCACACTGCCTTACTGTTCCTGATCTATAATCTATTCCTCTATCTATGAATAAGCCCACCGAAGGAAAATACTCTGGAATGTGCTCCACTTTTCTAAAGTTTCTTTGCTTGGCATGTTATTGTAATTCCTAAGTGAGTAAAAGCTAGTTCACACACACATTATCTATTCCTCTATCTATGAATAAGCTAGTCTTTGAGCCTTTGTTTATCTTTTTTTTAAAAAAAAAAAAAAAAAAAACTAATTTAATTAGAATATACGATTCTTTTAAAAATTTCACGAAAATAGACACCAAACATCTAAACTCAGTAATATATTATATGTAGTAATTCTATAATGGAAAAAAAAATTATATAAAGAAGAGATAAAGAGGCAGGTACACATGACACTATTTGTTTTGAAAGATTAGATTACTTTCTTTGTCTTTGGAGTTTGGAATGATGTTAGCATTCAGACTAAAAAAAAAAAATTTATGTTACTTTTATATATATAAGGGAACTTGGCTGCATCACCTGCATGATTACAAAATGCAGTTGCGAGAATTATTTGACTGAAAAGTGAAAAAGACATTTCAAAAATACTTTCCAGTTGTATGGCAATGATAGTTGTCGGGTTGAACTTGTTCTTGTATGTCATTCTCGTCCGACGTAATTTTTGTAAGGCTGCGTATCTTCATCATCTTCTTTTATTATTTTGTGTTTGTTTCTTTTACCATTGCGTATTTATCTTATCATAATTTCATTTATCTGTATTTTTCAATTTGCCAATATGAAAAAGACTAACGTGAATGAAGGGAGATCATAAAATGCATATTGTCGGGGATAATTCGCGAAAGTGCCAAAAAGAAGAAGGAAAGTTAGCCCAAACATTCATCAGGTTTCTCTAAAGTGTGATAAAATGAGAGAGTCAAATTTAAAAGTTCATTCAAAGAAGGTTATTAACTACACTGCAAACCATGTTTTGGCTACAATAACGGAGGAAGATGGTTTTAAATGGTACTTGACTTGCTTTTATGGTTGCCCGGAGGCACAACAAAAGGAAAAATTATGGAGATATTGGAATATTTGAAGACATTCGTGGTTGGACCCTGGCTGGTCATAGGGGATTTTAATGCTTTCCTACATGCCTTGGAAAAGAAAAGTAGAAGACCACCACAAACATCACAAGTTGAAGCTTTTAGGGAAGCTATGGAATCTTGCCAACTTCAAGACCTTGGATTCAGGGGATATCCTTTTACTTGGAATAATAAGAGACTTGGGGAAGCAAACATGAAGATTCGACTGGATAGAGGCGTGGCTAATAAAGAGTGGTAAGTGAAATTTCAAATGAGTACAATTATCCATTTATCATCACATGCATTGGACCACTTACCAATTATGCTACAAGTCCAGTCATTTTGTCAACAAAGGCATAGGCGTGAGAGGGGATTTAAATTTGAGGAGTCATGGTTGCTTTGGAATGATTGTGAAGTTGTAGTAAAGGAGGCATGGGGGAAAGATGGAGATAGTACACATGGGTTGGTCTCAATCAAGGAGAAAATAAAAACATGCGGAGTGGAACTCATGAATTGGGGCTCGACAAGAACAGATCCAGATGCAACCACCATTAAAGAGATTCAAAAAAGGCTTGATAGATTGCATGAAGCCGAGACCACAAAGGATAGTAAAGCCGGTTACCTGGATTTGAGTAAAAGAATGGATGAGCTTCTACAAAAGCAGGAAATTTAATGGGCTCAATGGTCCAGAATTTCATGGTTGAAACACGGGGACAAGAATACTAAGTTTTTTCACTCCAAAACAACACAAAGGAGGAGGAAAAATCATATATGGGGTATTCAAAATGTACAAGGGCAATGGGTGGAGGATTTAGAGGAGGTGGTTGAAGTAGTTTTAGTCTACTTTGACAATCTTTTTCGTGTAGGAGTGGGTGATCAGATGGAGGAGTGCTTGAATGCCGTCTAGTGAGTTTTCTGCTGAAGAAATCAAGGTGGCCTTGTTCCAAATGGGACCTACAAAGGCTCCATGACCCGATGGTATGAATGCCCTTTTCTATCAAAAATTCTGGCATGTAGTGGGTGATGATGTAGTTTCTGCTGTTTTGGATTTCTTAAATAATGGTAACATGTTACCTGAAATAAATTATACAAACATTGTTTTTATCCCTAAAGAGAAAAATCCAGAGAAAATGTCTGATTTTAAACCAATAAGTTTATGTAATGTGATTTATAAAATTATTTCAAAGGTTTTGGCAAACAGATTGAAACAGGTACTCCCCCAGATTATCTCGCCTACTCAAAGTGCCTTTGTACTAGGGCGTTTGATCATAGACAATGTACTGGTGACCTATGAGAAATTACATACCATGCACTCCAGGAAAAAGGGCAAGAAAGGGACCTTAGCATTGAAGTTAGACATCGGCAAGACTTATGACCGGGTCGAATGGCAGTTTCTACAGTGGATTATGGAAAAGATGGGCTTCCCAGCTGTGTGGATAGAAAGGGTGATGAGTTGTGTTATTACACCATCCTTCTCTATTTTGGTGAATGGAAAACCTTATGGTATGATACATCCATCTAGAGGAATACGCCAAGGAGATCATTTGTCACCATATCTATTTCTTTTATGCGCAGAAGGTTTCACTGCTCTTTTGGGAAAAATAGAATTGGAAGGGAGGATAAGGGACTCGTCAATTTGTAGAGGAGCACCTAGAGTTACTAATTTACTGTTTGCAGATGATTCTTTGTTGTTTTGTCAAGCAATTTAGACTAAAGGGGAGGCTGTAGAACATGGTAGAAACTGCAAGGGTGGAAAGGCATGTGTTATCCAGAGCTGGAAAAGAGATTCTCATAAAGGCAATGACTCAATCTATACCTACATACACAATGAGTGTATTCCAACTTCCTTTGAAATTATGTGATGAATTGGACACTTTGTTGCCAAATTTTGGTGGGGACAGGTAGGCAATGAAAGGAAAATTCATTGGAAAAGTTGGAATAAATTCTGAACTTCAAAAATGGAGGGAGGAATGGGATTCCAGGACTGAAGAGCATTTAATTTAGCTATGTTGGCTAAGTAAGGTTGGAGAATGATTCAATGCATTGATTCATTGCTATACAAGTGCTTCAAAGCAAGGTATTTCCCTTGGTCTTCTTTCCTTGATGCTGTAGAATCACTAAGTTGCTCATATGTTTAGAGAAGTTTGATGGTAGCTTTACCTATTCTCAAATTTGGTTACTGCTAGAGAGTAGGCAATGGTTGTTCAATTAGTGTACTAGGGGATAGGTGGCTCCCAAACCACCCAATAAACAAAGTTCTCCATCCAATCCATGATCACTTTGATGAGCTAGCTATTTTAGAATTGATCAACCCGGGTTGCATGTATGGAGAAGTGAATTGATTATGTCTACATTCCACAGGGAGGATGCCGAAGTAATTTGTAGAATTCCACTTAGCCGAAGAAATATCTTTGATTCCATAATCTGGATTTACAATACAAATGGGAAGTTTACTATTAAATCGGCCTATAAGGTTGCAAGGAAGATTCAGAGAGGTGGAGATCGGGCAGAAAGTTCAAGTGGCTACGCTAGGAAAAAGGTTTAGGCTGCATTATGGAAGCTCCGACTCCCAAATAAAATCAAAGTCTTTGGTTGGAAGGGCATGCCATGACATCTTGCCCACTTGCTTCAACCTATCAAGAAGAAAGATTATTAGTGAGAAAATATGTCCTATATGTACCAAGGAATCAGAATCAACCATCCACGCATTATGGGAGTGTGTTGCAGTGTAAGACATCTGGACAAGGAGCATCCCGAAACTGCAGAAAGGGTGTCAAGGACAACTAGATATGATACATCTCCTGGAGTACTTATTGGATAGATTAATGGTTGAAGAGTTGGAGCTGTTTTGGATTCAAGCATGGATCATATGGAATCAGCGTAATTGTGTGGTGCATGGATGTAAACTGAGGGATTTGACTAGTCTAAACAAGAAAGCAGAAGAGTATCTTGAAAAGTACAAAGGATCCCAGACTCAACAGACAGTAAGCCCGATGTTGCAACCCAGGATTGAAGTTTGGCAACCACCTCCACCATCTGCCTACAAGCTTAAATTTGATGCGGCGGTCTTTTCGGGGTTGAATAGATCTGGATTTGGAGTGATAGTCTGTAATGACAAGGGTGAGGTCATGGGGGCAATGAGTGCTAGTGGGCCAGAGGTGAGTACAAGTGATGAATCAGAAATGCTTGCATGTAGAATAGCCCTTGAATTTGCTGTGGATGCTGGTTTCTCAAGGCTGATTATTGAGGGAGATAATGTCAACGTGATACAAGCCATCTCCTCACCATTGGTTAACCATTCGTTGCTAGATAATGTGGTGGATGATATTCGCCATTTGATTCATGGTTTACAGTGGGCTAGTATTTGCTGCACTAGGAGGGGTGGAAATAAGGTTGCACATGTTCTTGCACAACATGCTAGGAATACTTCAGATGATGATTTGTATTGGATGGAGGGTTCCTCTCCACCAACAATGGAAGCTTTGTATCAAGATGCTTTATTACTATGAATGAATGAATGATCCTTTCTCAAAAAAAAAAAAAAAGAAAAAGAAAAAGAAAAAAAGAATAGAGGTTGGTGCAACACAAAAACAAACCCAAATTGCCAAACAACTAAAATGAATAATACATTATATATTTGAAATATTTTACACAAAGAAGGAATGAAAATTTGAGAGAGGTGACTAGGGAGAGAGATAAAGAGAGCTCTGTTGTGCTGTCACGTTCACATTAAGCCCTTAGTATGTTGTTGCTCTTAAGTTGCTGAGAGAACTTTTGTGTAGTGAGTGTAGTGTTTTAAGTCCATATTTTTAGGTTGGCAACCATGAACAAATTGTAACCTTAAAACTTAGTTTGTCTAGTTGTTAGTTTAGAAATATTCAGAAACAAGACAAATGAAGTTCTGTACAATTGAAGACTCAAGAAAGTAGGAAAAGATAAGTGCAGAAAAAGTCTCACTTATCTCGACAGATCAAGATTCATGCACATATGAATTCTCACTTTCTTTCTTAGCCATTGGATCTAGGGTTTTGATGGGTCTTAAGTATATAAATACAAACCCCAGAGCACGTTTTTACACATTCACGAGGGCAGTGTTTTGTACACAAATTTGGAGTTTTCCAAACACTTTTGAAGCTACAACTGGAGACCTTGTGCAATCAATAGATCTGAATATAAAGTAAAGTTGTTGCAATCAAATCAACCATAGTTGATGATCTAAACCTTTGAGTGGAGTCTCAAAATTCTCTCTCTCCTCACTCTTTTTAGGAAACGCACCACAAAAAGCCTCATCCTTTTTTTTTTTTTTGGTAAGCTTTGTGGGTAAGACTATAGGGATGGGTTAGTTCTCTAATAACTATACCCATCCCACCCCTTTTATTATCTTGTAAACATCATTTCCATATATATAAAATTATTCTTTTATCTTGCTTGTTGTTAATAGTAGCTTTATTTTCCTATGCTCTTGTACATATTGTGCATATATCTCTTTCTTTATTTCTATGCTTATATTATTGTTGTTGGGATTTGCTATTGGGTTTGTTCTCCCTAGATGCGTATTGGACCATCTCCTAAGCCATGTATGGGAAGTACCCTTAGGGGGAAAAAATCTCATCCCACCTAGGCATCTAGGAATTTTAATATTATTGCTTTTAATTTATGTCATCTCATTTACTTTCAAAGCAATCTCAATCCCCTTTTAATTTATGTTATCCCATTTACTTTCAAGAAATCCTCATCTCCTATTATTTTATGTCATCCCATTTACTTTCAAGCAATCCTAATCCCCTTGTAATTTATGTCATCCCATTTATTTTCAAGCGACCCCCATCCCCTTTTATTTTATGTCATCCCATTTACTTTTTATTTTATTTTATTATTATTATTTTTTTTATACAAGATAGAAATTCTACTCTAACCTAATCTAATTGTATATATGTGTGTAAAATTCCCTCCTAGAGACTTGAACCTCGACCCTTTCCCCCTACATCCTATAAGCACTTATACTTGTGGAGTGACCATCGCACTAAGTCATTTACTTTCAAACAATCCACATTCTCTTTTATTTTATATCATCCCTTTAATTTCTTGCACAATCCCACTCCCCCCTTTACATTATTATTCTTACACACACACACACTTAAATGAAAAAAAGATTTTCTATTATCTCTCAAATAGAGCACAATATGGGTATGTCTCATAAGAATGATGATGACTTAGAACTCCCATTTCTTTATGATGAAGAATCCATAAGGCTTGAAAGAGATTAAAACCTATTTAAGGGAGAAACAAAATAAAAAAAGAAACCTTTTTTTTAATGAACCTTTACAACATTTCAACTCTTTACATTCTTGTCATTTAAATTTCAGCTCTTTATTTACTTGTCATTTAAATTTCAACTCTTTATTTACTTGCAATTTAAATTTCTGCACTTATTTTTCTTGCTATTTAAATTTCTGCACTTTATTTTCCTTGCAATTTATTTTCTACACTTTATTATTGTTGTCTCTTTACATTTTTCTTTAATAATGTGCCATAAAATAAATATGCTTAGGTAAAGCATTTCCCTTACACAATATTTTAAGATTTTTTTTTTCTTTCCCACCTCTTTCTTTCTAAAAAAAAATGAAGTTTTTCAAATAAAAAGAGTCTTTTTAAAAGAAGTGTTTTTCCTTGTTTCTTCTTAAAAGTTTTCAAAAAAAAAAAAAAAAAATCCCTTTTCTTGAAAGCTTTTCCTTTCTAAGAGATTTTTCACAACAAAAACTTTTTTTAAAATGCTTTCCCTCTACTAAAAAAAAAAAAAAAAAAGATTTCACAATAAAAAAAAAAATCTTTAAAAAAAAAAGGGGAACCCGAAACTTGTTTTTTTCTTTCAAGAGAATAAAACTGTTTTCAAAGTATAAAAACTGTTTTCAAAATAAAAAATCTGTTTTCAAAATAAAAAAATCTGATTTTAAAAACTGTTTAAAAAAAAAAAAAAAAATCTGTTTTCAACAACTGTTTTTCAAAACCAAAAAAAATCTGTTTTTAAAATAAAAAATCTGTTTTCAAAAAAAGGGGGAAACCCGAAACTTTAAAAAAACGACATAAATGTTTTCAAAGCATGTTTTTCTATATACAAAAGATTGTTTCAAAAATGTTTTTCTACATGCAAAAAATGTCTTCAAAAAATAATTAATATGTTTTACCACGTTGGTTTTTCCCACAAAAAATGTTTTTTTTTTTCCTTCTTAAAAAAAAAAAAAAAAACTAAAAAAAAATCTTTCAAAGAAAAAGTGTTTTTACTACGTTATAAAAAAAAAAGGAGGTCTCTTTTACCAGGTTAGTTTTCCTTAAAAAAAAAAAAATAGTAAACAAGAATTTCTAAAATAAAATTAAAAAACTTTTTTCAAGACTTTTCAATAAAATGTCTTCTAAAAAAAATGTGATCTTTCAAAATAATAAAAGTTAACGTCGTAACTTTTTATTCAGTTTTATTTCAAGCCTTTTCTCAGAATAGTTGTAGTTTGAGGACTTTTATTCATGGCTCATTCTCTTAAGTCTTTGAACGCCCTATAAGCTGACATTGTCCATAATATTTCTTGGCACTAATGAGTTTCCTTTGTCATCTTTTTGCATGATTAAAATGAGAAAATGGTGGGTGATAACAAGGTGCTACTCTTCCAACCCTCTCTTCTTCTTATGTTGTGATTTGTTTTTGTATAATATTAGTATTCACATGCTAGCTATATAGTAAATAAATACTCCCATACTATTGTATAGTATACTTGCAAGCTTCTTTCACATGTTACTTATGTATATACCTCACATGTATTGATTGTATATATTCTTTGGAGTTAATATTCACATTGTCGAGAGGACCACAATTTGACTCCCTACAACCACTCTAAAAATAGGTCTGTATGGTGTGATGTCGAATTCCATAAGAGATTTGAGTGTGTCTTCCTCATCACCAATTGATTTTGAGGTGGAATGGCACAGCTCACGGTCCGACAAATGGTATCAAAGCCTAGGTCATGGGTTCGAGTTACGAGAGTGTCATTGTGAGAGAGGGATTGTTGGGGGGACCACAATTTGACTCCCTACAACCACTCTAAAAAGGGGCTCGTGTGGCGTGATGTCAAATGCCATAAAATATTTTAGTGTGTCTTCTTATTCACCAATTGGTTTTGAGGTGAAATGGCATAGCTCACGGTCTGACACACATGTAAGCTATACATCCCATATGTGTATGCTTATATATGTGTGTGTGTGTGTGTGTGTGTGGGTGTGTGTGTGTATGTGTGTGCTTATATATATATATATATATTGTTTGCAAAAATCTTTTCAAAAAATCAAAATGTCAAGTATTCTATTTCTTCATAAAAAGTTAATATTTGAAATAAATTAAAATGAGGTACTATCTTCAGATAGGCGTTGTGAGGTGCCTAACACCTTCCCCACACGTAACCAAACTTCCAAGTCCAAGATCTTTGGTTCAAGGACTTTTGGTTTACCTTGATTAATGAACCTTTAAAATATGGTTTAGTTAATTAGGTAAATTAAAATAAATTAGAAATCTAGGTGACCGATCACACCTAATACAAAACCAATGGTTGGTGGTGACTCCTAAAATAAAATTAAGAAAAAGAGACTCACATACACACACCCCACTCTAGATACACAAGCACACAAGAGTCATGTCGCCAAGGATCCAATGTGCGACAAAACTCGGAAAATTTCAATTTTTGGGGGCCTCCACAGTACCAAAAGAAATTAGGAAAATATAATGCATAATAACAATAGTTAAAAGAATATGGACCATTTCATAAAAGAATAATATCAATCAAAAACATAAAAAATGATAAAATTATATATTTGTAAAAATGGAATAATGGAAATTACTCTTTGAAATTGTTTAACTTTTAGGGAGAACAAATTATCTAAAATAAAATTTAGAGAATAAATTATACAAATTCAGTATAAGTTTGTTATAAGTTTTGATTATCATAATAATCTCTTTTAAGAGAATTAAGAATTTGAATACTTTATTTAAATAAAAATTATATATATATATATATATATATATTTTGCTTGAAGGTATAATCAACTTCATGCAATTCATTTAAAAGTAATGATGTCAAAACAAATGAGTCACTGTCCTAAAGATTGAATTTGTATATTCATAGCCTTAAGATTTAAAAATACTTTCACTTAAATTTAGTCAAACCGAAGTGGACTGAAATACTACGTTAATGTAACTCAACAAAAGTGTAACATATAATAAGATTTTAGATATTACGAGTTTGAGATCTATATTTTTTTAAAAATAAATTTGGATTTAGTGTATGTAATCTCAACCCAAACATTTCTTTTCTATATTTGTAAGTGCACAAAAACGGACCGAAGTGGACCAAAATGGATTGAAGTGGTCTGAATGGACTGAATTTGACACAAATGGACAGGATAGGACCGAATGGGAACAAGGAGGACTGAAGTGTATTGAAAAGGATAGAGTAGACCAATGTGTACTGGATAAGAACGAATGGACAGATTAGGACAAAGTGGACATAATAGACCGAATAGGACCAATGTCAACTAAATATGACCGAAGTGGACAAAATGGACCAATGTGGACCGAATAGAACCAAAGTGGACATTATGGAACAAAGTGGACTGAATAGGAGCCAAGTGGACTAGATAAGACTTTTGAATATTTATCATTTTTATTGCATTTTTATGGCCCATATTTCTAATTTCTAATATTTATTTTGTTTGTATTTTTTAACTCAAAACTAAAGACTCTAGCCTAAATATAATAAAATCTCATACTTTTCAACCCAAAAATTAAGGGAAAAAAAAAAGAATTTTTGAGCTAAACTTGAAAAGGCAACCTACAAAAAGAATCAACTTAAGGCACAATTAGTCCAAAATGGACCGAAAGGGACAGTGGACTGAATTGGACCGAAGTAGACCTAATTGGACCGAATAACAATTGTTTAATTTTTAGAGAGAACAAATTATTTTCAACAAATTTTAGAGAAAAAATTATAAATTATATTACAATTACAAAATAATTATTTATTTCCACGCATTGCGTGGGTTTGCGACTAGTATACCTAATAACTCACACTCACAAAACAAACAACTCTCAACACACAATCATGGATAATTTTTTAACCCCAAATAATCTACCAACTACTCTTTGAAGAAATCCACCATGTTATTCTAGGAGGTTTTCACATCTCTCCATATGGGAGGAACCTTAGATAAAAGCCATCAAACCTTTTGCAACAATACATATTTATATGGCTTCAATTTTATTCCTTGATGGACAAAGAATACCCATTACTTCTTTGATAAGGAATACTTTTCCTTTGAATGCTCGAAAATGTGTTAAAAATACAAGAGCTTGTTTAGACCCCCAATTAAAGTTACGGCTTAATAGATTTTACTCTAACTTATCTAAGTGCAGAAACAAGAGTAAATGAAGCGCAATCAACTGATACTACTCTAGTGCATAAACATGAACAACAAACAATAAAAGTAAAGCACAAGAGTAAGGGAAGAGAGATGCAAACACAAGATAACACAGCGATGTGTTATCGAAGAGGAAACCGAAGAACTCGGCGAAAAACCTCACCGCCGCCCTCCAAGTGGTAAATCGATCCACTAGACAATTAGTTGAGAAACATGAGTTAGCAAAAGACCTTCTAAGCCTAATCTAGTCGATGTACCTAAGCCCTCCAAGCTCTTACTTCAACAAGGCTTCTCAGAACTGTGTCTTGTCTAGCTTTCCGGATCCCGCAATGCTCGATTGCATCTGCCAAGCCTCACCGGCTTCTTTTGGCAATTCCCCAAAGCTTCCCAAGCTCCAAAACACTCTCTACACTCTGAATAGGTGTGGGTTGTGTTTAGGTACAAATCTCCTCTCAAGGTATGACAATGGGAGAGGGAACGAGAAGAGGCTACAATGATTTCTCACTAAGGATGAGTAGCTTTCTCTCTAAAAAGATGAGTGTATGTGTTGTTGAAAACCTATCTAGGGTTTTTCTCCCTGAATGGCCTCTATCACATTTGTGGGTAATGAGGGTATATATAGTATGGGTGAAGGGTAAGAAAGTCACACTTAAAAATCCTCTAGGTAGAATGTTTCGCGACTACCTCGCGAGAAGGCCTTACCCGCGAGACACTCGCGAAAACGACAGCCTGGCACGACTCTTTAGCTTCCAGTCATGTGCTTCTCACATGCCCTTTTCGCGGGAACCCTTCTCATGAGATAGTAGCGAAATGCAGTAATTCTTCAATTAAGCTTGAGTCTTCACCAACTTAATATTAAACCCAATACAATAAAATCCCACAAAATACAAGGAACAAAATTAAAGAAAATACAACACTTTTTGTCATGGAATAAAGCCAACATAAAACATAGTTGTAAATCACAACTTTACATCCTGCATGACAAGAAGAATCATTGCCTTCTACATCAAGGAAACCTAAACCAAAACTAATTAAGAAATTGAGGCAATATTCTACAAATGTTGTTGCAATAAGCTATAATTTCAAAATTTTTGTTGCAATAGAGTACAAAAATAGTTGGTATCAAGTTATTGTAACTATTCTTCATTTTAAATTTTTACAACAAATTTTCCAATGTAGTAAAGTATTAAAACTTCTATTGCAACCGAAAATTATAAGCTATCGCAACTAATTATTGTTGATGCTATGATTTATCATTTTAAGTTACTATTGCAACAACTTTCAACTTATTTGACACCCCAAAGTATTTGGTTTTAAATTGAACATTTTCAAAAGTAATGCTACAGAAATAACATATTTCATAAATTCATTTATAACATTGAATTGATGATAGGTCTTTATTGATTCTTAAGAGTGACATTACTTTATTATCTACCGTTGACAACTTGCTACATCAACAATTTTGAAATATTTGGTGAGTTATTCATGTGAATTGGACCCAAGCCTTACCCATTTGGTAAAAAATTACTATTTACAATATATATATATATATATATATATATATTTTGGATAGGAAGCTTGAAATTTTATTCAACTAGAGATGAAAACAGTACATCTTGAACTAGATAGGGCTTAATCATACAAGGGTTTTCCTTTCCTCAATCCAACTACATAGCTCGTTATACCTTTAGCATTTTGAGCTAGATAATGAGTAGTTTTATTAGAGTACTAGTATTAGGTGTGCCAAATGCCAAATATTTGGTATTTGGCACACCAAATACCAAAAAAACCTCTCACATTAAATATTCTAAATGCTAAAATTTTTGGCACAGATGAATAGTACTGTTCCAAATTTGGGATGGTACGGAAGGAATGCTAATTTTTTTTTCCATTTTTTTTCTACCTTTTGTACAAATTTGTTTCTCTCTCCCGTTTGGGTCTCTTCCTCTCTCATTTTATTCATCTCTCTCACTAGTACATGCTTCTTCTCTCATTGCTGCCAACCTTACAAATTGCCGATCTTGCTGTCGTTCTTTTGCCACTGTCCAGATCTCAGTTTCCATTCTCTTGACGTTGTCCAGATCTTGCTGCCATTCTCTCCCTTTCGACTCTCTCTCTCTCTCTCTCTCTTAAATGAACTTGCAACCTATCGGCGCTGCCTTTATCTAGCCGCCTCGCCTCTCGCCAATCTGAGTATCTGGTTGGTGGGTGGCTATTTGTTTTTCCTTTGGTTGTGGTGAGTTTCAGGTGGTGATGGTGTTTTGTCTTTTTTTTTTTTCTTTTGTTCCTTTGATGGTGGTGGGCTTATTTAATTTCCTTCAGTGGTGGTGGTTTTTTGTGTGTAATTGTGGTTGGCTTTTTAGATGATTTTTGTTGCAAATTTGGTTGGATTTGAGTTGTGATCATGGTGGCTGGTGGTTATAGGAGGTGGTTATGTGTAGTTTTGGTGGTCGGAGGCTGGTGGTTATTGGGTTTGTGTTGTATTGGAAAATGAATTTTTTAATTGGCCGAATAAATTATTTTAATATATTGAATGTCAAAATAGAAGATGTGATGTAGAGCGTATTATAAAATGGTGTGTTAAAATAGATAAAGTAGCTTTTGATATGTGAAACTGGCATTTGGGATAGAATGGCTGATGCTAATGCTCTTACCCTGTTTACCAAATGTGAAAACTGAGCAGTAAAATTACTTTTACTATTTAAAAAAAATGCAGAAAACACCTTCCACATCCAGTGAGCCAAAGTGCATATATTTTTACAGCTTGCTATAATAAGATCCAAAAATAAAACATACTAATTAAAGTAAGCTTTAAAACTTACAAGTCTTATTTTATGGAGAAAATGGGCTCTTGCCCTTTTTTTTTTTTATAAAAAAAATCCAGCATTTTGCCCAATTTTCCAAACTAATTAGGGGAATGCCCTTGTTTTGAAACTCGATTTTCTAAAAATCGAGTTTCAATTTAAAACTCAATTTTTGGACAATCAAGTTATAACAAACTGAAAATTAAAAAAAAAAAAAAAAATTTCTGGAGCCTTATAGTGGCGTTTTGGAACTCGAGCTCCATGAACTCGAGTTCCATGCAAGTTTTTTTTTTTTGATCGCTCCATACCTATAGTGGCATTTTAAGGAGCCTATAGTGTCGTTGAAACTCGATTTTGAGAAAATTGAGTTTCAAAACAAGGGCATTTCCCTAATTAGTTTGGGAAAAGGGGGCAAAATGCTGGATTTTTTGCGTGAAAGGGCAAAGGCCAATTTTCTCCCTTATTTTATTCCAAGTTTCTAATTTCTCTATTTGACTCTCACCTCTTCTCTTTGCCAGATAAAAGTACGACTCTCTTTCTTAGTGGTGCCATCACATCGGCGGTGATTCCACAATTTGGGTTCGAGGTTTGTGATGTTGGTGGTTGGGCTGGGTTAGAGATGGTGCGATTGATTTTGGTTTGCAATGGTAGCTTCGACATAGGTTGTTGCTGGTTTGGGGGTGGGTTTTGGGTTTGAGTCACAACGTTTAATTTTAGATTTGGTTTTATTTATTTATCTTACTTCAGTTGGGTTAGATCAGAGGAGGAGTGGTTGATTTGGGTTTGTGACAGTGGCTCCGTCATAGGTTGTTGCTGGGTTGGAGTAAGGTTTGGATTGTAGCAATTGATTTTAGATTTGGTTGATTTTGCTGGTGGTCAATTTTTGGTTGATTTGGTTTATTGTGTGGTGGTGGTTTTAGATTTAGTGTTTGGGCGGTGGTGGTTTCAGATTTATATTTATAGTTGATATTACCGTTTGGGTTCAGTTGCTACTCTTGGTGTGGGTAAAATATATGACAGAATGCAAAATAAAAACGTGAATATATAACTTAAGATATTATTTTATTAAGTAAAAATATAAAATGGTTATGAGAAATGTTAAAGAATGCCCTAAACCCTCATTTGGGAGGAGGGAATGGAAAGGAATTAAGATAACAATTTTAGAATATTCTTCTATTATCTTGTTTGAGAGTTTTAATGATGGGAATGGAAAGTCAATTCCATTGTTTGGGAGTTTAAGTGGGAGGGAATGGAATGGGTAGGAGGGAACACTCATTCATCTATATTCTCTTAAAAACTCAAATTTTCATTTCTCCCGAAATTGTGAGGAATTGGAGGGAATGAAATTAGATTTAATGATTTTTTTACTAAAACTCCCGAAATATCCCTATATATTTAGCCATTTATTTTAAAATAGGGATCTAATAGTAATATTGTCATAAAATAATTTTATTCATTTTCCTCTATGTTACTCCTGAACAAGATTACTTATGTTCCATTCATTTGCAATCCTTTATTTTAAAACATCTAAACAAGGTAACTTAATTCCATTCCATTCATTTCTTTTCCATTCCTTTCTCTAAGTTAAATACATTCCATTCTATTCTATTCTATTCCATTCCATTCTTTTATGATTATTCTATTCCATTTTATTCCCTTCTCTTGGTTTAAGAACTATTTCTAGAAATATTTTATGAGAAAATGATAAAGCAATTAATTTTGTTGACAACTTTTTTATATTTCTCATAAAAGTGATGTCAAAACTTTTCCGTTAGGTGCGGAAAATGCATATTTCATAATCATATATAATAATATTACGTGGTGGGTAACGTGGTTAGAGTGGTACAAGATTTTTTTTTTTTTATCAATAAAAAAAATAGATAGAATAGAGACTTGAGATAGCGTCTTAGAGCATCACCATCAGGTGTTTAAAAAAAAATGCCATTTTGACATACTAAAAGCCTACTTTATTATTTTATCACATCATTTTACAATATTTCATTCATTAGATGTTTTATCCTTCAATTTTATACATTAAAATAATATTTACAACACATTAAAATAATATATTAAACTACTTCCCCATCATCATCATCATCATCAACAACAACAACAATGGCATAACCACCTCGGCTGCAACAACGTCGACAGCCACCATCGGCACAAACCTAAATCCACCAACACCACCTTAAAAAAAAAAAAAAAAAAAAACCGCCACCACCCACCGACTCATCGCATCCCACACACCCAACCACTGCCGCTGCCAACCCACCCACCCACCCACCCATCGCTGACCCATCCTTTGGAACCCCTTCACAGGCCGGCCCTCCCACCATCGATTTCGCAAATCAGAACCCACCACCACTGATTTGCCCATCACCAATTGACCCACCCACCACTGAATTTGACCATCACAACCCACCAGCAGTGATCCGCCAATCACCATCTCAACCCACCCACTGCCGAACTGGGTATCAAATCACTGCAAAAAAAAAAAAAAAAAAAAAAAAAAAAAAAAAAAAGAAAAAACCGCAGCGACAGAGATCAGAGTGAAAGAAGAAAAGAGTGAGAAGAAAAAACTGAGGGTGATGTCTGAGAGGAAGAGAGAAAAACAACGAGATTGAGAAGAAAAAAGAGTGAAAGAAGAAAAGAATGGAGATGTTTGATGTCTGAGGAAGAATGAGAGAGAAGAGAAATGAATAAAGTGAAGAGAGAGGAGAGAGAAAAGAGAATAAAAAAATATTAAATCGTTATACCATTTCTGTTTGTACGCTCTCATATTTGAGAGCGTACTGTTCACTCATGCCAAATTTTTTGGCATTTAGAACATTTGATGAGATGGGCTTTTTGGTGTTTGGTTTGTCAAATGCCAAATATTTGGCATTTGACACACTTGATGGTGATGCTCTTACGCTTCAAAAGTGGTACAAGATTTTGGAGCCACTTCACGTACTTCAATATCCCATGCAAATTGAACCCTCTCTTCCATATGAGCTTAAATCACACGCTACGCGCTTAAATATATTAGCTTTAATCAAACGTCACAACTCACAGACTTATATATACAGCTTAAATCACATGCCATAGGACTAAACTATAAATATAAATACTCTCTCTGTGCCCAACACTTGGACTTTGTTTCCCCCTACTTTTGGAGAAAGTATACCCTGTTACGGGTATATGCTTCCTTCCTCTCACAAGTTAGTGGGACCAACAGCTGGTGGGTCCCACTATCCGTGAGAGGAAAGAAACATACACTCGTGATAGGGTGTATTTTCTCCTACTTTTGAAACAACAGTATCTCTCAATTTCTATATTATTCGAATTGTAATTCAATTTCTCTATTTTCATTAAATAATTCATACTTTTAATTCCGAATCTAAATTTTGATTCCTCGATGATTTTTTTTAGCAATATAACTAGGGGTGTTCACGGTGTGGTGCAGTTTTGGGCTATTTTTAACACCGCACTTTGCGGTGCAATTTAGCCAAAACCATAATTGTACTGCACCTTATTTTTGTGGTTACATGTGCGGTGCGGTTTAGAGTTTACCCAAAACCATAACTGCACCGCACTTCATTTTTGTGGTCACATGTGTGTTGCGGTATATAAGATGTGGTTTGAACGGTTTAAAGTCGGTATATTTCTGAAATTTGGGGTTTTTCCTCCTTAGCCCAAAACTAATTTTTCCCTTTATTTTTGGCCAAGTTTTAAACTATTGAGCCAGTTTTTCTTTATTTTGGGCTGGCTTTCTTAATCAACACTTGTTAGGGTTATCAAACTTTTTATTTTATTGTTTTTTTTTAAAAACTAGAGTTATTAAACTACTAATAATATATTTAATATTAAAAATAAATAAATATATTAATATATAGAGAGCATGCGGTGCGATGTAGTTTGTGCAGTTTTCTTATTATAAAACTGCAAATCACACTACACCATGCGGTGCGGTGCACTGTTACTTGCGGCGCAGTGTAGTTATGCTATTTTGCGGGTAGTTTTGGTGTAGTTTGTACGGTTTGTGCAGTTTGTGTGGTTTGGTGAACACCTCTAAGTATAACTATTCGAGATTTTGGCACTTCCCTTCCAATGGCTACTTTCAAAGCCAATGCGAATAAGAATACCAATCTGTTGGCTTTACAAAGCTTGGACTTAAATTTCAAGAAAATACTCACAAGAAATAGTGGAATGAAAATTTTATTAGAGTACTTCAAACTCACAAACAAAGAGATTAGGTTACTGCCTTGAGAGCTCACTACAACTTTTTCTTTCACACACTTTCACATCATGAATCTATCTCCTTTTAGAGGGTGAAGTTACAAGAGCTGTCATTATTGTCATGACTTTTTGTTTCATAATAGAAAATTCTAGAATGTGGAAGACTCAAAGACACAAATGTTATGGAATGACAAAAGACACAAACAGTTATGGAAAATCAAAAGACACAAGCTGTTATGAAATATCAAAAAACACATTTTGGTTTACCACTTCCAACACAATCCCAATAATTCCTTTGAGGTTTGTATTTCTCGTTATTTAAAGGTTTAGCAGCCTATGCCTTTTTTTTTTTTTTGGTAATGAATAAAATAAGAAATCAAGCTTAGTAGACCGAATATCTGAATCTTGTGCTTAATTGTGTATGAAATTATTTTCTTACAAAAATTTGAACTTATTTAAAAAAAAAAAAAAATTCTTGGTGAAAAACATTTTTTTTAATTATTATTATTATTATATCTGTGAATTAATGCACTGCTTTTGAATTGACTTTTTGATTATGCAAAATTCATAGTGGCTTTTGGGACTATTTAGTATAAAGCAGGGTTTTCCAAGTCTTAAGTTTTGGATCTATTTATAGCCACTATGTTATTATTATTTTCAATACTCAGATTAATTTATTATGTTGGCTGAACGTAAAAAATATATAGATCACTGGCTGTGGGTAGTCGCGAAAATTTGAATTATACAAATATTACCGCTGCTTTTTTTGATTTTTGAGGAAAATTGAACTCAAGGAGTTGCCATGTCAGTTGCTTAACTGGCACAGATATTACTGTTGTTGTGCTTCGTTAAATCCTTAATTTAAACATATTTGTTTCCAATTCAATTAATTTCTGGTTATTACTATTCTTAATCTTTGAGCTTAATTGCTTCTAGAGAGTTTTTTTTTTTTTTTTTTTTTTTAATTTTAATTTTATTTTATATATATATATATATATATATTTATTTATTTGTTTGTTTAATTGACTTTAGAGTTTGTACTTTTCAAATTTAGCTGTCTCAACCTCCTAATGATTCAGTTTCAAGCCTTAGTTTCAGTCCCAAGGACAATTACCTGGTTGCTACTTCCTGGGATAACCAGGTTTGTTCAGTGAACTAATTAATGTGTTAACATCATTGTCAATTTGTCATGATGCTAATGTTTTGTCTCTTTGCTCCTTTATTCATTTCTGATTGTTGTGATTTTGTAGGTTAGATGTTGGGAGATAATGCAGACTGGGCCTGCTTTAGGCAGTACACCCAAGGCTTCAATGTATCATGACCAACCGGTAAAACTGAAGTTCATAACATATATGAAGCTTCATGTTCTGTTGCTGAATCCAAAATGGAAATAATTATTTTCTTTGATTTTTTTTTTCCCCATTAAGGTGTTGTGCTCGACTTGGAAGCATGATGGAATGACTGTCTTTTCTGGAGGCTGTGATAAGCAAGCGAAAATGTGGCCTTTGTCTGGTAATCAACCAGTGACGGTGGCCATGCATGATGGAGCCATCAAGGATATTGCTTGGATTCCCGAGATGAACCTCTTAGTCACCGGAAGCTGGGACAAAACCCTGAGGTAAAATACCAATTCTTCTTTACTTTTACATTCCTGAGATATATATATTAGGCAATTTTTGTATACTAATTCAACTGGAGTACTTGACTAGAAGATATGACCAGTGGTGCTTCTGTGAATTCTGATCTTCATGATTTTAGGTTTAATGCTAACGTTTTGGTTTGCTTAGTCTACTTTATTTTATAAGCTATCGTGCTTTACACGGGGTGTTTGGATACCGTTTATTTTACTGAAACTAAAAAATTATTGCTGAAAGTATTATAGATAAATGTAAAAGTTAGTTGAAATAGTATAATGGAGCTTATGAATAGTGCTAAAAAGTGTAGTGGAGCCCATGAATAATAGCAAAAATAAGCTGAATAGTGAAATAATTTTCATTTATAATTCTAATCCAAACGCACGCTAAGGGTTTGTTTCGGATCCGCTTATATTGTTGAAACTGAAAACTTTTTGCTGAAAGTACTGTAGATAAAGATATAAGATAGCTGAAATAGTATATTGTGATACCGTTTATTTTACTGAAACTAAAAAATTATTGCTGAAAGTACTATAGATAAAGGTAAAAGTTAGTTGAAATAGTATAATGGAGCTTATGAATAGTGCTAAAAAGTGTAGTGGAACCCATGAATAATAGCAAAAATAAGCTGAATAGTGAAATAATTTTCATTTATAATCCTAATCCAAACGCATGCTAAGGGTTTGTTTCGGATCTGCTTATATTGTTGAAACTGAAAACTTTTTGCTGAAAGTACTGTAGATAAAGATATAAGATAGCTGAAATAGTATATTATGACCCATGAATAGTACCAAAAAGTGTAGTATGACCCATGAATAGTAGCAAAAATAAGTTACATAGTAAAATAAGTTGGCAAAATTAATCATGCCAAATGGATACTAAGTGTGCATTTGGCAACACTTATTTTTGCCAACTTATTTTACTATTCAGCTTATTTTTGCTATTATTCATGAGCTCCACTGTACTTTTTAGTACTATTCATGAGTCACACTATACTATTATAGCTAACTTTTACTTTTATTTATAGTACTTTCAGCAAAAAGTTTTCAGTTACAACAAAATAAACAGATTTCAAATAGACTCTAAGTGCCCTTTATGTATGTGGCTATAGAAGAAATTGTCTGATCAACGAGTATGGCCATTGACTAGAAAAATGATCTTATGATGGTTATGTAACTAATTGTGGAAAGTATCACGGGAAGATGAATGTCAGTTTCCTTTTACCCTTGCTTTATAACATACTATTGAAGGGTAACATGTAAGAGATCAGGTTTTCCTCATCAGTTTTCAGTTAATCTGTGGAAGAACACATTCCAAACATACAATGTTTTCTTTTTTGTTTTGGGTGATATAAGTGTGGTTTTTACAGATTTTATTGCTAATTGTGGATTTCGTTATTCAATATACTCGTTCATATTTTGGCACTCACTAGTTATGACTTATGACATACTCATCCAACATATGGTTTCTTTTGCACTACATAACGTTTTGCATGCTCTTGATCTTTAATCTTTGCAACTTGTTGCTCTTGTGCACTTGACTACTAATGGTTCTGTTTGTTTCCTTCCAGTTTTTAGGTATTGGGATACTAGGCAGTCAAATCTGATGCATACTCAACAACTCTCTGACCGTTGTTATGCTTTTTCAATGCAGCATCCTCTGATGGTTGTTGGCACTACAGATCGCAATCTGATAGTTTTCAACTTGCAGAACCTTCAGGTAACATTCTCATCTAATGAAATGAGCAAATAATGATTTTCTTGCATCTTTCTTTGACAATCAGATGCTTCATTATTACAAAACAACATTTTGAAAAACTCATTTTGTCAACTTTTGATATGTAGATCTAGGCTTCTAGATTGTGATCACGTAAGGGTATCTGCAGAGTCTATCTCTTGCTGATCGGATAATCTTGTTTTTGGTATTTTCTAACCTTTACAATTCAATTTGCTATACTATTGTTGAATATTTGAATATTTCCTCAAATTACTAATTAGTTTCGGTTTGGGTTTCCTTAATGTAGAGGGAAAAGTTTTTCCTTGGTATAGAAGGTATAGAAGACAAGAAATTTACTAGGTGTGGAAGACAAGGATTCTCCTTGACATAGAAGGAAAAATATTCCTTGTAGAAGAAGTAATGGGTATTCCTTATCTATCAAGGAATAAGATTGAACTCTTATAAATAAGCATTGTTGCAAAGGATTTGGTGGCTTTTGCCCAAGGATCGTCCTATGTGGGGAGAAGTGAAAGGCTCCTAGTAGAACATGAGTGGGTTTCTTCAAAGAGTACTTGGTAGATTATTAGGGGTTGAAAGATGACCTGTGGTTGTGTTGAGAATTTGTTTGAGTTTGTATTGTGAAATAGTTATTGGGTGTATGGGGGGTTTGGGTTTGTGAGTTTATGTTGGTAAGGTTTGTAAGTGTTGTTTTGTGTGAGTTGTGATTGTTGATTAATGTTGTTGTAATTCATATTGTTGATAGTGGATATTTTGGTTGGCGTTGCTTGTGAATGTAGGCATGAAGTTAGCTGAACCATGTTAAATATTGTTGTCTCGTGTGGATGCTTTATTTTCTTGTTCATGTAAATGTGCTTCTGTTAGCCTTAAATCACAATAATTGATGTTAGAGCTTCTATTGTTGCATAATAGCTATTAAGAGTTCCAATGAATCATTGATTCTTCACTCCCCCTCTCCCCAAATGAATAATTGATTGTGTGCATGTGTTTGGACTTGAAAGAAAACATGATAGGGTGGAGGGGCCTGGCTTCAAATTTGTGTTTCCAACTTATTATTAAAAATTTATCAACTGCTAATTGACTCACTATATGTGACATTAACATTTTGTTACCATAAGCAAATTGTTTTGTTGGATTGACTACTTTATTATTATTATTTTTTTTTCTGAAAGAATTTAAGGTACTGATAAGAATCATATTCAGTTATTTCTCTAGTTTTTACTACGTTGCTTAGATAGCAGTGAAAGAAAATTTTGGGTTAAAAACACAGGAAAAACTCGATTGGTTTGTAGCTACTAACATAAATGCTCACAAGTGCTGAAGGAAGAGAAGTGGTTTCTATGCAGTTTAGAGACCGTTTTGTTATTAGAAAGTATATACGTACATAATAATGAACAATTGGTTGAGAGATGCCATGAAGTTTCATATATAAAGTGTGTTTGAGAGTTCTCATCTTCCTATCTTCCCTTTATTTTTCTTTCAATTTTCAAGTCTAATCATGGTCCAAATGCCAACAGACTGAGTTCAAGAGAATCACTTCACCTCTAAAGTACCAGACAAGATGTGTTGTGGCCTTTCCAGATCAGCAAGGTTTCTTGGTATGCAACTGCTTGTAATTACATTAAGTTTAAATAATCTATTTATGATTATTATTATTACTACCTTTTTTTTAATGGTTGACTTTGGCATTTCATTCCTATATTCCCTTTTTTGGATAATTCTGTATTGTTGGATGTTCTCTACTTTCCCAATATGGACAGTGCGATCCATTTGTTGAACAATGAAAATTAGGTTCTTAGCATGCTCTATATATAGACAAAATTCATAGAGCATATTTTTTTAGGTGATTTTGAATTTAGACATTGATAGGTTAAGGAACAGGCTGATTGTTTGGGCTTCAACCAGGGTCTTTATCTAGGGTAGGAGCTAGAGAATTTTCTTGGATTAATCTTATTTAGCTTTGTAAATCAAGCGAATCCACAATCTTTTCTTCCTCATATGCACTCAACCTGGTACCTTTCTGTGCCAGGGGTATGTCTTTCCCCTCAAGGTGATGGATTTTGTTCTAGTTGTTCATTAGCATGAAAAGTATGTTGGTGCTGTCTTCACCATTTGCTTGATCACGGCATGCTGGACTGTTCCCTGGTAACCTTGGAGGCTTGAATTTCCTGCATGTGAAACTTAACAATTTGAAGATTTAGCTTGGAAACTTGACATTGATGATCTCTTCAAGCTACCTAGTTATAAAATGAGAACCATGTTAATTTAGAGTTTATGGAGTAAAATGCTTGTTAGATATAAATTTTTTATTTTTTATTTTTGGAGAGAGTTTCAACCTATGGTGAAACTAAGTAGGGATTGAATTTCAAATCTCTTATTCAACCATTAGAGACTTTACCAGTTGAGTTAATTGGAACCCACTTATTAGATATAAACTTATTAGCTATTTTCTTGAGAAGTTAATGTTTTTTAATAGGTTAATAATTGGATGATACTTCCCGAAAAGTTAATGTTAAATTAAAGATCTACTTTCCGGCAAAAGTAGTTCATTCTGAGAATTCGAAGGACTTTAATTTTATGCACCTATATTAACCTTTGAAAATTATTATCATCTAAATCACTCATTAAATGATTCAATTTCCTAGTTAAATTTCTAGTGCTCAATAGGTATGATCTTTGCTAGTTCCCTATCCCAGATTTCAAAATGCCCCCTTTGGCCAAGTTTGGCTGTGTCATCTTTCCATCTTCACAAAAATGTCTTATTTATTCTCTTGCACTCTGTTGTCAAATTTTTATTTTGTGTGTTACAAATATGTGCAAATGTGCTTACTGGTATCATATTTCTAAATTTAATGTCTTGTTGCACTTCACATTTTTTACTACATTTATTAGTATTGGTCAACCGTTTTGATTAGATTTTCCCAGTATTATTCTGATTTGGACCATAATGGACTGTCAAGATAATTGAATCTGATGTTGTTTTGTGTCTAGGTTGGCTCAATAGCAAGAGTTGGTGTACACCACCTTTATGATTCACAGCCAAGTCAAACCTTCACTTTCAAATGCCATAGAGATGGCAATGACATATACTCTGTCAACTCTCTAAACTTTCATCCTGTAAGATTATGTATTTCCATTTGATCTCTTTTTAAATTATTTTTTTGATAGCTTGTACTTTTACTGATAACTTGTATCTTTGCCATTGAACTGTTTGGTGCTTTCTCTATGTTGATCTGCTTCCTGCTTAAGTTCTTATCTGGCAACCTTCTGTTTCAGGTGCATCACACTTTCACAACTGCAGGGTCTGATGGTGGTCTTAATTTCTGGGACAAAGACAGTAATCAGAGACTCAAGGTATCTCCTGAGAATACATATATAGTTTTAGCTCAATTCACATTTGAACCATTTTTCATGGTATTCCTGCATTTCAATTCAGTCAGGGTTTTATCTTCTTAATTCTAAACTTGATTATAGATGCTTTTGTCAATGAGTGTTCCAAAAGAAAAATGTATGTGTTTTTCGCGCGCACACAATTCTTGCTGACCTATAATATTATCCTGAATCTATTGTATAATATAAGGCCAAAGAAAAGGGGAATCTAACATACAACATTCTATTTTCTATAGTAACCATGGCTGTGGACTTTTCTAACTGAATTATTTCTATGTAACACTACTTTTTTCTTCACGCCATGGGAATTTGCACTCAACCCATACCCTGCAGTACTTTCAACAATGATGGTTCAGGATCATTTGGTTAAAAATTTCTAGTATCACTATTTAAGTATTATGAAAATACGCGTGAGTTAAAAAGCGTTGTAAAAATACATGTTTCAGTGTTTAAACATTGAAAATTATTATTTAAACACATGTACCAAACACCCCCTCAATATTTGCGTACTCGGTATACCTGGTTTCATTTTTCTTACAATCAATAATGATTTAACCTTGAGTTCAGTCTCTTTTTCCTTCTCATTTATGTCTCACTTGTAATCAACCACATGTGAATTTCTTGAAGTTCTCTCTCTCTCTCTCTCTCTCTCTCTCTCTCTCACACACACACACACGCAGACCTTCACATACAAATATGTAAAAGGGGATTTCCAATATTTGCATGTTGTATCAGTAGGGCTGCCATGATCATGTTGTAGGTATCTTTGAAGTTAATGAATGTTCTGTTTTGGAAACCTTCACATACAAATATGTAAAAGGAAATATCCAATATTTAGACGATGTATAAGTAGGGCTTCCATTATCATGTTGGTGGTATCTTTGAAGTTAATCAAATATTTTGTTTTGGAAATAAGAATAATTATATTCATTGATTTATGCAGTTCATGTTGGTGACTATGTTTGGTGCATTGTAAACACATTGCACATAATATGCACATTTAGCCAATCCATATATACGAACCGAACTATTTAACATCTTGTGCTTAGTTAACATTCTTGATTAAAATTTCTAGTAAACCACGTCTTGGGTATACAGCCCTCTCTCTTGTTCTCACTTTCTCTGAAACTGGATATGTTTTCTGAGAGGATGGGGTGAATAAAATAATGGCTGTTAGAATATGAAATCATTTTCTTGGAGTGGTCTAACCAGATAGTGTTTAGTGTGATATGTTTGAGAAACCTTTCAAGTCCCGGGATAACCTTCGTGATATGGAAGAGATGTGATTGAATGAGATCTGGTTTATAGGATCAATGTTTGTGCACCAAACTTTTGTAGATATTATAGTTATGTCTGTTAGTTTTTAGACCCCTTAACACAATATGTTTAACCTAATATTAAGCCAAGTTGATTAACAAGTTTGTTAATTAAATCTAGGTTAAACAAATATGTATAAAACAAATATAACACGGAAAGTAGAGAATACATAGATATGATGACCCAGGAAAACCAAATCGGTAAAAAACCTGGGGAAAATTTAACCTAACTATCCTCAAGGTAAAAATAGATCTACTATGAAAGAATTGAAGTTTGTGCAATAAGACTTAGACCACTAACATCTTATTGCTACCTTGTGTAGAAAACTTACTACCATGACCAAGTGACAGCTCCGAGTCCACAGACTACTTCTTTCCTTGATCTACAGCAACCACAAGTTCTCCTACTTGTGATTTTGAGATACCTCTCAAAGGTTTCAGATCTTCTTGAAAGTTCTTTATGCAGCAACTGAAGCAATCATCAAGTTCTTGATGTGAATCTTGATCTTGATAGCTCTATGTGTGTGTTTGAAGGTAAACACCTCTCAGATCTCACAAAAGATTCAACACACAACTCAATAAAGACTTATAAAATGTAAAACGTAGTTAGAGTTTTTTCTTTATACTTGGAGTGAAACACTTAACCCTACACGTCATATGGGCTTGGGCTAGTTTTAGAATTCTGTAGAAAATTGCTTATCCACGATTTCCGATCGATCGAGCCTTGAAGAAATTAAATAGTAATTTCTTGCAATTACTCAATACAAAACTTACATCAAACCAAACTTTAAGCATATCTAAACCTAGACTAAATATTTTGATCATGGTTTAACAACATATACAAATTGAAGTTCTAATACATTAGGTTCTAAAGTCTTAGAACCTAACAATGTCAACTAAATAATGGACACTCTTGGCCTGAAACCTGTCCGCCAAAAGCATATATTATTGTAAATTGGCTTGAAACAATAGTTTTTGTCCTTTTATTTTTTTATATTTAAGTTGGCACCGAATTTTTTTGATCATTGTTATTTTTTCTGAAGGTGTGCTATGACTGGAATAAGGGTGCAGAAAATCACAATCTAGCAACTGCGATGACCAACATTTTCCTGCATCTTCCACAGGTTAGCTAGTCATCTGTATATGTTTTAGGGTGTATAATTGTATATGGTTTGGTTTAGCCAAAAAAAAGAAAAAATGTATATGGTTTGTTTACTAAATTGTTTGTCTATCCTTCGGAACACCCTGGTGAAAAGTGCAACTTTCTTTTTTCGATCCAGGAGTCTGAGGTTAAAAGCAAAGCCAAATCCAAAAGGAGTTCAAACTCGTAGAAAGTGAAGGTTGTTCTCATTACAAGACTTACAACAACTCATCAAAAAATGGGACATTAATTAGCTTCTTATTCTTTTAATTTATTTTTGGTTTGGTATATTGACGAGACCTTTAGATTGTTTGATTATCCTTGTCTAATTTGATGAACTTCATCTTCGGGCTTTTGTTAATGTTCCTGCACTATTGTTATACGGATTCAATCCTTTGGATGATATTTGCAATTACATTCTAGAATACCCTTAATATACTGACTTTTAAAGAATAAAAATAAAATAAACAAAATAGTCAAATATTAAATCATTGGTGCTTTTATTTTTCTTTACCATCAGTATATTTTTAGTATAGCGAATTAGTGATGAGTAGACATCTTGCTTTTTTCAGTGGCATGCCTTAATTAAGATAAATTAACAAAGGTCTGGTTGGATTCGGATTTGAAACTTTGCAAGGAAAAAAGAAAAAAGAAAAAAGAGGAAATTCTATTAAAAAAAAAAAAAAAAAAACGAACCTTGCCTTTTGAGATAAATTAAATTTGAACTTATTAATCATGCCATTTTTAACTTTATGTTATAATAATCCAAACATTTTGTAATGGTTTTTAATTAACACATAAATAGAGTGTTATGTGATAGATTATAAATATTAGGATTTGATTTGTGCCAAAAGACAAAACTCTCATCCTATTAGAGATAACTTTTTCTCACGTAAGGCTCAGGTAGAGACCCTGGGTTGATGAAAATACCTCTCTATTTTCCTGAATAGAGTTCCTTTCCCCTACGGTGGAAACTCGGTAAACCTTCTACAGTTCTTCACATCCTTTTTCTTTTTCCCTTGTGCCACCCGTTCTCTCATCTGTCATGGAAGACCTTGAGAATCAGTGGGCACTTTTGTCCCTCAAAGCAAAAGAAAGCAGCACCATAGATCTCCCTCCAATGGTTGAAAGCCATAACCACATCCTTGTTGATAGGCCAAAAACGAATTGACCCCTGGTGATAAATTAACCAATTAATTTAGCCAAGTGAATTAATTAAGTTAATTAACATACAAACGCATAGTAGCACAAACAAATCACCAAATAACTAAATATGCAGCGGAAATTAAATGACACAGTAATTTGTTTACGAATGGAGAAAACCTGACGGCAAAAACCCCACTGGGTGATTTTCAGGTCACTACTCCCGAACCTCCACTATTATCACAACAAGCGGTTACAAGTAAAGGAATCCCAAGTACTTTATCAACGTACAGTTGAACCTTTACCCCAATACCCAATTGGACTTGTTCTGTGGTGACAGTTCTCCCTTTTGATGCACGGCTCCCAAGTACGTGACTAACCAATGCACGGATCCTAGTACGCGACTTCAACACCAACTGAAAGAGAGGTTGGCTCCAAAGTTCTTCAGTACATCCTACACGATGAAGATCAAGAAGATACTTGATCACAAAACCCAAAGGTGCACATACACAGCAACTTCTTCAGAAGAGATGAACTAGGGCAGAACTTTGTCTCTGATCACAATTTGCTTGAATAGAGTTTTCTCAATGCTTGTGCAACTTGTGTCCTTTTGACGGCCCTTAAAACAATCCTTTTATATGTCTAGGGTTAGGAGAAAAGAAGGCCCAAAGACACATTCACGGATCCTAAGAAATCAGATCAGAATTCCGATTTTTATAAACCTCGATAGATAGAAGTTGTCGAGAAGCTGTCGAGCAGGTGTCAAGCTTACGGGCTGGAATAGCTTTCTAAACCTCGACACATACTAGCTGTTGAGCTTCAGTAACCTTGCACTTTCAGCTTGTTTTCTTGGACAGATTTGAAGGCTTTCGCACTTGATCTTGAAACATAGTTTCTTGAAGTATTTCAACACATCTTAGATCTACCCAATTACAAGTAAAGTACGTTTTGTCAAAGGATTAGCCAATTACATAAAAGTAATGATATATGTTTTTAACAAGTGAAACACATATGTCCTAACAATCTTCCCCTTTGGCAATTCGTGACAAAACCACAACAAACAAATGAACATATGAGAGAAGTCATAAATCACTCAACTCATATTCACTTGTTGAATACAATAAAATATATCCTAACACAAACTCTTGACAAACTTTGCAAGAAGAGAGTTTATGGCAAGTGGACTTTGACAACATGTATTTCTGAAACACTTTAAACAAAACTCATCAAAGCATGTTGTGTGAAACAGAAATAATAGATTGCATACAAGTATAAGAAACATGTGTATAAAGATAGAGAAGAAACAACACATATAGGGGTAGGTGAAAGAAACATACATCCACATATAAAGAAAATAAGTATAATGTATGTAAAAATTGGTCATAAGACCTAATATACAAGAGCAATGTATCTAAAATGTAGAAAAGAAAAAGATATATCTTATCCTCACTACATCCCTCAAGTATCAACACTTCTCCTAACAAAATGTCCTATACTAACTCTCCCCCTAAGATGACTACTCTCATATCCCAAAATTACTCCCCTTTTTTGTCACGAGTGACAAAGGGTAGAGTGTCAAGTAGACATCTCATCAGTAGAGCTAGCATCTCCATCATCATCATCCGAAGCATCATCGTCCTCGTTATCATCATCCTTAGAGTCAGAAGCCGCTGGAGAAGGTGGTGAAGGAGTAGTCTCAGGAGCAAAACCACCTATGGTCGCCTGTCGTCGTGCAATACGACCAACATGAACATTCATCTGATACAACTCAATGGAGAGTGTATCAAGGCGAGCATCCATGCGCTACAGCTACGCCATGATATCTCCAAGGGACACATCGCTCATGGAGGAAGAAGGAGCGGATGTAGATAGAGTAGGTCGAGATGGAGCTGAACGGGAGGGAGGAGTGGAATCCGGCTGTCTCGACCTAAACTGCGCCTCGCTACATTTTACGGTAGTGGCATCTATGGCACACATGAAAGTGAAATGGTCAGACACGGGAAAAGGGACAGAAAAATGGCGTATAATCCTTGTGATGGCAGAAGGAAAGATGAGCTTATCACGGGTCGCCGCATCCAAATGAACACCTATAATAGATAGAACGAAATGAGAAGGAAAATCTATGGTAAGATGCTCAAGGAGAGATAACAAAAATCGAGCTCGAGGCTCTGTGATGGAGTTGTAGTGAGAAAGCGGATGAAGTACAAAAGTCATCACTATGTTTAAGAATCTAGGACCTTTAGCAAAAGGTCGACATGATGTAAACTGAAGCTCACCCCACTTCGAAGGGTGCTCACAGAAAGCAAATATGAGCTCATCCTTGGACATAGTCTGCAGACGCTCACAAGAAGGATAGTCAGGAAACTTTATCCTAGGAACCCGAAACACATCCATAACAAGCTGCAGTGTGATAGGGATGCGCGTACCTCGAACACGAGTGAAGAAAAGAGGTACTGAACGATTAATCCCGTGCATGTTGGAGTAAAACTCCTGAATAAGCACGAGAGGACATGTGACCAGGACGTCACACAGTGACTCCTATTCCTTACTGTGAATGACAGAGGGAAGGTCAGTGTCGGCGAAGTCCGCCAAAATGACTTGGCATTCTGAATGAACACCTCGTCTAGAGAAGTTCTTAGAAAATGCCTTATGGGCATCATCATCATAGAACCGAAGAGAAAGAGGAGTAGAATCAGAAGATGAAGAAGCTCCAGAACGAAGAGGGTTCCGAGCCGGAGTAGATTTACGCTTAGGTGCCATAGACACTACTAATGTAAACAGAATGAGAGAGAGAGAGAGAAAGAGACAATTAGAAAAGTCCTAAAGCAATTCAAATATATCAAATATATTGAATAGAGAGTACATATGCATGGGGAATGCATGAACATGTGACATGCAAAAGAAATTTCATCATGGGCTTAGCCCAATCCAAACCTACCAGCACACAAATATATTACACACATCTAAATGCATGAAAATACCATTATAATGCAAATGTGATGCAATGCATGAGATTTTGAACACTTTTAAATGAAAACCCATCCCAAAATTTCAAGAACACTCATTAATTTTGAAAAACCCCAAAATTTTCAAAAACCCTAAAACCTAAGATTCAAAAACATGAAATGCATGAAGAATGAAGGGAAAAGAGATCATACTAAGTGATTTGAAGCAAAGAAAGGCCGAAAATCACGTGGGTTGAAGGTTTTGAGTGAGAAAAGAGAGTTTGGGAGGTGAACAGGCACGGACAGATCGAGAAAATGAGAACCGGATCGCGCAAAGGGCTTAAATAGATCCTTAGTAAAGCTTGATAGATACAGGTGTCGAGGGGTGTCGAGACATCTGTCGAGATAGGTGTCGAGGAAAAAGGTCATCGACAGATACAGGTGTCGAGGAGGTATCGAGGAATAAACACCAGACTCAAGAACAGAATCTCAATCGATCAACAAGGTATCGAGAATGTATCGAGGAGACAGAAACTTTCTCGATCGATCCACCAGGTGTCGAGGTAGTGTTGAGATTGCGATAAGAAAAAGCTGAAGAAGCTCGACAGTGGCTAGGTATCGTAGAGGTGTCGAGGAGGTGTCGAGCCAGCTTTTAAAAACAGTTTTTTGAGAAGTGAAAAACACAGATATGAATGCAATCCAACATGCAACTCAACAAATGATCCAATCAACATATTAAGCTCTCAAAATCATTTCCCAACAAAAATTTTAAGCACATGGATCCTCCAAAAACACACACACACACTAAACAAGTCTAACCAATTTTATATTTCAAAAACAAATCAAGACAGTTTAGTAAGCATACATTAGCACATGTAAAACCTAGTGATGGCCAAATCACATTGTACTTGCATATGTATCAAGAGTAGTAAAGAATATTGCGTGTTGTGTGTGAAAAACATCGCAAGATTGCATAAGTGTATACATGTTATGACAATTTGAGATATGAGAAAATCACTTTAACTCACACACAATCATAACTGTTTGATGAGGATTATCACCTTTGAGGTACATCTTATAACTCCCACATCTCCTAGAAAACACGCTTGCAATCATATTTAAAGCATTTTTTATCTTTTTGCTTTTTATTTTCATTGCATATTTTTCTTTTTAAGCATATCATGCATGGGCATATAAGAGAGAGAAAAGAAATATCGAAGATGTTAAGCATTGACGTTCCACTTTTGCTATGCCGAAGCATACGAATGTCTTTGACACTACACTTTTGCTATGCCAAAGTATACAAGAGTCATATTATGATTGGCGGGTAATAGTGGTGAGATGGTTATTTATGCCTTTCTCTTAGGATTTTCTAGTCCTACCTATCAAAAAGAGTGATACGAGTGTTAAGTTCAAGAGATGCCTTAATTTTACTCATCACAAACAAGAGCCACAACGCTTACTTGCTTAGTTGTGCATAGAGATGCTCATCTAAGCTACAAAAGATACAAAGTTTAGAAAACTTTGTTTCAATGGTCATCAAAGGTACACAAGTACCAATGTACACATAATACACACTGTTTTTATATTTTCTGATTTTTCAATTTTTATTTTTTATTTTTATATGAAAAACAAAAATAAACAAAACTGAAAACAAACAAACAAAAACATATTAAACAAAGCAAAACATAAAACTAGATGCAAATGCATGAGGGAGAAGGGCGAGAGAAGGAGATCAATCCATGGAGATGACACCAATGTTTTGACGAAGGAATTCAAAATGTTTGCTATCAAGAGGTTTTTTTTTTGGTAGAAGGGAATTTCATTAGAAACTAAAAAGCAAACAAGGCTCAGAATAGAGCCTATTGACATACAAACCATTGGCATCAGCCTCCAAAATACTAGATAAGTCCACAGGCGGACTGGAAAACACAATAAAATCACTGTCAAGCAGCAGACCCATTCTAGCTAAAAAATCAGCGCACTTGTTTGCCTCCCTGTAGATATGCCTGAACCTTTTTTGCTGAATTTGATTAGCCATATGTCTGCAATCTTCCAAGATAGAGGATACAATAGAATTTGAAGAGGTGGGAGAGTTAAGAGCATCCACAATAACTTTAGCATCTAACTCAATGATAACAGATTGGGCATTCAATTGAAGACACAGCTGCAAGCCATCGCGGAGCCCATAATTATACAATGAAACTATTTGTATTCCCTATCCTTCTTGCAAAACCCATCACCCAATCACCCTTATTATCTCTGATTAGCCCACCTCCACCTGCCTGACTGGTGTTGCCTGTTGCCGAGCCATCAGTGTTCAAAGTGATCCAACCAGCCCACGGCTTCTCCCATCTGATGCTTTTTAGGATTTTTCTTTTGATGACCAGACCATTGTTCGCACAGAAAAAGAACTCCAAAGCACGATCCACTACATCTTTGCCTAGATTGGGGTTAGGATTTTTTTTTTTGAAGATACCTAGGTTCTTGTCTTTCCAAATCATCCAAATACCAAATAAGAAAACATGGTTCCCAGGCAGAGGGCCCGATCGGTGATAAGAGTTAGCTGTGGCATTAGTGCTTAACCACTCCTAAAGGCTCAAAGAATAGAAATTTACATTGTTTACCCGCCCACCCAACTGCTGCCACATATTATTACTTAAGGGGCAGTCCCGCAACATGTGTAAAATGGATTCTTCCTCAGCATGACACCGAGGGCAGCGGCCATCAACTTGCAACCCTCTAGCCACTAAACAATGCTTGACCCCGATGCTTTGGTGCATACATTTCCAGACAAAAATTTGAATTTTTGGCATAGTTTTTAATTTCCAAATCCACTTCCCTTGGAAAGGAGCATCCCTCAATGGATCCGTGGCAAGCCTATATGCACTTTTAAGCTCAAAATCACCCTTGGCTGAATACTTCCAAGTCAACCTATCCTCTATTCTGGTTGAACGGGGGATTGGGATGGCCTTAATATCTCTACAAACTTCCTCCGAAAAGGTCATTTGAATCGAAGACCAATCCCATCTGCCAGTAAAATCCACCACATCCTTAATCTTTAGATTTGCGGCCTCTTTAGACAAAGGCCCCTGTATGATCTTTCTTAACGGACCATGGTTAGTCCAATTATCATTCCAAAAATCTAGATTACTATCAAAGCCCGGAAGCCACTTAGTTCCTTTTTTAAAAATTTCTTCACCTTGCAACATTCCCTTCCAAATTCTAGAACTAGGGAGCTTACTAGCATTTCTTGAATTAATTCTTTGCGGGCTACAATACTTCATCCTCAAAACCTTAGCCCACGGGGCCTTGTCTTCAGTATGGAACCTCCAGTTCAGCTTTGCCAACAATGCTGTACTCCTTCCCTTTGTTGTTTTAAGCCCCAAACCCCCTTCTTCTTTAGATCTTGTAACCTTCTTCCAACCCACCCAATGCATTTTCCCCTTATCTTCAGTTGATCCCCATAGAAAATTTATGTTCACTCTATCAATACCATCCAACACCTTCCCAGGCAGCAGATTACGTTGCATAAGATATGTTGGTATAGCTGAGGATGAGGCTTGAATCAGGACGGCTCTTCCAGCCATAGAGAGGAGGTTAGCCTTCCAACCCGCAAGCTTACATTTTACTCTATCCAAAACAAAACCGAGGTCCTGGCTATTGCTTCCTTGGTGTTTAATCGGAAATCCTAAGTATTTTCCCAAGCACTCTATTTGATAGAAGCCAAGGATATCACTGAAAGCCTCCCTATCATCATGATCCATGTTAGGAGAAAAATAGACTATAGATTTAGAATCACTCACTGTTTGACCAGAGCACCTATAAAAGGTATCAAGGACCTCTCTGATGGCATTGTAGTTTTTTACGTTCGCCTTAGCAAATAGCAGTAGATCGTCAGCAAAGAAAAGATTAGAGAAGGATGGGCCACTTCTAGACGCCTTGATCGGGCACCAAGCTTTAGCCTCACACTTTTCTTGGATGAGCTGCCCTAAAAATTCCATACGTAGAATAAATATGTACAGGGATAATGGATCACCCTGCCTTATAACTCTAGAAGGCCTGAAAGGTTCGAGGCTTCCTCCATTAAACAACAATGATGTCGAAACAGATGATATGCAACTCATCATTAACTCAATAAGGTTATCAGGGAAGTTGTATATGATCAGCATACTTCTAATGAAACTCCATTCGAGTTTGTCGTGAGCCTTCTCTAAGTCAATTTTTAGAGCCATATAACCACCTTTTCCCTTAGCTCTCCCCATGGTGTGAATAATCTCCTGCACAATGATAGCATTATCAACACCCCTTCGACCTAGCACAAACGCTGCTTGGCAAGGGGAAATAAATTGATCCAACAAGGGTCTAATTCTTCCAACCAAAATCTTGGACACTATCTTATAAACTGAGTTACACAAACTTATGGGGCGGTAGCTACTAATGGATTCAGGGCCTTGGGTCTTCAGAATGAGCACAATGTTTGTTCTATTCAGGTACTCGGAAACTTTTTTCTCTCTAAAAACAACATGAACCTCCTCACTCACTGATCTTCCCACAACAAGCCAAAATCTTTGAAAGAAGCCAGAATGTAGCCCATTAGGGCCGGGGGCTTTGAAAGCTTTTAAAGACCATAGGCAGCCCTAATTTCCTCATTCGTCACCATGTGACTAATAATATTCTTTTCTTCACTTGAGAACTTTGGTTGCCATTGCATATTATAGCTAAAATCATAAATTGCTGCCTCCTGAACAGTAGTGTAGATTTTTAAAAAACCTTCTCTAAAGTGATTCGTAACCTCTCTTTCCTTAGTCAACCACTCCCCCACCTCATTCTTAATTGCAGTAATCAAATTCTGTTTCCCGCGAGCCAACGCTGAAACGTGATAAAAAGATGTGTTCCTATCTCCCAAGATCATCCAATTAATTCTAGATTTAAGAGCCCAAAGGTCCCTCTCTTGCTCTATCACAACATCCAGCTCCTTGATAACCTGGTTCTCTAGAGCTACTAATGAGGAAGAAGGATGGTTGGCCAAAGCTCTTTGCACCCCATCAAGCCGAGCCACCACTCTTTTCTTTTTTTGAAAAATATTACCAAAATGGTTTTTATTCCAAACACTGTCCTGATTAGAAAAAGCTTCAATTTCTTCCATAAGCTTCCTTGGGTGCTGCTAAGCCTGATTAACCACACTCGAAAAAGAGGGGTCTGACAGCCAAAAAGATTGGAATCTAAAAGGCCGAGTGAGTTGTAGCTGTCTCTTGGGATTGGTTTCCATCAACATGAGACAATGATTTGAGTGACACCTGGTTAAGTGCGACACTTTAGCATCTAGATAGAGTAAACACCAGGTAGGATTCATAAAATATCTATCAATTCTCTCTTGTATAAGGCTATGGATCTCCCTTCTATCCATCCACGTATATTTGGGCCCACTGAAACCCATTTCCACCATGTTACATTTATCAAGACATTCCTTAAACATCAGCGACCTATTTATGCTGACCGGCCTACCCCCAAACTTATCCTCCCCTGCAAAGGGCTCATTAAAATCACTGGCAATTATCCAAGGTTTACCATGTAAATTAGCAACTTTAGAAAGATTTTCCCACAACATCTGTCTCTCTATGATTCTAGGACTAGCATACACAGCAGTAATAATCCAAGAAAGGTTAGAGGGTAATACCTTGACCTCGACATGTATTTCTTGCTCCGTGCACGCAAGCTGCATCACTTCCACTCTATCTGAGTTCCATAGAATCCAAATGCCACCCGCAAATCCAACCGTTTTCGCAAAAATAGCACCATCAAAAGGAAGACGATTAGCAATCTCTTTTGCTCTATCTCCCCCAACTCGCGTTTCCATAACAACTAGAATGGCTGGATTATAATTTCTAGCCAGTTCCCTAACGTGACTTTGAAAATTGGGCTTCAGAGCGCCCCAACAGTTCCACACTATAATATTCATAATTATTGATAAAAGAGAAAAGAGTAGCACAATCAATCGGAGGATGCAAAATCTCTGCTTCCCTCCTCCATCTCCATGCCATCAGCGCCATCATCTCCTTTAGTCTTCCCATCACTGAACACAGAACCAATAGGAAGTTCAACACACCCAACATTATTTCCCTCACCACAGTTCAATTGTTGAATATCTGGAACACTCGAACACTTAGATCCATGAGTGGCAGCGATGCCGATCTTGTGCCGACCTTCATCATGCACATTAACTTCGCTCTAATCCATCGCTTCACAGACATTAGCTTCGCTCTGATCTCCACCATACCCACCTCCGAGGACACAATCTTGCTTGGCCATCTCTGTCCGACCACCTGCGGAGAATTGGAAAGACTCACCGAAGCACTCACCATCTTCGTTTGTATCCCGAGATCCCCAAATCGCCTTTGTGTTTGGTATGTGTTTACCCACGCCCATTGTATCCACTTTAGACAACCACTTCATTGTTTTTCTCTTGGCTTAATCTCTTTTGCCCTTAACTGAAGGGCTGAATCGGAACTTTACTTGTTTAGCCGGCAATGTAACTTCACAAATTGGATCTTGGCCTACCTTCAAAGGCCCAACATTCTCAGTTCCCTTATCAAAAAAGGTCCAGCCCCTTGTATCACCTTTTGACTCCTTCCTAAGCCCATGATTAGCTTGGCCCAATCCGTTGGTTGGATGGTCCCCAGGAGTAACGACAAGGTTTGTTTTCTTCTGTCCAAGCTTCCTACGTGCCATAAGTGTCCAAGGACAGTACCTGTCCTTCTCCATGCCAACACCCTTGTCCTTCATCATTCCACTATTTGTGTCAGTGTAGGTCGGCTCATGCAACCCATGCGACAAACCTCCTTGGTACGATGTCATACCCTCTCCAACGCTTGTCGGACCACTCTCCACCGGTGGCTCTGGTTTTTTAATGGTGTGAGGGGATGCTTCCTTCCTACGTCCCAACCTCCCACATGAGAAACAGAGTTGGTGGATCCCTTCATAAACCACGGGTTGTTCGAACCTACCTATGAGCATGGTGTTAATAAGTGGCTTGGTGGCATCTAATTGGATACACATTCTTGCATATCTTCCTTTAGCCTCCATGGCAGTATGGGAATCAATCCTAAGGACTTTCTCTATAGCTTCACCAATTTGTATGAGAACTTCCAACTCATATAACTCCATAGGTAGTCCATGCAATCGAACCTAGACCACGATAGACGAAACACTAGCACTAGCTGGCTTGAAGAAGGGCTCCCATGGTCTAATGGCTAGAAAATGCCCCCCAATGAACCACAACCCATTTCGAAGAACTGCATCCAGGTCTTCTTTCAACGAGAAACGAACTGAATAAAAATTTTCTCCAAGGTCCACACAGACTAAAGTCTCAGACGGCTGCCACATTGAGACAAGTTTACTCTGAAGGGAACTAAGACCTATCGATCTGCCATAAAGCTTAATAATCAGCGCCTTAGACCACGGTTTCCTGATTCGGAGTTTGGTTTCTCTCGTAAGTTTAACCGCTGCTAACCCCTCACGAAGCTCTTCCACCTCCTCGTCTGACTTTGCCTCCATATCCAATAGATCCGAGAAATCAAATGCCTTAGCATAGGCTCTTGGAATCTCACCCACCAACTTGTCTTTGAATGTTTTCTTAACAGCCCCCCAGGAGCTTTGGCCTCCCTAAGAATGTCCACTCTCACTTAAACCATCATGAAAATCAGCATGATGTCCCTCTTTAACCTTTTTCTTACTCCTGAAAAGCTCAGCCTCCTCCTCTCTAGAGAGCTCTCGGTTTTTCGTCATAGTGTCTTTGTCAGTTTTTATGTTATTAGGACGTGTTTGATTATTGTTATTCACATTATTACTGCTGTCAAGAGGTTTGGTGAACAAATCAGCCTTTTGATCATCAGTATGGATAAACTCAAGAGTGAGAGTACCATTTTTGACAAGCTCCCTAATGAAGTGATGTCGAATCTCTATGTGTTTGGTTCGAGAATGTTGAACCGGGTTTTTAGAGATATTGATGGCACTGGTATTGTCATAGTAAATAGTGAGATGCTCTTGACAAATACCATAATCATGAAGGAGTTTTTGCATCCAGAGGAGTTGAGTGCAACAGCTATCGGCAGCAATGTACTCAGCTTCTGTAGTGGATAAGGAGATGGAGTTCTGCTATTTGCTCATCCAGGAGACAAGATTGTTACCCACATAAAAACAACCCCCTAAATTACTCTTTCTATCATCAGCATTGCCAGCCCAATCAGCATCTGAGTACCCAACTAAGACATCATTTGTGTCCTTGCTATACCACACACCAAAGTCAGCAGTGGTTTTAACATACTTTATAATTCTTTTTAAAGCAGTCATGTGTGATTCTTTGGGATTAGCTTGATATCTAGCACACACTCCAACACTGTAACTAATGTCAGGTCTACTATCAGTAAGGTAAAGAAGACTACCTATCATGCTTCTATAAAGAGAAGGATTAACACTCTTGTGTAACAAGTCTACAGTGAGTTTGACATTTGGGCTCACAGGGGTTCTAACGGAACTAGCAAATTCCAATCCAAACTTTTTCACAAGATTCTTAGCATATTTAGATTGAGATAGAAATATACCTGAATCCTGTTGACGTATTGTAGTCCAAGGAAGTCAGTCAGCTCTCCAATCATGCTTATCTCAAACTCGGCTTGTATGAGTTTTTAGAAGCCATGAGCGAGTTCATCCTTATTTGAACCAAAGATGATATCATCAACATAAACTTGTGCAACAATCAACTCGCCATCTTCCTTTTTGATGAAGACTGTTTGATCAGCCTTTCCTCTTGTGAACCCATGTGACACCAGATATTGTGTAAGTCTATCATACCAAGCTCTAGGGGCTTGCTTCAACCCATAAAGTGCCTTCTTGAGGTACAACACATGATCTGGAAAGTGTGGATCAATGAATCCTTTTGGTTGAGCCACATAAACATCCTCTTTAAGCAGCCCATTCAAGAAAGCGTCACACCCATTTGATAAAGTTTGAACTTCAGATGACATGCTAGGGCAAGGAGAATTCTGATGGACTCCATTCGGGCAACTGGGGCAAATGTTTCATCATAGTCTACTCCTTCTATTTGTGAGTATCCTTGAGCTACAAGTCGAGCCTTGTTACGAATCACATTGCCTTCTTCATCAGTCTTATTGCAGAATATCCACTTTGTACCGATGATGTGCTCACCTTTCGGTCTAGGTACAAGAGTCCAAACATCATTCATCTGAAACTGAAGCAGTTCATCATGCATTGCTTCGACCTAACTTTCATCTTGTAATGCTTCCTCAACTTTCTTGGGTTCAACTTGTGACAAGTAGTAAGAATAAGACACAAAGTTAGCAACATATTTATCAACTGTACGTTTCCTTAATGTGAGTTCATTCGTGTTTCCCACAATAACTTCTAGAGGATGATTTAATTTGATCCTAGAGGAAGGTCCCTTCTCCTCATGAGATTCAGAATCTGGTGAAGTGGGTATGTCTGCAGAGTGTTCCACAACACTAGGAGTACCAGACGTACTTGGAGATGCAGGTTCTTGTTCAACAATGTCTTGAACTTCCCTAGGCTCAGGAGGAAGAATTTCTTTGGGGAGTTCCTTAATGCCTTTCTCAGAACTGGAATCTGAAGACTCATTAATGATGACATTTGCTGTCTCCATTACTTTCATAGTTCTTTTGTTGTATACCCGATAAGCCTTGCTTATAGAAGAGTAACCCAGAAATATGCCTTCATCGCTCCAAGAGTCAAACTTCCCCACATTCTCTCTATCCTTGAGAATGAAACAAGTACTTCCAAAGATTCTGAAATACTTCACATTTGACTTCCTTCCTTTCCATAACTCATAGGGAGTCTTTTTGGTACTGGGTCTGAAGTACACCCTATTAACCGTATGACATGCAATGTTCACGGCTTCTCCCCACAAGTTTCTAGCCACATCTTTGTTATGCAACATGGCTCTGGCCATCTCTTGAATAACTCTATTCTTCCTTTCTACCACACCATTCTGCTGAGGTGTAATAGGAGCAGAGAATTCTTGAGATATACCTGATCTTGTGCAGAAGGACTCCATATATGAGTTTTTGAATTCTTTACCATGGTCACTTCGAATTCGATCAATCTTTAGGCTCTTTTCATTCTGCAGTCTTGTGCACAAAGCCTCAATGTGCTCAGGAGCATCAGACTTGGATCGTAGTAGAATGACCCAAGTGTATCTAATGAAGTCGTCTACCACAACCATGATGTATCTCTTACCACCAAGAGACTTGGTTTTGGTTGGACCCATAAGATCTAAATGTAGAAGCTCCAATGGCCTAGATGTAGCTAATGTCTGAGTACCTAGATGCTTAGCTTTCTTCTGTTTTCCAAGCTGACATGGTCCACACACCACATTGCTTATTCTACTAAGTTTTGGTATCCCCAAGACTGATTCATGCTTGGATACAATAGATAGATGCTTGTAACTAGCATGTCCCATTTGTTGATGCCATAGATCTTCATTAGGCAAATGAATGCTATTACACACAATATCAGCACCAGGAACCAATCCATAACAGTTGTCTAAAGTGCGAACACCACTAATAAGCTTCTTTCCAGACTCATCCATGACAAGACACTTTCCCTTTGAGAATAGTACCATGAAGTCTTGATCACATATCTGACTTATGCTCAATAGGTTCACCCTTAGACCTTCTACATAAAGAACATTTGTAATGTCCAGCAATCCTAGTAGAGATATGACTCCTTTCCCTTTAATCTGTGACTTGCTCCCATCACCAAAAGTAACATTGCCACTTTTCTTAGACTCAAAAACCTTGAAGAGAGATCGGTCTCCAGTCATGTGTCTTGAGCAACCACTGTCAAGGTACCACAGACATGTGTCCATCACTTTAAATGTAGACTTCATCATGAAATATACTTCATGCTTAGATGACAATTCAGAGGGAATGGTACTTTCTCTCAACTGCCTTTTATGAGCTAAGCCTTTAACTTTCACTCTTCTCAGAAGAACTCCTTTGCACATTTTCATTCTGAGACAGTCTAGTTTCTTCTTAGCCAAACTGAGATATTTTCCAATAGTCATCATAAGAGAATTCAAATAACTTTTAGACTTGTATTTTCTGAGACACTTAAACAAATAGTGATTAGAAAAACAAGATATATTTGAAAACAAAGATCTCTTCAAGCCGATTACAGCCATGACAACAGGGGTCAATGGATCAACACAGCAAAGATTAAAACCTAATCAGAGTGTGCCTACTCTGATACCACTTGATAGGCCAAAAACGAATTGACCCATTGTGATAAATTAACCAATTTATTTAGCCAAGTAAATTAATTAAGTTAATTAACATACAAACGCGTGGTAGCACAAACAAATCACCAAATAACTAAATATGCAACGAAAATTAAATGACACGGTGATTTGTTTACGAATGGGGAAAACCTGACGGCAAAAACCCCATCGAGTGATTTTCAGGTCACCACTCCCGAAACTCCACTATTATCACAACAAGCGGTTACAAGTAAAGGAATCCCAAGTACCTTATCAACCTACAGTTGAACCCTTACCCCAATACCCAATTGGACTTGTTCTGTAGTGACAGTTCCCCTTTTAGATGCACGGCTCCCAAGTACGTGACTAACCAATGCGCGGATCCCAGTACGCGACTTCAACACCAACTAAAAGAGAGCTTGGCTGCAAAGTTCTTCAGTTCATCCTACACGATGAAGATCAAGAAAATGCTTGGTCACAAAACCCAAAGGTGTACATACACAGCAACTTCTTCAGAAGAGATGAATTAGAGCAGAACTTTGTCTCTGGTCACAATTTGGTTGAACAGAGTTTTCTCAATGCTTGTGCAACTTGTGTCCTTTTGACGGCCCTTAAAACAATCCTTTTATATGTCTAGGGTTAGGAGAAAAGAAGGCCCAAAGACACATTCACGGATCCCAAGAAATCATATCAGAATTCTAATTTTTATAAACCTCGACAGATAGAAGTTGTTGAAAAGCTATCGAGCAGGTGTCGAGCTTATTGGCTGGAACAACTTTCTAAACCTCGACACATACTAGCTATCGAGTTTTAGTAACCTTGCACTTTCAGCTTGTTTTCTTGGACAGATTTGAAGGCTTCCACACTTGATCTTGAACCATAGTTTCTTGAAGTATTTCAACACATCCTAGATCTACCCAATTACAAGTAAAGTGCATTTTGTCAAAGGATTAGCCAATTACATAAAAGTAATGACATATGTTCTTAACAAGTGAAACACATATGTCTTAACACTTGTCGCAAAACTCTTCACCAAAAGGAGGGTTAACCTGGAGGCCCTAACTAAAACCTTACGGAGTATATGGCGCTCAGTTCGGTCTTTCAAAGTGTGAGACTTGGGCTCTAACACAGTGCTCATAATCTTTGAGGATGAAACTAATCCACAAAGACTGATGGTGCAAGGCCCTTGGACTTTTGACAAATATCTCATCGGTTTATAGTAATACAAGCCAGCAAGGGAGGAATCGGTGGATGATGCCACCTTCGACAAAACCTCTTTTTGGCATGAGTAAAACCATTGCCGAAGCTATCAGAAAAACTTTGGGCATCGTTGAACATGTTGATGCGCCCGCTACTGAAGAATGCCGTGGTCGTTACCTGAGAGTACGAATCCAACTTGATATCACCCAACCACTGTGCCGAGGAAGAATGGTGAACATTAGTGAAGTAGAACCACAGTGAGTGGCTTTCCAGTACGAGAAGCTTCCGATATTTTGCTACTGGTGCGGACTCCTTAACCACGATGAGAAAGACTGTATTCTTTGGTTTGACAACGGCGGAACTTTGCGCACCGAGGAGTAACAATACGGCGCGTGGTTACGTGCTCCCATAAACATTCTTCAACAGCCCAAAATGGCCACCGATAAACCCATGCCACAACCCAAACATCCCAGTGGACCACCACAACCCCCTTACCCTATGCCATCACCAACCGTTGATGAAACTTCAGCGGCAACAAAACCCACTGCTCTGATAACTCCTACCATCTTGGTACCTGGACCACCCACTTCCGAGACCGAACCCGATATTCCAAAACACACCATAGCCCACCCCGATACGAACCCACCTACTTTTCTGCAGCAAATCACCGACACTGTCCCAACAAATACGAAAATCTTAGTTGACACTGATCTTTTTAACACCTATATCTCAAAAATTGATAGCGCTTTAAATATCTATCCTTTCCCATCTAAGTCAGCCTCACCACAAAAGGAAACCACCCTATGATTTCTTCCTTTGGCTATGCGCACAAAATCCCATTAACAACCCAGTCTTGTGATAGCCAGCTTTTGGTTACTCCAGTCATGCATGTGCAAGGTAATATACACGTGCCCTTTCATGGGCCAAAAAAGAAGTTGGACTCAGCCCAAGGTACATGGAAAAGACTTGGGCCTCCACCTGTTAGAACAAAAATCAAACCCGAGGACAAAGCCATGGACCTAAAACATAACTCACCCTTGGCTGGACCAAAATGCAAGCCCGTGGAATAGTCCCATGCACATGCAACGCCCATTGATAAGAAGCAGAAGCTTGAAGATGACCCACGTACTTTGAAAAATTTTGAGACAGACAATTTAGGATTGGCAGTGGCTACCTGGCAGCACCATCGGGTCCAATGAGTGTATTAAGTTAGAACTGTCAGGGGCTTGGGAACCCCCGAAAAGTTAACTCTCTTAAGAGAGCATGGAAAAAAGAAGCTCCCATCTGTGTCTTCTTAATGGAGACAAAACTTTCCACAGATTAGTTGAACACCAAGAAACAAAACTGGGACAACAATCAGGGTTTTGTGGTCTCTAGTGAGGGTCAAAATGGTGGCTTAGCTCTTCCGTGGAAACCGGATACAAAGGTACATGTCAAAAATTTTTCACGTTGGTTTATTGATGCTCACGAGTTTTGTGAAACAACAAGAATATGTTAGAGGTTGATAGGTTTCTATGGGCATCCCAAAACTAGCAAACGTGAGGAACCTTGGACTCTCCTTGAATCTCTCGGTCAAACAAATCACCTTTCCTAGCTTTGCATTGGTGATTTCAATGAGATTACAAGCCAGTCTGAGAAAGAGAGTAGTTGCCTACGGCCAAGAAGCCAAATGGATCGTTTTCGCACTACCATTCACCATTGTAATTTCATTGACCTTGGATATGTTGGCTCTCCATTCACATGGTCTCAAAACCACCCTGTTGAAGGTCATATTCATATTAGGCTGGACTAAGCCCTGGCCAACATAACCTGAAAGGCACTATTCCCTAATGCCATTGTCCATCATGTTCCAATGTCATATTCGGACCACTACATGCTCACCATCTAGATATAGCCCCTCAGACCTAGACAACCATGATCCCGACCTCTCTTCTGTTTTGAAGCCATGTGGCTTCAAGACCCACGGTGTGCCAATATCGTCCAAGAAGCATGGCACGAAGGTCTCTACAAGTCGGATGGTGCTTTAATCAAAAATTGTTATGCTAGCTGCCATGACCGACTGATTGCTTGGAATAAACATGAATTTGGTCATGTAGGGAATATGATTGCAAAGCTGAACCAGAAGCTTCAAGTCCTTGAGCGTCATCCTATCAGCAATGATACTAAAATCTAGGAGGTACGAGCGTCTTTGAATCGATGGTTAGATGCTGAAAACACAATGTGGCAACAGCATTCGCGAAATTTGTGGATCACTGATGGTGACAGGAACACTCCCTTCTTCCATCAGAAAGCATCAAACCAGAAAGATAGAAACTCCATTCGGGGCATTTGTGATGCAACGAGGCAATGGTAGAAGGATTGTCACCCAATTGAGAATGTCATTCTGGATTATTTTGAGACCATCTTTCGCTCCAATGGGCCTACTGATACCTTAGTTCTGGTTGATGCAGTCCAACTTGTGGTCACAGACAAGACCTTCCTCACCCGAACTTTCATAGCTGAAGAAGTCCATTAAGCTCTCAAATAAATGCATCCCAAAAAATCTCCAGGTCCTGATGGTATGCCCCCTCTCTTTTATCAACACTTTTGGTCTCTTACTAGGGAATGTGTCACCAAAATTGTTTTGGATTTCTTGAACTTGGGTATTATTCCTCCAAATTTTAATGAAACACATATTGTTCTCATTCCAAAGACCAAAAATCCCACGAGAGTGACTCAATATAGACTGATAAGTCTCTGTAATGTTATTTCTAGACTTACCTCCAAAGTCATTGCTAATCGGCTTAAGCGCTTCCTGCCCCATATTGTAAGTGAAAACCAAAGTGCTTTCATGTCTGATTGCCTTATCACATACAATATTATTGTTGCCTTTGAAACTATGCACCACGTTAATCAAAAAAGGAGTGGTAAGATTGGTGAGATGGCCTTAAAGCTAGATATGAGCAAGGCCTTTGAACGTCTTGAATGGGGCTGCCTGGAGAAAATTATGAAGAAAATGGGTTTCAATGATAAGTGGGTGAAACTTATAATGCAATGTATTACCTTTGTTACATATTCTGTCAGGATTAATGGGAAACCTCGAGGTTACATAATCCCGTCTAGGGGTTTGAGACAAGGGGTCCCTGTTTCTCCCTTCTTGTTTCTTTTTTGTGCAGAGGGACTCTCAGCTCTTCTAAACCGGTCTGCAGCTGTTGGACAACTTCGGGGTGTATCGGCTTTCCCACTTGGACCGAGAATCTCTCATCTATTCTTTGCTGATGACAGCATCTTTTTTTGCCAAGCAACTGTGGAATAATGCAGCCATCTTGAGCATCTTTTAACTATATATGAGCAAGCCTCAGGCCAACAGCTAAATAAGGAGAAGACTGCTCTTTTCTTTAGCAGAAATACCCCACGGGACATATAAGAAGAGATAAAACTTCGCTTTGGAGCAGAGGTGATCAGACAACATAAGACTTATTTGGGCCTACCATCCTTAATGGGTAGATCCAAAAAACACACCTTAGAGCTTTGAAGGAAAAGCTGGACAACAAACTCTTGGGTTGGAAAGAAAAGCTGTTATCCCAAGCAGGTAAAGTAATTCTCATCAAGGCAGTTGCACAAGCCATTCCCACATACAGAATGAGTGTCTTCAAACTTCCAGACTCCCTAGGTGATGAATTGGCTGGGATGATTCAAAGATTTTGGTGGGGCCAAAAAGAAGGTAAAAATAAAATGGCATGGCTGAGCTGGGACAGGATGTGCACACCAAAGGAAGAAGGGGGATTAGGTTTCTAGGACCTTAAGGCTTTCAACCTTGCTCTCTTAGCTAAACAAGGCTAGCGTTTACAGATGAACAGCAACTCATTGGTCCATAAATTACTTAAAGCCCGCTATTTTCCAAATATAGATTTCCTACATGCGGAGTTAGGCACGAAACCATCGTTTGCATGGCGAAGCATTTTGGCTGCTCAAACTGTTGTGCAATTGGGCTACCGCTGGCAGGTAGGAGACGACAAGTCCATTGGAGTGTGGACGGATTGTTGGCTGCTAAGACCCTCTACCTTCCGTGTCCTCACACCCCCGACTTTACCGCCTGTAAATACTACAGTGGATTCTCTCATGGACCAAGAAAGTGGTGAGTGGAATCTAAACTTGATCAACCAGGTTTTCTTCCACGAAGATGCCACATCCATCCTAAGTATTCCTTTGAGCCGCCATAAGCCAAAGGACCACATGATTTAGGCCTTCACTCCTAGGGGGCATTTCACTGTCAACAGTGCATACAAAGTTGCAAGGACCATCACCCAGCTTTCTACCTTAGTTGAGACATCTCAAAGCAATGAGCAAGCCTGGTTTTGGCGCCACATTTGGAATTTGCACATACCCAACAAGATAAAAATTTTTACGTGGAAAGCATGCAACAATATACTTCCCACAAAAGCCAACCTCTACCATAGACAGGTTATCGACGACCCCACCTGTGAGGCTTTCACACTAGCACTAGAAACGGTTGGAAATTTATTTTGGGATTGCAATGTTGCTAAGGAACTTTGGACCCTCTCAGACATACGACTGGAGAGAACTGGGATCATTCATAGGTCTTTCATGGACCTCATCTGGTATCTACTCTTCAAACAGCACATGGACACCACACTTATCGAACTGGTAGTCACAATAGCATGGAGTGCATGGTTCAATCGAAACAAAACCCGCCTGGGTGAAGCAAGACAAACTCCACAAGAAATTCTGAGATGAGCTCACTCCATATTACATGACTTTTAGCTTGCACAACTACGACCCACTCAGCTTAAAAAAGCCATGGATGGCCGTTGGGTCCCACCTGTGTTTCCCTAGTACAAGGTCAACGTATATGCTGTAGTCTTCTCTCAGCTTGGCATGATCGGCGTCAGTGTGATTATTAGGGACCACCTTGGATCTGTTGTCGCAGCCTTAAGCAAATACCTTCCTCTCCCGTTTGATCCTCTGAAGGCAGAAGCAAAGGCAATGGATGAAGCCACTATTTTTGCATGGGACATAGGAGTCAGAGATGTCATCTTCGAGCCAGATTCCATGCTGGTTTTCCATGCTATGGAGAACCCCACGGATGGCCCGATCTCTATCTCTACCGTGGCCTCAGGTTTCTGTTCAAGACTTCCTGCGTTCCGTATTTTCCAATCATCCCACGTGAGGTGACAAGGAAATAGACCAGCTCATACTTTAGCTGCTTCTGTGAAGAATATTGACTCTTTTGTAACTTGGATGGAAGAGTGTCCACCTTTCCTTGCATCATCGGTTTCGCAAGATGCTATGTACTGTTTCGCTACTTAATAAAATGAGACTATTTCTTAGAAAAAAAAAAAAAAAAAAAAAAAAACTCTCATCCTATTTTTGGACTTTTCCAAAAGAAGATGAAACAAAAAGTGAGAGACTGAGAAAGGAGACCTTCCCTAGTTTGATTACTGTGTTATTTTTATAAGTAGAAACTCTACTATGAGTAGGTATTGCTACTTATTTATATGAGCACGTTGAAACTCTACTATGATTTGAAAATGAATTCTTCTCGGTTCAAGCGATCTGTTGGACATTAATTTTCAACCTTGGAGATCTCCTGTGCAATTTTCATTGTCCCTAATTCTACTCCAATTGATCTCACCCTTTTAATATTTTTATTATATGTATAAGAATTTGAGGCCTTTGTTTTAACTCTATTATAAACTTTATCAATTGAATGTTTGATAAAATCTCGTGGTGAAGTTTCAAAGACAGAATTATAGGTGATTCTTCAATTAATTTAACTTCGATATGTTTGGGATTTTAGATGGAGTTATAGATTGAGAGATGAAAGAAAGAATAACAAGATTTCAAATCAAATTTCTTGAGGATGAGTTTTTGTCTAATTAATTATAGTAAAAACTTGAGGTCTGCAATATTGCATATGTGCCGCATATAGACATAGTTAACCTAAAGTCATAGAAACCTTGAGTAAATGCCAAGAAAGGAACATATATATATAAAATTACGTTTTCAACGTAGAAAAAGAACAACACCCTTTTTCTTTTTGGACACTACACCATGTCTATATATGATAAATCAAAGCACGCACGCGTTATCTAATCTTACCTTTCCTTTTAAAGTCGCGGTGTTACTGCCTTTCTAGGCTTATAGTCTTTCAAGTAATTGGCCTCTTGTCCATAACCCATAATACAAAAATTAAGATAACTCGTCTCGATCACATGGGAAAAAAAGATATATATGACCATGTTTTTCTTTCAGTAAAATAAGCTCACTTTATTTGCAAAGATTAGTGGAATTTTCTTTCAAATTCGGATCCGTTGAATACATGACTATATATAATCCAATAACTAAAATCCAGTAGTAAAATATTTTTCTAAACTAAAGACACTATAATTTTGCTTCAACTCGATCGGTCCATGTCAGGTTGCTTTCTGATTCAATTCCCACTAGTCGAGCAAAGCATGTAAAATAATTCTCCTAGCCAAATAGAGCGAAACGTGTCACAGGAATTAATACATTCTATTTGCGATTGACACAAATAACCAGCAAAATACAAGTACTTCATTTGCAATATTTCAACTCATTCCACAACTACGCACTACGCAGTGCCTGGAACAAACTACTATCCATTTGTTCTTTGTGGAATCTAGTTTTGGCAAAATGTATATACAATTTCAAAGTTCTTCAATTATATTCTCAAACACTTTCTATCTTCAATTAAAGAAAAAAAAAAATCAAATATATTATTGCATTGACTAATAAAATATAAGTTTTATTTTTTTTTTGAGAACAATTAAATTTAATATAGGTATTTGGATTAAATTGAAAAGTAATATGCTGCTCCTAAGAAACCGTATTTATATTTTTATCCTTATTATTTTGCCTTTATAAGTTACACTCTTACATGTAGGCTTCAGGTTGGCCTACATTGAAATAACTAAAACTGTGAGGATTTTTACTTCTAATATCCGTGACATATATTTAGATAAAGGAAAACCTTCAAACTCATTTTATATCTTTTCGTTGAATATGAATTTTGAAAATTTGACTGTTAGATTGCATGTTCTTTGTGCTTTTAACACCCGTGTCAAATTTTGTTCAAATCGGATGTTATTTACCATTCGATCAATAAACTTATTTTTTATACATAATTTTTTATCACAAAACTTGAAATTTAAAAATGTCATTGATGACATAGCTATTGAACTTTGATCTTAAGCCCTAAAAAGCAAAATCAATGTCTTTAAACATAGAAAAATACGGAATTACACGAACAAATTCTATATACCCTAATAGGATGTTGGATAAACCATTTTGGTAATCCAAGAGTTCAAGATCCCAAATTTGCCATTTTTGGCTAAGTTTGATTGATGTCAACTAACCCTTATCGGGACAAGTCAAAACGTTAAATGAATATTTGACTGTCCAATTGAGAAAAAAAATTTCCCATCTTAAATATCATAAAATTCCATTTAAAATGATAGTTTATAGGGCCAAAATTAGAGTTGAAAAATATGAAATATCATCAAAACATAAAAACCCTAATTAAAAATACTACATTATTTTTAAAGTTAAAAGGCTCTTTTTTGGGCGTTTTTGCACAATACCTGTACAAATCCAGCCACAACGGGTGCAAACGGCCTAGACCATATTAAAGTATGATGGATTAGCTACTCTACTAAAAAAAGGGCGTAATGATATCCTTTTTGGATTAGGAGTTAATTTTCCAAGAAAAGTGATATACATTTTTTTTGCACTATATCACCTACCCTCTGAACATGATATCTCAGCAACTGTAACTCCAAATTGCCTGAGTCCAGAACCTATGGAAACTAGAAATCTAGACCTTTTCGAAGATTTTTTTTGTTGTTGAAGAAATCAGAGCTCCCTAAGATTTCCAAATAGTAGCACGAAAACAGGCTCTAAAGAGAGGGGGAGGGGGGAATCAGAAAATCAAGAAAGGAAATATGGAGGGGGTTCTAGAAGAAATGATGAGGTGACGGCAAGATCCCGCTAGGAGAGCCACCCACCCTGGTAGGCGCACACCCTAGAGGGATCCCACTGTAGAGAGTGAAAAATTCAAACCAATCACCAATTAACACATCATCCATCAAGTCCACATAGTACGTTTAAAATGGTCAATTACAAAGTGCCATGTGCTACTAGTGGGTTCCACTATCATTATTCAGAAACCAATGGAAATATTCCAAGTGTCAATAAATAGAAATTATAAAAATAATATCCAGGAGCCAATCACACGACGATACGTGTTGACATTTAATTTATAATGACATAAGAAATTAAATTAAATACTGTCATTTGTTATTTTACATTAATGTTTCTTGGAGAGTAAGACATAAAGTCACTCTAATTAAATTATGACATGTGTCATTGCTCATAGCTAATCATGTGTCATTAATTCCCCTCAAGACTCTTGTAAATATAGACTCCCTTCAGTCTTATAGAGGAGATAGAGAAACATTTAGAAGTCTTGAAACTCTACTAGAATCAAGCTCCAAAACCTCCAAGAACTTCAACCTTCAATCTCAAGAACATTCGGAGCAAAATCAATCAAGTCATCCTTCTAGATCTCAAAGTTCATTGGAATTAAGTTTAAAAGCTCCCATAAACACCAAGAGAATACAAATTAGTGAAGCACTACGGATCCAAGCCTCTATAGCCCCAAATAACTTTCACTACAAATCTTCAAAGACAAAGAACATTCATCTAAATCATTCCTACAAGTCTCAAAGTTCTACTATAATCAAACTTCAAAGCCTCCAGAAACTTCAAAGATTTTGATCATCGAAACTTCATTGGATTCAAGTTCTAAAGCTCCAAAGAACTTTCACCACAAATCTTCGAAGATCAAGAACATTTGAAGAACCCACGAAGAACGCGAAGAACAAGAAATCTCTAATAAACACAAAGCTAGAGATTCATCGCAATTTCATTCTAAAGATCTTTTAATCCCCTTTCCAATCCAAGTAAAGGACATCTTGTGTTCGAGTTAAGACTATATTGACACAATACTTGAATTGAAGACTTTTCTAAGGAGATCAAATCAGAAGATTATTTTATTGTATTGGAATCTAAATATAGAAAATTGTACCTACAAATTCATCAATACAAATTTACACTTGTGAAACATTTTTTTTTTCTTGTATATACTTTCTAAATCTATGAAGTTCATTTATTTTTCATGCTCTTTTATTATTCTTGCTCTAACATATATGCTCGTTACTTTCCTTGCTTTTTACATTCAAATGATTCATTTTCCTTGCTATTTACTTTTCTTGTCATTTAAATTATTGTCTTTATTTTTTTGGTTTGAAGTTTGTGTTTCCTTTATACATGATTATGTATATGCTATTTGTGAAGGTTTCCACCTTCTATTGCACATAGACATACTAAATCCCAAGAATTTAAAGGAAAAACCAATGATCTTGGTGAATCTTTATATTCTAAATCAATATGGTGAGTGAAGGTTTATCCATGTACACCATCATTTTTGGTTTACTATGGGTATGAAGATTTAACTAAGATGGGTATTTCTAGTCTAAGCTCATACCCTAAATCAATATGGTGAGTGGAGGTTTATCCTTGTGCTCCATTATATTTGATTTTCTATGGGTATCGATGTTTATTCAAGGAAGATTTCACTTACTTTGTGTCTTTAAATTCATATCATGTCTTTAAATTACATATAGATATATATCTTGCTCTTGCCTTTACATTCCTTTATTGCTTTAAGTCCTTTATTTATGTGTTTACATTCTTTTATTGTTTTAAGTCCTAATTATTCCCCTTCTTGTCTTATCATGGGTGCAAGGGTTCAAAAGTTCTAGCTAGCTCCATGAACTCTAAACCATCATACAATGAGAAGCTTGATTCAAGCAAACACTCTTTAAAAAATGTGTGGTTAAAAATGAAGTTTTGGAAAAACGCTCCAACAGCCATCCCTTTTCAATAATGGATTCTTCCAAATAAAAATGAAAACTTTTCAAGTCTATCCTTAAATAAAATGCCTTCCAATGGGGCATTTTTAAATCTTCAATTGATGCCATTTTCAAAATACTTTTTCATAACGCTCTTTCTAAAATAAGCAAAGTTTGAACTTTTCTTTAAAACGTTAAACAAAACCATGGATTTTCACGTTCAACACCCTTTTTTTTTTCCCAAAAAACTATAGAAACCATTTTCTTAAAATAATTTCCTATCTTTAAATAGCTTAGTTTTAATCTTGAAAAATTGTTTGCCCAAGGTGCATAAAAATTCATTTCCTTAAAATAGAATTGCTCTTCCTTCATGCCTTCCCACCCATAATTTTTTTTTTCTTTTATAAAAACTCAAGAAATAGCCTTTTTCAATTTTTTTTTTTAGTTCTTGGCCTTTTTTCCTTCAAAATTAGCCTTTTCAAAAGTCATGAGGTTTTCAAAGAGAAATCATCTTTTCAAATCTAAATAAATTATGCTCTTTTTAAAGATATATAAGAAGTGTAAGGAAGCAATTTGAGTCCTAACCCAAAAGTTAAAAGGATATAGGCCCAAAGAGTCCAGTACTATGAATTTGTAGAGAGTGGGTTGAAAAACTAGGCTCTAATGAGTTGGGTAGCAATTATAGTGGATCCAAATGACAATAAAGTAAAAATAGATTGGTTTTCTCCAAAGAAAATCGTCCTTGGCAGGGTCTGAGGAGATAAGTTCTTCTATATAATTCTCGAAGTTGATTACAAGTACAGCTCTTATTGCTACAATATTTCTCTCTCAATTCTCCAATCCGCTACCCGTCTAGGTCTCGTTTCTATTTTATACTCTATTTCCTCTTTCTTCTCCACCCTCCATGTGTACATTAGATTGCTAGTGTAGATCCTTGTCCCATCAGCACCTTCCTGAAGTCTTTGGGATTAGCTGTAAGGATGAAAAGTACTGTTCAGAGATCCCTTCTTCATTAATGCAGCCAGAGAGTTTGCTACAGAGCATTCAATGCGGTGGTAGCAGCTTTCTCTTAGATATTTCATAGCTCTCATTTGTCCTGTACGTTCATGATTCATATCCTTATCAATAGAATTTCCTAGAATGTTACTTTGGATGACAGTATGCACCTTTTGACCTCTACTTCGCCTAGTCGAGGAGATACCCTTCCTCGACCTACCTCCCCCAGCCTTCTCAGTTGTAGCTTACTCGTGAAGTTTAAAGTCTTACATCTTCATTACTGTTGATTTGTCCTCGGACCATGAAGTGTCCTCGGACAAGGCCCAAGGCCCAACATATATTTTTGGGCCCCTTATCCCTACAATAGCCCCTTAAAACTCCGGTTTTCCCCTCCTATCTGAGGAGAAAAATGGGGTTTTGACGTTGAATAATTAATTCTGTATGTTCTTTTGATTTCGACACGTGAGAATGTCTCTTTGCGTTTCCTATAACTATTCCTGATGCTTCGGAGTCCGCGATGTCTCACTAAATGCTCTAGGTAGCGCTTTTTTCCCTGCATCTTACGATGAGATGTAGATCCTATGGCTGGCATTTCTCCTCAAATTTTGAGGGGGATAACTCCCACTGAATTTCGCTTCCTATATAAGGCCCCTAATGGGTTTATTATTTTTTTCACTTCACAAATTTGCAAACTCTTAAGACTTCTCAAACTCTCAGGCTTTCAAGACTTCCCAAATTTCCTAACTCTCAAGAAGCTCCTAAAGTGTCACCCGTTTTTATTTTCGTAAGTCTTCACGTTCCTAAGTTCTTTTCTTCTCGGCCAGTCTCCTCGGCCTTCTAACCTTCACTCCCTTTTCAAAGACATTTCCCTCACTTCCCCTTAGGTTGCTTAGATGGGTAGATTCAAACACCTTGTAGATTCTCCCACCGGTATGGAGGACTTTAGGGCAAAATACCACATTCCTCAGGGAGTTTCCCTATGGTATTGTGCCCCAGATCAAGTGCTCACCCATAGGAACGAAGGGGAGGTCGTCATTCCCATGATTGCCTTCATAAAAGGGGGAATGCTGCTTTCGATGGGTAGGGTAACTAGAGACTACCTAATTGCCCATAGGCTAAGCCCTTACTAATGTGCGCCCAACCTATTTAGAGTCTTAGGTAGCGTCGATGCTTTCAACTAGCAAATGGGTTTGAGATTCACCTGGCACGACATCGTCTATATGTACGAATGCCATTCACTCGCTGACGGGATGTATTACCTCAAGTCTAGGTCCTCAATTGTTAGGTTCGTATCTTGTCTTCCCAAGTCCAACAAGGGCATGAAAGACGACTACCTAGGGTTAGGCCCCTTGACACGAGACTTAGTTCTTTAGTTTTGTTGCTCTTCCTTTTAGCATTTCATTTCTCTTTGATGATGGGCTTCATTGTTCTGACCATGATTTTGCTCCTCGGTCTTTTTTGCAGATAAAAGGGACGTAGCACCCAATCTTAACTTGGTCAACGTCATAGACCTCAACAAAGTCCTAAGGTTCGAGGTGTTTGTGAGTGAGGACAGGTAGCTAAGAGCGGTCTACCTCATTCTATACTTCGAGCCATTATCAAAAAAATTCCAAGATGTGGGCCACGCAATCAGGGCTGGTGATCTTCGGATACGTAGAATAGATGTTATAGTACCCGGTTTCCTTGCCCGAGAAGATGCTATGCAAGTTGATCAGCCTTTTCACGAGCTTCCCTTGAAGCAATAGCTCCAAGGGAAGAGACTATTTCCACACACTTGTCACTCGAGGAAGAAATAGACTGATTCCAACTTGAGGAAGAGAGGGAGGAGCAGGGAGATCCTGTCGTCCATATCTCAAATGTAGAGGATGAGTTTGATAGATTTTCAGGTGTTCGCACCTTAGGCCTTGTGGTCGCACGTATAGATAACAGCTTCGAGGAGGAAGAAGAAGAAATGGCCCTGAACCCGAGGAAAGGTCTAAAGGATCTCCTTGCGGGGAGGAATAAGGGGTCGTCATCCAAGGAGGCCCCAAGGTCTCAGCCTCTTCCTACTCTTCCCCCTCCTCCTCCTCCTCCTACTACAGCCAGCCTGCTCCCCATCCCTAACTTGAAGAAGAAAAGGAAGGAGCAGGAAGTGGAGGAGGGTAAGGTGGTCTGCTTGAAGAAGGCCAAGCAATAGAAGACGGCTCAAGACAATGGTCGAGCCACCTCAATGGAGAGCAGGGAGGACCTGGGTGTGGTCGAGGTGTGCTAACAACATCACACCTAGTGATGAGAATGCAAAATGTCATATTTTTATCCCTTAATGTTTAGTCTTTTATATTTATTTGGTGCCTAAATGTACTCATTATTCTTATATTTTGATTTAGGATGCAAATGGAGGCATAAAGTGCAAAATGTAGTTAATTGGGTGATTCTGGACAGCTTTGACATTGCTTTGTAATCTGAGCATAACTTTCTCATCCAAGCTCCGATTGAGATGATTCAAGATGATATGGAACGCCAAGACAAAGCTCTGTTTTGAGTTTTGAGAGATACGGGCCGCATCAAGGTCGAAATCGGGCTTCAAGTTGCTCCACCTGCACTGTTGACGTTCTGGAATGTTCCTTTGTTTGAAATTCTAATATGCAAATCTGATGTGGTTTATTTTTGGAAGGCTCCAGATGTGATGCACGAAATTTCCAGTTGAAAAACACCACTTTCCTAGTTATATTAGGAATTTGTTTTATTTTTAATATTTTTCCTTAATTAGTCAGATTTGGATGTTATTATTTAGAATATTTTTAGGAGATTTTGTAGGCTTGGGAAAGGGGAATTAACGTGTAAAAAGGGAGGAGAAATCAGAATTACAGACACACACACACACGCGTCTTTCTCCCCTCTTCTCTAAATTTCTCCTTTGAGTTTTCATCATGGCCTTGCGTGGCTAAAACTTTTATACTTGGTTGAAGCAAAATGAAGCCTCAGAATCAATAAAACTGTGAGATCTAATTTGTTTTTATTGTTCAATTTATGCTTTTGAATATCAAATGTTCTTCTGTACCTATTTTCATCATTGTCTCGTTTAATTACTAGGAGGCCTACTAGTTTATTATTCATTGCAATCTACTGCTAGGTTAGATATCAAATTCATAATTGTTTGATCTCTCTAATTTGTGAAGCAACTAAGATTTAATAATTTGCTGCGTCAGAAATTATTAGATCTTAGGAAGAATGCTCAACTAAATTAAATGCAACTGCTTGTGTTTGTATTGTTTAGCTTCATCGATCTCTCTAGTTCTTAAGGCTGCTACTAGATTAAACCTTTATCGCTTGTCTTGGGTTGTTTAGTAGTTAGAGTTAATTAGATCGCTTGTTTTCTAATTAACTGCAACTAAGGAGAGATAGGAAAATAGTTCCAACAGTGAATATTCAAAGTGTGAATTGATATATACTTGCATCGATGATCAGTTGCAAAATTCCGATAGTGGATGTTGACTTGGACCAAGGTTTGTTCTCTTGATTGATTTTGATATTTTAATTTGAATTGTTCCTTAGTTGTTTTACTTACAATTGTTTTCATTATACTCAAACCCCTCCCCCCCCCCCCCCCCAATCCTTGTTCACGTAGCATAAAATTAGGCTAGATACTCTTTGTGGGAACGATCATTACTTGCACTACTACATATATTTTTAGGAGTATAGGTTTTATTTTTGGTTGCCTGTGACAGCACACCACCTAGGTGAAGTTAGATGGCACAACCATTCCATGGAACTCCTCCATTAGGGAGTTTCAGAGAAGGCACTCCTCTTACGTGGTTGAGGCCTTGGAGTAGCCCCTTCTCTTACCGAAAGATATGGCTGCTCTGAAGCACATGAGGCAGCTAGACCTCTTTATATCCCTGAAAAAGGATCTAGCCCTGGTAGGTTCACAATCATACCCTTTAATTAAATGCTAAGTTGCCCTCCCATTTATTATTATTATTATTATTATTTTACATCGTATTCCCTTGTCGTTTTTGCGCAGGCTATCCAGGAGGTTTTTGTAGCCAAGGAGTGGGTTAAGGACACCCGGAATGATGTCAGGGTTGAGGCCAACCTCTACACCGAGGCCAACAAGGCCTTAGGCACATCTAAGTAAAAGAAAAAGAGCTTACCACTAAGCTGACCGCCGAGGAAAGGGCGCAAATGAGTGCTGAGGTGGGCTTGAAGAATGCCCAGGATCAGGTTGAGGACCAATGTATAAGGCTCTATCAGACTGAGATAGAGCTAGCCATAGCAAAGCAGCAAGTCCTGGAGCTGAGTGCTGATCTAGAGAAAGCTAAAACTGTTGCTCGGATGGCCAAGGAAGCTGTGGAGGCCTCCAAGAAAGCATCCTACAACCTTGAGTTGTAGGAGACTGAGGTCCAATTGGCAGATGAGTTAGCCGAGGTTTGTAGAGACTACTGCAAGGAAGTGTGGCTGGAGGCCCTTAACCTTGCAAGAGTCCCTGCTAGCTCGAAGTGGAGGGAGGCTAGGAACGTTTACTACCCTCCTAACATTTGCGAGGTTCTAGCTGAACTCCCATTTTCCACTGCTCTTACACCATTCTCAATTGAGCTACCCCTTACCACCCAGGCCTCTCTTCCCCTTCCCAAGGTCCCTAAGGGACCCGGCTAAGTTGGTGACCAAGGCTAAGGGGCTGAGATGGCCAAGGGTAAGGGCAAGGGAAAGGAGGTCAAGACCCCGCCAGAGGCCAAAATGCTGCTAAGGCCAAGGACGCCACCAAGACCAAGGATGCTGCTGAGGCTAAAGACGCTGTTGTCAAGGCAAAGGAGGCCGAGGAAAAGTCCAAAGAGGCTGATCCCAAGACGAAAGATGCTATTGCCTCCCAACCGGGCACCAAAGAAGACCGTCCTTCTAATTCCAAGGCTTAGCTTTAGGATTTTATTTTCCTTTTGTAGTTCTTTTGTACTGGCAAATTGCCATTGTCTATAATGTATTTCTCCTTTATTTAATGAAAAGACTTCAACTTTATTTACTGAATCTTTATTTTTCTTGCAATACTTATTTTTGGTTGATTATAATCCTTGTTTTACTCTTCGTTGAGACCTTTAAATTGATGATGCCTCCAAAGGTGAACACCCACACTTTGACAAAAGCTAGCAATAATAACTTGCCGTCAACTTAAATAAATTAAACATGTATACATGGCGAGAAAAAATGACTAAGTCCTGTGAGATAAATGAAATACTTAATAGGGAAAGAGGGCGCCTGAGGCTTTTCTTTTAAGAGTATCTTATTAATGTATCCTCAGAATCCTTTAATCAAGACCCAGGGTAAGCTTTCCAAGTGTTAATTTCCTCTAGGTGCTAAGGAACCTAACATGTTCCAAGTTCTGCCCAACACTTAGTTAAATGATAGAGAGTGTTAGTTTACCCAAGGTATGTGGCCAGAGGGACCAGACACAACCAAGGTTCTGTTCAACACATAAACAATAAATCCAAAATATTAATTTACCTAAGGCGCGTGGTCCAAGGAGCTTTTGTTTAAAATTTTAACCAAGTAATAAGAAGTATTAATTTACCCAAGGTAAGTGGTCCGAGGAGCTAGGTATGACTAAGATTCTATTTAACACTTAGAAAAATAATTTAAAATATCAATTTACCTAAGGTATGTGGTCCAAAGAGCCAGACATGACCAAGGTTCTATTTGATATTTAGAGAGGTATGACCAAGCTATTACAAAATGTGTTCCAAATGCCCTGATCAACTCGTCATATCCTCAGATGGATTCCTTCTCCAATCCATCAAACCATTTCATAGAAGTTGGTCCTAAGTTGGAAGGGAATATCATACACATCAGGGCCTCATTCCTTAAACATATGGCCATGCTTTGATTGTAATGACTGACATGCTCTATTGGGTTAGACTTGCCATCATATATTGTGAAGGTTGGCTGCGTAAATCTCCGTGGCAGATCTATCTTTTCAATTTCTTTTGAGAATGAGGATTTAGATATCTGTTGCAAGGTTTTACTCATGGCATCTGATCTAAAGGCTTGAGGTGTGACAGGATCTCAAGAACCAGGAAATGTTGAATGTTGAGGGATTGGCTTTTTAGACTTTTCCCTATTTCATTCTTCCCTCCTGTTCCTTTTGTGAGGGGGAGAAACCATCCTTTCCTTGTGGGTAGATTGCTTCCTTTCCTCAAGGGGAGGGGGTTGTTTTCTGTCCTGCCTCCTATACCTATCTCCCACATCGCGCTCATCTCCTTAGGAGTGACTTGGCGCAGGATTCGGTCCTCTTCCGAAGGAGCTCTTCATTTCTCCCAGCTTCTCACCGCAGCATCGCCACTTGCTCCCTTAACTTTTCTACTTCCCTATCCCTATTGGAGTAGGAAAGGCCTTCTGTATTCGTAGTAGACCTCTCTTCCTGTGGATGTGGGTCAAATTGTTTTTTAGTCTCTTTGTGAACTTCAGATCGCAAACATTGATCTACATGGAAACATTCTTTAGAAATGCTTGGGCGAGATAGATAGGTGGGACCGCATCGAGATTGATTCACCATGGAAAAAAACAAAGAAAAATCAACTCTTGAGCCTACTACCTAGTAGAGTTTTCCCACAGATGACTCCAATTGTGAGCGATAAAAACTAGCCCGTGGTGAAATCTGCGGATTACAGTTGTAAGGTCCAACAAAATCTATTTGTAAATAAGCAATAGGGAATAAACATTCCACAATGGGAAACTCAAACAGTTGATTTCATTGACCACACAAATTTCAGATGAAGCTAAAGTGTTACAACAGGAAATTTTCTTGTTCCCGTGGTGTTATACACTCTCTCTTTTCTCAGACCACTCACTTTTCTTCCTTCTCTCACCTCTTTTCACCATTTTTTCCACCTCCCAAATCTCTCCCAACATTTTCCTGTCTCCCTCTTTTTATAGATACATTCCTTATTCTTATCTCTATAGCTATCCTGTTGCCAGCCGAATTTTTAGGGATATTTTCCTCTACTTTATCGGTTTCCTCCTTTCCTTTATCCTGGAATTCTGACTTTTAGCAGGTGTTTGTATTGTTCAGGTTGTCTCACATACATTCAATGCAGTAGAGGTTAGGTGAGAACCCCTTTATTAATGTGGAGGTGAAGATCTTCAATCTTCTTGCATATTTTGTGTAAAGTTGTTATTTACAACTATATGTTTTTGTTGGCTTTTATTCCATGAAAAATTTGATTGTAATTATTGTTCAATCTTTTGTACCCTATATTTATTGTGGGATTTAATTGTAAGAGTTGTGTGATAAAGAGAGAGAGAGTGTGAAGACTCAAGCTATTAGAGACTGAAGTGTTCTCGCGGGTATCTCGCGACTAAGCATCCCGTGAAGTGACTTATGTGTCTTGGAGATGCTGGAATACAAATAGTCAGGCCAGGATGGAGACAGCTGTGGCTCGCGAGTATCTCGTAGGTAAGGCATTCCCGCGAGACACCGGTGAGACATTCTGTTCTACTAGCCTGACTATTCTGATACATACTTTCTATGCCTACACTATTTATACCCACATTACTCACAAATGTTGAGGAGTGCTTCTAAGAGAAAACCCTAGTCAAACACCTTGAAAGTTAGAGATTGTTATACCCACAATCCTCTACACATTTGCTTGTAGAATTTCCTCAACTCCTACCTCTCCATTTCCATACCATTGAGAGTTTAATAGCCCAAACACTTACCACACCCTTTCAGAGTGTCAAGTGAAGTTTTGGTGCTACTAGGAAGCATTGAAAGAAGTCAAGGATGGCAGATGCAACATAGAGCTCGTTGCGGGATCCAGAGAGCTAGACAAGACATGGTTCCGAGAAGCCTTGTTGGAGTAGAAGCTTGGAGGGCTTAGGTACATCGGGTAGATTAGGCTTGGAGGGTCTCTTCCTAACCCATGTATCCCAACTGATTGTCTAGTGGATCGATTACCGCTTGGAGGGCGGTGGAGAGGTTTTTCACCGAGTTCTTCAATTTCCTCTTCAATAACACATCGGTGTGTTATCTTGTGTTTGCATCTTTCTTTCCTACTCTTTTACATTCCTTTTTACTGCTGTGTTGCTTAGATTATGGATTAGAGTAGCTTGTTTGTTTATCCACTCGCATTTACACTATTCCACACTTAGTATTAAGTTAGTGTATAATCAATCGAGTCGTAACTTTAATTAGAGGGTCTAAACAGCTCTTGTGTTTTCAACACATTTTCGAGCTTTCAATTGGTATCAAAACGGGTACACTCGCTGTGGTATAACTACCAGAGTGTGATCCTAGACCCCTTGTTGTGCCATGAAAAGTGATATGGCAAAGGTCAACATGAAGCAAAGTAAAAGTGTTTATGAAAATGACTCTATGAGCATATTTGAAGCCTGTTCTAGTAATGAGCTTTTAGAGCTATTCAAATAAAAGAAATCGATGGTGAAATATTTTTGAATATTTGGAAGTAAGTGTTACATTCTCAATGATAGGGAGAATCCTGGAAAATTTGATGCGAAAAGTGATGAAGGGATATTCCTAGGCTACTCCACAAATAGCAGCATATAGAGTGTACAATAAGCGCATTAAGACGGTGATGAAATCGATAAATGTGGTCATCGATGACTCTATCTCTGAAAAAGATATTGATGATGATGGTGGCGGACAAAATCTTCAGAAGAATGAAGGAGATGACAACATGTCTCAAGGTGAGGATGCTGAGAAAGAATCACCGGAAAAGGAGTTTACACCTCCTATATCAAGAAGGGAGACTAGATCAACTCAAGGATCTTCTAGTCCACTCACCCCTCTGGAAGTTCAACCTCCAATCTCTCGTAATGAGGAACCTTCCACTTCCAAGAGACCATTGTCAAGGGTAACTCTCAATCATCCCTCAAGCAATATCATTGGTGAGATAGATGAAGGACTTTGGTTGAGAAAAGGACCGGCATATAATGTGAATCATATGACATACAACTGCTATCTTGCTCAATTTGAACCAGAGAAAGTGGAGGAAGCTTTGAAGGATGAGAATTAGGTAGAGTCCATGCACCAAGAGTTGCATCAATTTGTTAGAAATGATGTATGGGAGGTGGTACCAAGGCTCAAGGATACTCACGTCATCGGCACCAAGTGGATATTCAAGAACAAGACTGATGAAGATGGTGAAGTTGTCCGAAACAAGTCCAGACTGGTGGATTAAGGATAAACTCAAGTTGAAGGCATAGACTTTGATGAGTCTTTTGCTCTAGTTGCAAGACTAGAGTCAATCTGAATTCTTCTCTCCATAGCATGCATTATGAACTTCAAGTTATATCAAATGGACGTGAAGAGTGCTTTCTTGAACGGATTTTTAAACAAAGAAGTGTTTGTTGAGCAACCAAAGGGGTTCCAAGACCCTCATTTTCTAGATCATGTGTTAAGGCTAAAGAAAGCATTATATGGGCTGAAACAAGCACCAAGAGTCTGGTATGATCGCCTTACCACATACCTCTTGGACCATGGTTTTAAGAGAGGTCAAGCTGATCGAACTTTGTCTGTCAAAAGAGATGAGAGATCTCTCCTTGTTGCTCAAGTATATGTGGATGACATTATCTTTGGATCCACAATCGATCAACTAGCTCATGAATTTTTAGAAGAAATGAAAAGGGAGTTTGAGATGAGCATAGTGGGAGAGCTAAACTACTTCCTAGGGCTTCAAGTGAAACAACGGGAAGATGGGATATTTATCTCCCAAGAGAAATATGCCAAAAATCTTGTAAAGAGATTCGGCCTAGACTCTAAGAAACACACTTTCACTCCCATGAGTTCCTCAGCAAAACTAAGTCATGATGCAGCAGGTGTAGAAGTGGATCCAACACTTTATTGAAGCATGATAGGTAGTCTTCTTTATCTCACTACTAGCAGACCAGACATCGCTTTCAGTGTAGGAATTTGTGCTCGATTTCAGGCAGCACCTAAAGAGTAACATTTGACAGCAGTCAAACAAATTATCTGCTACGTAAATGGCAGATTTGACTATGGTATTCGTATTCAACAGACTCGAATGCTTGCCTAGCTGGATATTCTGATTCCGACTGGGCCGGGTGCATTGATGATAGGAAAAGCACTTCTGGTGGGTGTTTTTATCATGGAAATAATTTGGTGTCATGGATGAGCAAAAAGCAAAATTCAGTTTCTCTATCAATGGCTGAAATTGAGTACATTGCAGCGGCGAGTTGTTGTGCACAATTATTATGGATGAAGAAGCTTCTTCATGATTATGGAATTACTCAAGACTCTATGTGTGTATTCTATGATAATACAAGTTCCATAAATTTGTCAAAAAATCGAGTTCAACACTTGAAATCAAAGCATATCGAGATCCAGTACCACTTCATTTGAGACTTGGCGGAAGAAAAGACAGTGTATTTGGAGTTCATCAACACCGACAATCAGAAGGCAGACATATTTACTAAACCCCTTGATGGTCCAAAGTTTGAGTCTTTGCATAAGACCATCGGTGTCGGTATCATTCCTTGAACTCTATCTCATGTGTGAACCTTTCTTTTGCTCTTTGTTGCATATCTATTGTTTAGGTCTCACATGTTTAGTTCGATCATGTTTCTTTTACAAGCTTTTGTTTTGATGTTGTTTTTGTTCTGTTTTTGAGTGTGTTCAAAAAATTCAAAAACCCATAAAAATTGAAAAATCTTCAAAATGTTTGATCGCTTGTATTGTGTATATCACATGAGAGTTTGGCCTAGTACCTTCGTACTAATGGCGTAGTGCATTTATGAGCTTAGCTTGTTTTGTATGCACATTTATTTGTGTAGAAGAAATCTTAAAAACTATGTGTGATTGTTGTAAATAGATTTTCAAGCTTGTCATGAATGATTGGTCAATAGTCTTGATGGTCTTGATACTTGCATAGACTTATGCCTATATCTCTTCCCACTTTATTTTTTGTTTTTGCAAAAGAGTTCACCAAATGTAAATCTCCAAATGAAAAGAGATATTGAGCTGCAAAAGCTTGTCGAACATACTAGTATTTGACTAGGAAAAAGGGAAAGCGACTTTTTGTTTTGAAATGTATGGTGCTCAAAAAGCCAAAGGCTAATTCTAAATGTTGATATATCAAAAATATCAAGCATTTATCTCAAAAAGAGATGTATTATCCAAAATGGATCAAATGTTATGGTTTGTACAGAAGCCAAATGAAAATCTTCTAAGATTTGTAATCAATTTGTGGGAGGTCATATATGTTCATTTCTATAATTGAGATAGACCACTTGATTTACTACCAGTTGTGTATGACTTGATTGAATTGATCATTGAAGCTTTACTCTAGTCTAAGGACTATTTCACACTTGATACTCACCCACAACACACAAGACTTTGATTCAATTAATGCTTATCTTATTTATGTGATTGTACATGTTCAAATGTGGTGTGTATGCTCAAGTACTTGCTGATCAAACCTAAAAAGATTTTTGAGTATTTTATATGTTTTTGAAAGTGATTTTATACTTTCATGTCTTTAGTTTTTGTTCAAAATACATTTTTGTGTTTCTCTTCAAAAACTGGTTCAGAGGGTGTTTCGCGAGAAGCTCACAGCTTAGAGCTTCCCTCGAAAAGGTTTTAAGGGAAATAAATTTTTGGTCATTTCACACAAAGAATCTCGCTACTATCTCGCGAGTATTTCACGACTAAACACTTCTCGCGAAATGTGTTTTAGGCAAAAATTGGAATTTCTTCAAATTCAGATAGAAACTCTCGCGACTGATTCGCGACTTAAAGCTTCTCACGAAAGTTTTTGAGTTTCAGTGGTCATTCTCGCGACTGTATCGTGACTGTCTCGCTACTGTCTAACTTGTGAGAAACGCGTGTTTTCAGTTTTATATTGCAGATGTGACAGTTTTTCAAAACAATCTCATTTCCCTCGCTAAGCCTCTCTTGAACCATTTTCAACCCAAAATCACATTTTACTCAAACCCCATCATTCTCAAGCCTAATTTTTGCTTTTTCAACTTCAAGGTATGTTTTCTAAAACTTTCTCTTCATATTTTTTCTAAGATTACGCAATTATTTGTTTTAGGGTTTCAAAATTTGGGGATTTTTCGAAATTATGTTGGGGGTTCTTCTTTGCAAATTTTTTAAAAATCTTTGATTAGGCTGTGTCCCATTTGTTGTTTGTGCATCTGTGTTGGTCCCATGAGGCATTTTAACATGTATTGAGGCAAGATTTCACCATGTTTATGCATTATCCATAATTGTTGTGCATTGTTCCATGTTAGGTGTTTGACAGATTGTCCGAATGACATTTCTGTGTTGAATTAGACTTCACTGAGTTCCAATGTTTGTTTTTGGTCTTGAATGATCATGTTATCTTTGTTTTGGTAAATGGTTGTGTGTTTTACAAACTTTGCCCATTTTGTGCCTCAATGCCATGCCATGCACACCTTTAGGCACACCTCATGCATCTCATGCTGCATCCTCATGCATCAACACATGCACACATATGCACACACATGCACACATATGCACACACATGCACACCTACTTCATTTCATGCATTGGGTCTATGTGTACTTGGCTTAACTTTTTTAGCACGTTGTTTTGAGTTATATATGCTCTGTTTTAGGTTATTTTACCTTTTCTTTGAACTAACTTGAATCTGATCAAGTTCTGTGTTTTGTTTTGTGTTTGTGTACATGTTTCTGGTCTGTTCTGTGTTCAGTTGTGCAAATGTCTCCATTTAAGTGCTCAGCTGTGAAAGGAGGTAGCAGCAAAGGAAAAGAGCTGGTAATTGATGTTGATGACCTATCACCAAGGTCAAAGAGGACTTGTTTTTCAACAAAAGTGTATGATCCTAACTTGTTCAGATCTTATGCTGCATTTCAAACCTATTCGAACTATTTTCGAGATGCTCCATTGCTGGTTGAAAGGGCTGTTGACCAACCATCTCTCCATGACACTAATATTCCAATATGGTTTGCCACTAAGGATTGGAAATTTCTACTTTCAACTCTTAAGGATGTATGCGAGAACATGGTAAAAGAGTTCTATGCCAATGCCATTGTTGAAGGAGAAGAGTTAAAATGTTGGGTTAGAGGAAAAAGTTTCTCAGTGACACCGGTTTATTTGGCGGAAATCTTACACATTAACCGGCCAATACTCCCTATACCACTTGTATATGATGAGCTGAATCCAGATGAAGAGGTTCTTAAAGAAGCTTTAGGAGCTAATCTGGAATTCTCCTCCAATAGGAAATCAATTAGTATGGCATCCCTTTCACCAGAATTGAGACTGCTCATAATGATCATGTGTAGCAATCTCTATCCTCTGTTCAACATCGGGTATATGAATCTCGGTCGAGCATTATTCTTACATGATCTGATCATTGACGAAGAGATTGATGTGTGTTCTTATATTTTTCACATCTTGGTTAAAACAGTTGATCGGACTGCTTCAAGGAATTGTATTCCGTTCTGTCACCTTATCTCAAGGATCTTGAAGCTCAAAGGTGTCCATCCCTCAGAAGATGAGCGTCCATACCCAAGGCCAAATCCAATTAACATTCGTACTCTTCATGCAAGTATGAGTCACACCAAGAAGAATACCAAGCAAGAAAATCATGCAACTCTGGGAAGCTCAAGTTCTACCCCCCATGCCTTTGATGAACAATTAGAAAACATCATGGGTGCACTTCAAGAGATTAATACCAAGATTTCTGGACCATCTGCTATCATGTACTCCCAGCATATTCGCTTTGATACAAAGTTCACATCTCTCCGAACTTAGATGGATGAAATTCAAAGGCAGCTAGAAGAAAATTGAGACTAGCTATTCCATGACAAAAAGGGGGAGATGGTGTCCATGATATAAAGGAGGAGAAAATGGTGTCATTGATAGGGGGAGGAGAAGCTAGTAGTGGTTTTTGTTTAGATTTTTTACTGTTACTACTTTTGTTTAAAGCTTTAAATACTCTGTTTTTAATTTTAGTTTATATTCAGTATTTGTGATTATCTCTATGCTTTGTAGTATATATTTTTGTACTTTTAAGATATTGCTAATATGTCTTAAGTACCTCTTGTGCCCTAGTAGGATTTTGTATTCTAGATGCAAATACTTTGTGTATTTTGCATTGGTTGAGTGTTGGACATACAATTGATCCTTTGGACTGTTCTTAATTGTATTGTGTGTCCAGATGAGCATTTACTTGCTAAATGTTCATTGTAATCATTCTTTAATGATTGTTTTTGTTTGATCAAGATATGCTTACATGTTTTATAATGTTTACAAACTTGATCGCACTTTACTTGCTCATGTACGTACCTTGTGTTCAACTTGTCATAAGCTTAATGAAAGTTTTGTTTGTGTGCAAGTGTTTCAGGTAACATGTATATACGTGCAAGTGCTTCACAGCTTCTAGATTAGTTGTGAGTGAGTTTTGCCACTATTCCCAAAATCACGTTTAAGTCTAGAGTCTGTTTTAGGGGTTTTGTCACAGAATAGCCAAAGGGGGAGATTGTAAAGTTGTTATTTACAACTATATGTTTTTGTTGGCTTTTATTCCGCGACATATTTAATTGTAATTATTGTTCAATCTTTTGTACCCTGTATTTATTGTGGGATTTAATTGTAAGGGTTGTGTGATAGAGAGAGAGTGTGAAGACTCAAGCTATTGAAGACTGAAGTGTTCTCGCGGGTATCTCGCGACTAAGCATCCCGCGAAGTGACTCATGTGCCTTGCACATGCTGAAATGAGAAGAGTCAGGCCAGGATGGAGAAAATTGTGTCTCGTGAGTATCTCGCGGGTAAGGCCTTCCTGTGAGACACCCGCGAGACATTCTGTTCTGCCAGCCTGTCCATTCTGATACACACTTTCTGTGCCTACACTATTTATACCCACATTACCCACAAATGTTAAGGAGTGCTTATGAGAGAAAACCCTAGCCAAACACCTTAAGAGTTAGAGATTGTTATACCCACAATCCTCTACACATTTGCTTGTGAAATTTCCTCAACTCCTACCTGTCCATTTCCATACCATTGAGAGGTTGATAGCCCAAACACTTACCACATCCTTTCAGAGTGTCAAGTGAAGTTTTGGTGCTGCTTGTAAGCATTGGAAGAAGCCAAGGATGGTAGGTGCAACATGGAGCTTGTTGCGGGATCCGGAGAGCTAGACAAGACACGGTTCAGAGAAGCCTTGTTGGAGTATGAGCTTGGAGGGCTTAGGTACATCGGGTAGATTAGGGTTGGAGGGTCTCTTGCTAACCCATGTATCCCAACTGATTGTCTAGTGGATCGATTACCACTTGGAGGCCGGTGGAGAGGTTTTTCGCCGAGTTCTTTGGTTTCCTCTTCGATAACACATCGGCGTGTTATCTTGTGTTTGCATCTTTCTTCCCTACTCTTTTACATTCCTTTTTACTACTGTGTTGCTTAGATTATGGATTAGAGTAGCTTGTTTGTTTATCCGCTCGCATTTACACTATTCCACACTTAGTATTAAATTAGTGTAAAATCAATCGAGCCGTAACTTTAATTTCGGGGTCTAAACAACTCTTGTGTTTTCAACACATTTTCGAGATTTCATCCTGGAAGTTTCCTGTGGTTCCAAGCATTTTCTGGAAACCATACGTGGATCATCCGTGCACCTCACCCCAGGTAAGGTTAGCTTCTTAGCTTTTTCATAGGAACCGGCTGCTCTCCTCCTTTTTGGTACTTGTTGACACCTCATTTTGTAACCTGCATTTAACCTCACTTGGAGGCTAAAAGGGTAATTTTGCCTTGAAAATATGCATCTTGATTTTGGTCATTAGATCCTTATCTCATTTCATCAAAATGATCTTGATGTTGTAACGATCAAATCGACTGGTCATAAGCCCTAATCGGACTACCAGATTGAAAGTTATCATCAAATCAAGTTTTAATGGCTGAGATGCACTATCACAAATTGAGTCTGACTATATGTAATTATGAACAATTGATTTCAATTGGTTATAAATATAATCAATTTGAGATCAATGATGTGTCATAATTTGATTTGTTAGAACTATATTTTATGGTAGGGTTACACACACCTAATTAACTAGATAGTTAAATATGAGTCATTCAATGAGTAATTTGTGCTATTATCTTTTAATTATGTCTAAAATAGGAGTGATTAGAGCCTATTAATGTTAATTGGAAACTAATTGTGCTGAAATTGTTTTCTAACAAATGACCTCTGCTCACCATTTCGTTGATATCTCTCAGAATATTTTGAATCTGTGAATGAGGTTAATTTTTTCTGAAACTAGACATCTGGGGCTTCAATTTGAGTACAACAATGAGACAATTCTGATCAAAATTAAGTAAGATATGATTTTTTGAAATTGCCTCTATAGGTTGTTACAATAGTTACGGGAAAACTGAATTTTGCTTGCTCCTCACTTTCACCAATCTCTACATTTAATGCACTAGATTTTCCCAAAGGCTAAAATGAGGTCTAGGTTCATGATTCTTTGTCAACCCTCATAAATGGCATTCCATTCATATTTCCTCAACCACTACTATATAAATCCTTCATCTCCTCCATTCCAAGACACACAAAAACCTCCTCTCTTCTCATCTCCTGAGTTCTAATGAAGTTGAGTAATCTTGTCATATCTTAGTCTTCTTGAGACTCAAGGTATTGAGTAAGACTCACTCTCTCTCTCCTAACTTTTCTTTTTCTTTACCCTTAGGACCTCTACCAAGAGCCTCTTCCTCCACCATATGGATATTGCATGAAGGTATAATCCTTTTCCCTAACTTGTTTTTTGTGTTGCCATGATAAGAATATAGGATTAAAGCATGATAGTAATTATTTAAATTCCCTTGAATATGTTTGAATATTCTTATATGTTCCTATGTGTTCATCACATGTTCTTGTTTGTTCATCACATGTTTATGCATATCACTAGCTTTGATCTTAAATCCATATAAAAAATATGAAAAAAATGTTTGTTTCATAATTCTTTCAAATCTTTGAATCTAGGATATCACCATTCACATATATTCATTAGAATTTATTTTCAATCTAAATGCAATGCTTAATAAATTGAATTAGGGTTTATCACATGTACACACATTAAATTCAACATGCAAATTGATTGATGACATATTAGATGATATGATATGAATGTTGGCCACCATAGTTTAGAAAACCGGTTTCACCGGGCAAGGTGGATGCCTAACACCTTCCCACCTTGTAACATAGCCTTCGAGCTTAGATCAAGGATTGATAGATCAATACTTATCCTTGTAATTTTCAATTTCTAGATTGTAATTAGGAAACAAAGTTATGTACTTTATCTTAGATTGTATCTAGGACCAAAGCCATGTAATTTTCCTATAATCAATGTAAATTCAATTGCAAATTAATATAATGAGGAATTTTTCAATTTTGATTTTCTTATTTATTTCAATAATTAAATAAGTGGCTACTCCATTCTAAAACCCTTAATCTAAAGGGGAAAATATAATTAGTTGAACCTCTATTCTGAGAGGTAATAACACGACTCCACTCATTCACGTGAGTTTGGCCTAACATCTTAAAAAAGAGGGCCGGGGGCACAGTCTCTCACAGTACTCGAGATGATCCTGTTACCTTTCTTCCATACCACATAGCCCCCTAGGCCTTCTTCAAGTATATGTGCTTGGCCTAGTTCATTTCCCGTGGCCCAATCGTTTCTTGGGCTTGAGGCCTGGATGGGAACTCTTCCACTCCCCACATTGACCATTATCAATAACTTTTAAATGTATATAATAATACCCTTGAGGCCTTAACATTGATAAACATTTTTATTTAGATAATTTTTTTTCTTAATATAAGTCTAAGTTAGTAAGTTGTCAATTTTAAAGGAAAAATAATAAATTAAAAAACTAAATGTAAGTATCACACTATTTACTCTTATGCAAGACTTTATCCTTCTTAATTAAAATGTGAGTTAAGTTTTTTACATGTGATAGAAATTGTGATTCTCGATAATTATGTCAAAATGAATAATCATATTTTCATGAATTTTCAGAAATTAATTATTCTAATCCCAATTTCCGCATGATATGAACATACCCTAGTAGGATTTTTTACTCATACTAATATCTACTTTGTAACTTACCACTAAACTCAAAAGATAATTTTCTAAAGAAGTAGAAAAATCCACATACACATTGCAATAGATGACAAGGAGTTCAATGTGAGTCTTTTTGACTAATACCAAGCAGCCGCTGAAGGATGTGAAGGGATCATATGTGTGTGTCTATATATATATATATATATATATATATATGATGATGATGATGATGCTCTAAATCTTCAGTAGGTCTATCGCCCAAACTCGTCTTCCGTGAGGGGTGAAGAGTAGTGAACCGACCCTCCAAAATTCAAGTCAGAAATTGATAATGAACTTTCATGGAGAGGAGTTTCTGAGAAGTATTTTTTGCGTACCTTGGGATTGGAGTGCCTCAGTGTTTATATGGGAGCTTTGGATAATCACATTAGCTGAATTGTAGGAATATGGAGTTATCCCCTAGCTAATGTGTAGGAGTTGGGAACTATCCCGTAGATGATCCACAAGGAGTGAGGAGTTACCCTCAGCTGTTTTGTAGAAGATAAAGTTTATCCTATCACCGGCAACCGTGTACATGTGGGAGAGTCTTAAGCAATGTAGGCATTGCAACATGAGTTGGGTGTTTGGTTGTACTTGTCAGCTTTTAGCCATGTCATGTGTACATTTTGGTTGCGTTTGGTCTTCCACTTTTGGTGAGTAGGTGCTCTTCGGAAGACCAACTTATTTAGGAAGAGCAGCACCTTCCCGAAGGGTTTCTATGGGGTTAGTTAAAATATTCCTCATCAATATAATATATATATTGTAGGGTCTAGGTTTGAGCATTTCTACTATTGAGTGAGTGAACTCAAGCCCAGCTAGCTCAATACAATGAATTTGTAGAAAGCGGGTTCAAGAACTAGGCCCTAGTGAGGGATACAACAGCTAGGCATGGTTGCCGTAGGGACTGGGTTTGAGCACTTCTATTGTTGAGTGAGTGGACTCAAGCCTAGCTAGCCCTATACAATGAATTTGTAGAGAGTGGGTTCAAGAACTAAGCCTTAGCACGTGGACAACTCCCAATGTGATATTCGCCACCATCGAACGTAGATGAACCAAAATCATCTTAGAAAGTCTGTCCTCGGCTTGGTCTGAGGAGCTTAGTGGTACTCTTTATCCCATGAGAATGTTCTTCCTTCCCTCTTTTGATCTGTTTCTCCCCATTATATAGTCCTCCCCCAACGATTCATTTCCTCCCCTTGTTGATCATCCATGCCTCTCTCTGACAACCTGCCCCATCAGCCACCTTACACAACCCTCTGTGAGTTATTGTAACCGAGGCAGTACTGCTCAGGGGTCATTTTTCCATTAATGTTGCCGGAACACTAGTCGTGCACATTTAATGTGGACGTGACAGTTCATCTTGGTGTTGATCCTCCACTATGCTTCCATGGCTGACATGTTGTACTTGTTCTCTCTCCTTAAATGCCCCGAGAAGCTGCCTTTGGTGGCCCGTTACTTCCTCCTTCCATGGTCTGGGTTGGCCGAGGACAGGGTCGTCCTCGGCAAGGTTCCTGGGCAATTTGGGCTTTCACACTTCGTCCTCGGGCGTTTCTTCCTCCTCGGCATGGGCCTTGGGCTTGGTACAAAGTGGGTCGGGATTACCAAATTCTCTGACCCTACACATATATATATATATATATATATATATATAGTCGTCAAAATTTCGAGTGTGCATAGAGATCACCCATCCCACTCGAGTTACCACGGGACATGTTGTAACTTTTATTTATTTATTAGCTAAGGGACATGATGTAACATAATTAAATAAGCAGCTTAGCTCAAATTTCATACAACATATTTATCCAAAAAAAAAAAAAACAACTAAAATATTATTTCTATCACTAAACTTTGCATGAATTTCATTTTTCGTCTATAATCTTTTAAAAGTGTATTTATCATCCCTAAACTTTTTAAAAATATTTTTTCAATAAGTTAAGTACAAATAAAATAGAGACAAAAAAAAGGACTTGTTTCAATAATTTAGGAATGAAAAAAAAAAACGATCATTTTACAAAGTCTAAGAATAGAAAAATATAACATTCAATAATATAAAAGTGAAAAATGTACTTTAAAAAGTTTAGGTGTAAAAAAAAAATTCATATAAAATTTAATGACAGAAATAATATTTTAAACAAGAAAAATCATACAACAAGCATTTTAGTCAGTAGATACGCATTGAAGTTTGGGCAATTGAAGTGGTAGTTACACTTACTTACAATACCTATAAAGGTATGGCATGTGAAAGTGACCTAATCATGGAGTGAATAAAGGAAACCCAAAAAAAAATTTTGGTGTGCAATTTTGATATTGATCAATTTGGATAAAGCTGGAAACTGAAAATTGAAAACTGAAAACTGAAAACACTGTAACAAAATAGTTTTTAAATGTGTGAATAGAACCGTGAGACCCATTTTTAATGAAAAAGTTGCTAAAAAATGAAATTTGTGAGTCCGCAAACAGTGCACGGATGCACTGTTCATAGACAAAAAGTCAACAAGTGTTGCACAATAGCCTGTTACTCCCTCACACGCCTGGAAAAAAAAAATAAAAAAAAGAAAAAAAAAGTCCAAAACGTGAAATGAAAACGCACCCGCAACATTCATCACTATCCAAACGCTCACGTTATCTTTATCTATTGCAGACTCATATAGATTACTTACTGCATCAAAAAGGAATATAGGGTCAAATAAAACCGCTGCAATTCTGAGCCAGAGAGAGAGAGAGACCATGGGCGTGAAAATTACATCAAACATGGGCTGTGTCTTCACTACATTATGGCATATGGGTAGGTTTCCTATGTTTAGAAACAGTGATGTGAGCCACGTACCCTTGTCCACTAACTACTACAATAAATACAAACTCCACTACTACGTGAATGATTTGATATACCTAAAAAACTAGAAATATCCATTTGAATTTGTCATTGTCTTACAATTTTATTTATTTATTTATTTATTTATTTCATATCATTCTTTGTCACAATCTTGTGGTACTAAAGATTGGATGATTGCCTTATCAACTAGCCAAAACTTTAATAAAAAAAAATTGAAATTGATATGATAATTGTATTTATAATGTGTTTCGCTTATGAATCTAAACTTTTGACCTCATGCAATTAACCTTCACTAGAAAAACCAATCAATAACACATTTTATGTTTAATTAATTAACTTAAGGAAATTATCTAACTGGCTCAACTTAATTGGGCTACATTGACACAATTTGTTTTTATAGATACAATTGAATTTCAACTTATGGTGTATTCTCCATGATAATTATTCTTATCATTAGGTCAAGACACAAATTGATTTTTGGTGTAAACGATGATTTCAAACCTCAGATCTCTTATTCAACGACAAGAAAATTTACTTTTTAAACTAACTGAAACCCACATTACAATGAGACATAAATAATGAGTTGTAACACATATATCACATGATTATCTTTTCTTTAATATTCAATTTCAATGAATATCATACGAGGTATGACATGTCAATTTGTCATAAACATAAGAATCTAAGTTTGATGTAGTCCTCTTAGTTTAGATACACTCTTAGATATTTTTTTTTTTTGCCAACAATGGTCTAGCATATGTGAAGAGGACTAAAAAAGTTGGAAAATTAATCAAATACGCAAATAGGTAGAAATTGAAGTAGTAATAGAAAAGTAGTTTGTATATATTAATTATAGTATAGCTGGCAATTCTTATACAAAATTGTATTTTATTACTCACGTCAAAAGATGAACCAAAAAAAGGAAAAAAACATGAAACATAAAAGAAAGGAAAAGACGACTAAAATTAGCAGTGGGGACCACCAGGGCTAAAACTGATCGCTAGCTAGCTAGCTAGAAGGCCGCAAAAGCAGCGTATATAAGCCCTCCTTTGCTCTACTACTTCACTCACACTTCTACATAATAAGTTAACGCCACCACGTTTAGATCTCCAAAGCTTTTGAATCCCGAAAATCAAACGAAAAAACCTCTTGAAACGTTTCTCTTACTGTCCACCATGGCTAGAGCACAACAGCGATACCGAGGTGTCCGCCAAAGGCATTGGGGCTCTTGGGTCTCTGAAATTCGCCATCCTCTATTGTAATCCCCTTCTCTAATCACTTCTGAAACGTTTCTTTCTTTTTGTATCCACGAAACGTTTCGATTCTATTCCTTTCTTTGAAAAAAAAAAAACGTTGTTTTTGTGTTTTTTTTTTTTTAATTTTTATTTTTATTGGGGATTTGGGTAGTAAGAGTAAGAGAAACATTTTCAATGATTTTTTTTGAAAGAAATATTTCGTGTTCTCATATTTCATTAGCGTTTGCATTTTATAATTGTCAGGAAGACGAGAATATGGCTAGGAACATTTGAGACGGCAGAGGATGCAGCAAGAGCATATGATGAAGCAGCAAGGCTGATGTGTGGGCCAAAAGCACGTACCAATTTCCCATACAATCCCAATGCGCCTCTCAACAAGCTTCTTTCAGCAACTTTGACAGCCAAGCTACACAAGTGTCATTTGGCTTCTCTCCAAAAGGCCAAAAAACCTGTACAGAAAGAGCCACAGTTTACTATGAGTTCCCATCAAAGTAGTGGCCAAACTGGTTTTGTAGAGGGTCAAGTGGAGACTAGTAGTAGTACTGATAATCAGCAATTTATGCCTCTTGAAGATGACCATATAGAGCAAATGATTGAGGAGTTACTTTATTATGGCTCTATTGAGGTTTGCAATGTTAATGTGCCAACATAGCATAGGAGAGGGCTCTAAAATTTAAATGTGGCATCTTCCATTTGTTATTGTTAGAGCCAACTTTTTGTTATCTATGCTAGATTACCTTGTAATAATGTAATACGACTTCCAGTTACTATATTAATTAATTAAACTAGTATTTGTAGCATATATGCTAATTGCCCACAAAAATACAGCATATATCTAGTAAATTCCAAATGAAGCAGTTTTTTTTTTTTTTTTTTTTTTTTTTTTTTTTTTTTTTTTTTAATAGAATTAAAAACATGAAAGACATAATTCAAAACTCCCCCCCCCCTTTTTTTTTCTTAATTTCCTTTGTGAGATAATAGACCAAATTCTGAAGGCCTATATATAACTTGGGGTATTAGAAGGCCGATCAATACAAAGACCCATATATATGAACAGAAGTTTGATGTGGGTCATTCCTCGAAATTGAATGGCTTTACTTTTCTTGGAAATTATTTTTAATCCTTAAGGGTAGAAAAATAACGCGTCTTTTGTGCATACTCATGATGGAAGAATCTTTCATAATTTGGAAGTGAGAAAGAACACAAAATTTACTATTTTGGATTATACCAAGAAAAATATGAAAGAAAATTGAGTACAACATGAGAAGAAAACAATTATAATGTCGGTGATCTTCTACAGGACTAGTGTTTTTCTTGAACTTTACAGGGCTATTGTGGAAAACCTTGCCTATATGCACCCAAATTATCCAATCCCACCTACGTATATGTATGAGTTTAAATTTAATAAGAATTCAACACAAAAGTTCCAACTTTACACCTTCAAATAAAACAATATCATATTATTAAAATACCATTTTAAGTTTTTAACTCTATTTAATCAATATATTCAAAATATTAAAAAATAAAAAACAAAAACAAACAAAATTGCCGAAGCTGTTTGAGCTGAAAGAGCACTAAAGCGGAGAAATAATGGAAGACACTGTTGGAGACTGGAAGGTGTTACAGGAGATGCTACAATTGACTGGGACAATTAAGCTTTTGTTAGGGTTTTAGGCCCTAGTCGTGACAAATGACAATATAAACCAATTTTAACAAAGTAGTTAACTAGTTCAGTTATGCTATAGATCTCAATTGGTAAACATCACATATTACACAAAAACAACAATATGATAACTCAGAAAAAACTAATGAAATAAATCATTTCATAATAAAGACCCTTGAGGGATCTAACCTTACAATTCCAAGTTAAACAAAATCCACTAGAATAGAACGAAAGTTTATACAATAGACAATCATAAATCTATTGCTACTTCATGTAGTACTTACTTATTGACGTGATCACATGTAGCTCCGAATCTATAAACTCTTATATTCTGAATCTTGTTGTATGTGAATATCCACTCAAGTCTCCAAGAAGCCACTTCAAAGTTTAGACCAGCAACTTTAAGGTAAACTGGATTGCAACAACTTCACTTCAATTATCGTGTCTTCAATATGGAGGTAAATCTCTGTTTATTGCTTCAAGAGAGCTAGAAAACTTCTAGATCTATGTACAATAACATTGCTCTCGAAAACCGTCCTTTAGGGTTGCTTTTTTACCTATCTTGTAATCCACGAAACCCTAGATCAAACTGCTGGAAAAAAAAAATCACATCTAAATCAATTCTGTACAAATCTTAATCGGCTGAGATTTTAGCTTCGATCAGTCGAGTTAGGTAGATCTCGATAGATCAAGCTCAAATCAAATTCTAGTTCAATGTAGTAAAAGCATTGCTATGTACACAATAATTTTCATCATAGTTAATTTGACAATCTTTTATTGGTTCTCATATGGTCTCACCACTGATATCATTTTTTCACTTACTAATAACAACTTGCTACCTCGATAATTATAGATTTGTTTGTGAACTTTTTGTATCTATAAACTTGTTGCGATAATAATGGCATAATCTATTTTAAGATTATTGAAATTATACATTTTTTAGGGATAGTAACTATTAGAATTGCATATCTAAAATTTTACCTAGTTAGAACTCAAAAGCACCAAAGTACTATGGAGAGTTTTGGATCGTCCATGTCCCTTTGGCTTGTCCTAGTTGATTGTGGCATCTCTGACAGCTCCTCTTAGTTACCAAAGAAGTTTTGATTTGCTTTGTTTGTTTGTTTGTTTTTTAATTGTTAATTTTTATTTATTTATTATTTATACTATCTATTAGAGAATTCTCCTCTTTGGACTGAACTTTTATATAGTTCAGAAATATCCTTAAATCTTATGTCTAACAGGGAAAAAGTTTGAGAACAACTTGGTAAATATATATATCTAACTCTACTTAAAATGCCTACAAAATAAGACACCCTCCTACTAATCCATGCTTTCAAAATAAATTTATCCATTTTTTAAAAAAAAAAAAAAGAAAATTATGACACTAGACAAAAAAAAAAAAAAAAAAAAAAAGTCTCATCGCACATGCAAAGTACGTGTGACGAAACTAGCTTAAAATATCTTCGTTGAATATGATTTTAATGGAATAAAGATTATGTGTGTTAGCTCCTTTTATTTTTTATTTTTAAAAATCGAATATGACACTATTTTATCGGAGGCTGTAAACAAAGACTTTTACATCAAATCTTTATAACTATTTAATTTAATCTCGTATAAGATACAGCACCAAACAGCTAAACAATGCTCCATCTACATGAATGTTTAAACATGGATCACATGTAAACCTATCAAAAAAAAAAAAAAAAAAAAAAGAGGATCACACGTAAAGGTAGATTAAAGGTATATCACCCATTGGTCAATGTCAATTGCGAAGTCATTGAAATTTGAATGGTTCAGGGATGTTTGGTACATGTATTTGAAAATATGTGTTTTGTTGTTTAAAAATATATGTGAAAATACACGTGAGTGAAAAAGTGTATGAAAATACGTATAATATTGTTTAAAAAGTAAAAAATATGTGTTTGAGTGAGTGTACCAAACACGTGTAATGTCTTTTGTTTTTTATGATTCCCAGATTGTAGCGAAGGAATTTTGGAGTAGTTTTTGTTTCAATGCCGTATTTCTATTATAGGATTTAAATTTTCTTTTTTTCTTTGGGATTTTGATTTTTTTTTTTTTTCTGAGTTTCTTTGGGATTTAGATAATCTATTTTATTATAAACGAATTAATTTTCAAGGATATAAAAGTATAACAGTATTATGGCAATTAAAATATTATTTCACTCAACAAGGAAAAATATATATTTTATATTAAACAATTTGATAACGATTTTAAATTACATGCCTTTAAATTTATAAAAACTTAATATTTATTGGTGTGTATATACATGTATATATTAATTTGTGTGTATTAAGTGGATATATCAACTATCAAGTATCAATTATTAATGCTCTTTGATCTGAGATTCCATTCCGTTGTGGTCTAATAATATATTGGGATGGACAAAGTTTTCCTTTAAAGGTATAAAGAAAATATTTTCAACTTCCTATGTGCCGAATTATAGAAACATACACTTGTATTTAATCACAAGACTCATTAATTAGATCATATAATTAAAAATACAAGTGGATAATTTTATAAATGTGAATTTTCTTTCAAACTAGTTCAGTTTAAAAATGAACTCTGTTCCATTAAGATTCTTTATTGCTATAATCATATTAATCAAGTGGATGATATTATGAATGTTATTGGAAGAATTTTCTTCCAAACTTAGTTTGAAGTAAAGTTGTGCAATTTGAATCCTCTTTCGCTATAATCATGGTTGTGCTTATATTAATGTAGTGCACGAGTGGATGATTTTATGAATATCATTGGAAAATTTTTTCTTTTTTAAATTAGTCTTTGAAGGTAAACTCTGTCCCTGCAATCATTCATGGTTGTGCTCATATTAATGTAGTACACTTGATAGTGAAGTAACAAGTGTCAAGTGGTGGCAAGAGGACAAGCAACCTTGGAAAAATGATCCAATCTAATATTACAATCAATTTTGTCGGGTACAAGAACTTGCATTTGAAGTTGATGGTGAAGATGATGATGATGATGATTCATTTCCTTTCATAGTACTGTATGGTAGACAAATCCTAATTGTTTTCTCACCTGCTTTTTTTTATCGGCTGACAATGGACTAGACAGCTTTGTTATCCTTCCAGCTTAGATCCTTTGATATCTTCAAAAGCTAGAACTACTTTTGACCCACATCCTCGTTTTGATTCACGGAAAAATAGACACGCTCATGTTACAAACTTACAATCCAAGACTTAAACCATATGCTCTCGTTTTACCTCCTTTCTTGTTGGATACAGATCGAATTTTAAACCCAATTGCACTTTATCCAGTTTCCATCTAGACACAAGTAAGGGACAATATGTCTTAGTACCAATCAACTCAAGCTGACGTGAGATCTGATCTGAGAGATACCTTATACCTTTCCACACATGAATGCAACTTGTTTAATAAACATAAATTTTTTACTCTAAAACTCCTTCAAGTAATGAATTTCGGCTTAATATTTAATACTTCAATTCATAGTAGGAGGTTTTTTCTCAATTTTTTTTACTTGATCCAATTTGGAACCAATATAATCTATTCTTAGGGGCATACCTGCCCTCCCCTTAATAATATCATTTATTATTTTAAGAGTAATACCATCCATAATTTTTATAACTCTATTATTTTCCTCTTTTTAAAAGCTATAAAAAAATTAATAGATCTAGTTCTATAATACACACACACACACACACACACACACACAAGCCCAAAAAAATTAGTCTAACAAAAAAATTATCAATAGTAAAACTAAAAAAAATTAAGCCTAATCAACTTATTTTACCCAAAACAAACAATCCGGCCATTTAAAAGATTTTAAACAAAATAATTTTTTCCTTATCCATCTTGCACGCAACAAAGACACATACAAGAAAAAGAAAAAAGAAAAAAAGAAAAACCTCAATGGTTAAGCGGCAAAGTTGGAGGTCGAAGCACACAACCAACAACAAAACCACCCCCTAATTTCAAGCTCTACCTTCATCCCTAATCCATGCCACAATCTTTGCGAATTGTTTACGTTCTGCAATCACATATAAGTAGTAATTAATTTAGTAATATCACACAAACAAACAATCTGTTTTAAATTTTAATATGAAATTGATAGAATGTCGTTAGTGAAGACATTACACTGATAAATGGTTACTATCATCCCATCAATTGCAAATATTCTTTAATCACCTTTGTCGGTATGTATGCTATTTTTAAATAATGCCTTTAAAATTAAATTTTTAGAGCATAATTCTTCTATAAGTAAAGCATTTTCTTTTTGGAAGCTATAGCTATATAATATACTCACAGACTTCTAGTCGTATGATGAAAATGCACTTTCTTTTTTCACTTTTGAATTGGGAGCCTCACTCTCACCTACTTTAAATGTGTTGTATGGTGTATATCCCTCACTCAATAGTAGTTACATATAGAAAGGCCTAGTGCATCCAAACAGGCTGGGGCCACATGTCATGTATTAATGCCCTTTACCATGTCAAAGTCACTGTATTAATGCCCTTTACATTGTAGCTAGTGATTATATATCATTATCAATCATAATCTTTTGAAATATATAATCTTTAGTCTTAATCTTTCATCTTATTCTCTGTGCCCCAATATATAATCAATTAACTTAATTTGAGCATGAGTGAATCTTATCCCCTTCTAGTGATTTGAGTAACATTTCATTGATTAAAGAGGCATTTTTAGATCAAGTCTCAGAACCACATGTTGAGTTTGTAGAAATTTTGATCATTTTCTGGTGTAATAAGTTAATTTAATAGGAAAAAGAAAGAATGCATGAGAATGTTAATATACAATTAAATTTCCATTGATTAATTTGGCTTAAATCATAAGTTTACCAAAGATAATAATTAGATTTATAAAAGCTATAACTAACCAAATTAAAGAAGCTAACGAAGGTGAAAAAACAAAATGCCAAACACGCATTCACGTACTAGTATTTTAACTTTGACAATAGTCATGTGACAACGAGTTCAGTAATGATGTGTAATCTAGTGGTATTTCTCTTTTTCCTAGAGAGGAGTTTGTTCGCTCAATTCATTGTAAGTGGAGCTAAATTTATGGAATAAAGAAGTCTCTTATTTTACGTACATTGAATCCAAAACCTTCCTTTCTCCGTTTTGATATGTAAAGTAAATCTCATGCACTCACAAAAGATATTGAGCTCTGCACGATCATGATCCCGTTACCCATTTCTTTTTAAAGAAAACAAAATTCATTTCTTCTTTAAGATCAATGGAAGCACCATTTTCATTAACGAGAAAGAAATCTAATTTGACAATAACGAGTTATATTAAAAAGCACTCGTTAAACTATAAAACTCTTAACAAAAAACTACGCACAAACTACTGCTACATTGGTATTTGTTTCACCAAACAACCTTTCGTGCATGTCAAATATATGGAAAAGAACGTTGATGGCTTGTGCAGGACTACAACTCTACTCCAGCTCTCATCTTGTACCTACAAAAAGATTTAACGATTCATTTTTAATCCTTGAAAAGTTGGTGGGGTCTATTTCTCTATTCTAAACTCATGCCTCATGATTATATATATATATATATATATATATCAGGATGGGAATTGATTGATTTTGTCTCCCACGACCGTTCAAAACCAAAATTGGTAACATCATTGTCGTTAATTATTCCTTGACGTGTGCTAACCACGTTTATTGTTGTAATACTCACAAGAAAGTGTGATGATTTACTTATAACTATTGTTGCTTTTTAAATTTTCAATAGCTGGTATGCAATACAAATTCTTTCCCACAACAAAGTATGTTAGAAAGATAGTTGCCGTTTCAATCCATATAGAATGAGAAGCATCACTACATCGGGATGTTTAAGAAGTTATTATATAAGAAAACTAGAATAACCAAATTAAAATAAAAGAGAACCAAAAGAAGATGAATTATAGAATAATATTGAATTGTATTTCATCACACCAATAAACTGTACAAGATCGAGTGTCTTTATATACAAGACATATGAGTGTAGTATGTGTATAGTGCAAGTCAAGAAAATTAGACCTAGTTAGAGACCAATGGACCTATATACGTCAACAGAGGAAGTTTTAATTCGCATAGTTATATAGGATGGAAAAAGTAGGGTTCTCGTTAAATTATTATTATGATATCAATTGTAGATTATTATTATGCACTTTGTGATTTTATCTTCTTATTCAAGAATATTGGATCGAACGAGAGTAAGGTTTGTGCGTGGCATTTATGTCCGCAGAATGAGCTTCTAGACAAGACGAGAAGAAACCATGCTCTCTCTATCACACAAAGAGACATAAAAACAAGCCCCCACACACTAACAAACACACAAAATATGGATTATGTTACATGAGTAATATAGCTAGAGATATAACATTTTTCATAATTTTTTTTCTTAATTTATAACTGTTAACATGGTTTATTATGAACTGAGGACATCACTTTTATTTGGATTTATCATTAACACAATTTTTTATTTTAAGGAAATAGTTTCCTATCCTTTAAGTAGACTATTCAATTTTCTATACATGAAAAGTTTATGATACGTCTTTCAAATTTATTAAACTCATCACTCAAGTATATTTAAAGGGACACTGAACCCATTTTTATGATGTATCAATCATAATAGGTAATGTTAATCAACATGAAAAATGTTGATACTAAACTTATTGATGTAACGTATATTTTCCTTATTTATAATATTTTTCGTCCACCTTCACATGGACACAAGCATGTTGCCTCAAATAAAGGGCCCCCACATAGATGCGTGTTAGCATGCATGCACATGGTCGATTAGCTACCATCCACCAAATAAAATGAAAAATATAAGGAGTACTATAGCTCTCCTTATCTTGGATTTGACTAGCTTAATTTTCCTTCCTTCTTCTTCGGTTCAATTTAATTTTCTCCCCCATTTTCCTTCGCATCACATGGACACCAAACATTACCATGTGATCGTTTTCATGTTCAAGTTCTTATGAATCAGATTCATAGAATTGGGTAGAACCGTCTCTTGCTGCTGTCTTTCATTATATATTTTCAAGGAATGGGAGTTAGAATCAAATGAGATTTGACAGATTAATTAGAATGACAATGTTAATTTATATAATAACACTCAAATCTCAATAATTTGTGAGACTCGTGTTTCACAACTTTTCATTAGCCGAGAAAAATATCAGTGTCCATATGATCCACATGCAACTAAAATCATATTTCTATGAGTACACAACTCCAAATCAAAATCAGGAAATTGCAATCTGTTAGAGATATATTAGCCCATTAGTATAAGCCCAAGTCTAATTTTACTTTGTGTGCAAGCCAAGTCTCCTACTTGTACTAGAAGTCTATTAGTTTAGGGTTTAGTCTACTATATATACACATATTTTAGTTCATTATAACACATGATTTATACTACACTCTAATATATTATTGATGTAACCCTTTAGGGTTTCCTCCGTGGATGTAGACCGTTAGGCTGAACCACATAACTCTCGTATGTTATTGTATTTTATACTTTATATTTTCGCTTCCGCATCCATACTAACATATTCAATATAGTGTATCAATGCTAATATTTAACATGGTATCAGAGCCATCTTCTTGTGACCATGGTTTTCTGTCCTTGCGGTATATTTAAGAGCAATTTTTGTCTTCCTTGGTGTTTCTTCGTTGCATTCATCTTCTTTGACTTCCTACTGCTGTTGTCAAAACTCTTCGGTATAGTCATGCCATCTTTAGAAGTCGTATCAACACTGCAGGACCATTGCTTTCCTCAAACTACCGTCACAGAGCCAAACTTTATTCAAAGGATCTTCTCAAGCTTATCAAATCTCAAGATTTCATCAAGCTTCTATCTTGACTTTGAGAGGGGGTGTTAGAGATATATTAGCCCATTAGCATAAGCCCAAACCTAATTCTACTTTGTGTGTAAGCCAAGTCTCCTACTTGTACAAGAAATCTATTAGTTTAGGGTTTAGTCTACTATATATACACATGTTATGGTTCATTGTAACACAGGATTTATACTACACTCTAATATATTATTGATGTAACCCTTTAGGGTTTCCTCCGTGGATATAGGTCGTTAGGCTGAACCACGTAATCCTCGTATGTTATTGTGTTTTATACTTTATACTTACGCTTCCGCATCCATACTAGCATATTCAACATAGTGTATCAATGCTAATATTTAACACAATCAATTTTGTTTTCACCAAGTTAGTCAACCTTTTGATGAACTGAATCAAAGCATGCATTGAAAGAATCATGGTTTAAAACACTATTATTATTTTCGTGTGTGTTCTAATAAGTATTATTGTCTACTTAAAAAAAAAAAAAAAAAGGATGTTTATCCCATATTGGTTGTGTGTGTCTTGTCTCTGCTGTTTATAACCCCAGTCTACAACTACAAAGATTAAGCCATTTTGTTGTTGTATTCTGATTATGTAATATATTATAAACTCGGTTTAAAATACTATTATTATTTTCGTGTGTGTTTTAATAAGTATTACTGTCTACTTAAAAAAAAAAAATCATAGCTTCAAGGTTTTAATTAATGGCACCACCTCTCCTTATTTTACATGGCGGCCGGTGTGCGTCTATCAAATCAATAATATAATTAAGTGGAGCAATCAAATTTTAATGCATGAAGAATACTGACCTACTCAATATTTTCTGCTACTAGCAAATGGTGAACCTGGGGCTATACGTATACAACTTTAGCTAAAATGTAAATATTCTCACTCTTTTTTTATTTTTTATACACTCGTACATATAATATCCAGAATTAAATATGTTGACTTGATGTACATTATAAAACATAAAAATGTAATGTATTAAAAGTATGTTTACAAAATTCTGTATATTACTTTTATGTTTATCTGTTCTAATAAGTATTACTGTTTTCTCAAAAAAAAGTTGTGTAAGAAATTCATTACCCCTTAACTAAATTACATCTAAAACGCTACTCTTTTTTTAATGGATAACTCACATATACTTTATATGATACTTTTTATTATTGATTTATTTTTCTAATTCTATTTGAATGTTTTTTTTTTTAAATTTTATTTTTTCTCTCTCCATAATATCTCTCTCCACAAATTTAAAACCCGTTAATCACCGAAGAGTAAAGTTTTTTTCCAGTCTTGTGTTGTGTGTGATGTTGTGATCACTAGTATTTGTAACTGAAGGTTGAATTGTTGATCAGCAGGGTCTTTGTCTTTGATCATCATCTCTATGAGCTCACACTATGCACAATTGTCGACCAAGTCCATACCCCACATCAGGCTAGCTCCCAAACTGGCAAAAATAAATTTTTTACCATGAATGGTACGTACCTTAATACTGTTATCGAGTTTTTGTTCATTGCCAAAGCTAAAATAAAAAAGTAACTTTTTTATATTTTTTCTCTGACTCGTCTCTCACTCTCTCTCTTCTTTTATTAGTCTTCCACTCTCATTCGCAATCTAGAATCTGCGGCAAACTCACCAATCTACACAGCTCAGCGGCAATCCGCGCACATAGATTAACAACAATTGCCACACATTGTGGTAGTTTTATGGTTTTCGTCAACGACCTTCGATTTCCGTAGTCAACAACGTAATCTTCGATTTCGTCAGCCTTCGCCACATGTACGTAGTGGTGGTTTTCCAATTAGGTGGCTTGTGATGATGTGTAGATTGGGTGGTTTGAATAAGCAGTGTTTGTGGTAGAGCCAGACAATTAATTAGGCCAAAAATGGAGAAAGGTCGCATAGGTTGGAGAGAAATTTTAAAATATATATATATATATATATATTTAAGTAAAATAGAGAAAAAAAAAATATTAATGTAGGAGTATTTACAAATAAGTTAAATTTTAATAACTTTTTTATTTTTTTTTTTTTCATTTGAGATTTATAAATGAATGAGTTAAAATAGTTTTTGAAATCAAAATTGACTAAAATGACACCAAGAGAAGAGAAGAGAAGAGAAGAGGGTGATGCAAATTCTCTTAATTAGAACATAGAAACCCCCCTGGTATAAAACTGTCAACATCAATCTCGCCGTTTTGGTTCACACCTGCGCGCATTGCCACCACACGAGGCATTAGTGTATTTGTATGTACCATTCAAGACTTTTATCTAGCCACAATCTACCATGTTTTTGGATTAGCTAAAATTTGACTTAAAAAAAAAAAAGAACCCAAATGTGAATGCTCTTTGATGCAGTAATACTTATTAGATTCAAATATCAATTTATTTAAAATAAAAAGTATCACAATCATCCTCTTTCTCCTCACTTTTATTTATTTATTTATTTATTTTTCTTCTCTTTTATTGGGGGAGTAGTTAGCTGGATTGGGATGAATTAGAGGGCCCGAATATTAATTTAGATCTACTAGATTCAGCGGACATGGGCTAGAACGGGTCAGCTCCACTTTTCAAGGACAAACTTGTAGGTCCTTTCCTGTGGGCATTCGCTACATAAAAAACTAAAATAAAATAAAATTGATTTTACATCTTGGGTTCGAGCCCTTTTAATCCCACAAGTGAGCACGTTAGTTCTTGTCTCCTTCTATGTTTCTCCTTATTAAGTCTGATGGAACTTACTACATTCATGCATTCAGTGACTGTGACCTGGCCCGTTGGATTTGATTTTTGGAAAATTGGTGGGGAAAATGAATGGACACACTCAAAGTTGATCAAAATAGCATAAAAGAAAAAGTTAGTGAATATATTAAAGATATTGGTTAAATAAATATTCTTAGAAACTTGATATGGAAAAATAAAAAAGTAGTTGATTTTGTAACAGTTTTTTATATTTTTTTCCATAAAAATGATATCGAATTTTTTTTTTAAATAATTTAATAACAAATGCCATAAAAACACCCATTAGCTAGACTTAACATAAATAAGAATTCATTTTTATTGTGTCTTTTGGGGTTATCAAAAACCCAAATCACCTATAACAAAGTTTCCCGAATCCTAATAAGGGCAAACTAGGTGATCAATAGATTATTCCTCAAAAAAAGGAAAAAAAAAAAAAAAAGGTGTGATCAATAGATGATGCTTGGAAGCCCAATAGGAAGCTATTGAGCTTGCTGGTATGTCTAAACATGGGCTTGGGCCTAATTTACCCTTGTAATTTAGGAATTTGATTCTTTTAAAAATATTTTTTGAGAGTTAAAAAGTGGGTTGGATTGGTAAGTTTTTTTTTTTTTGGGTTAAATTTTAGAATCGGATTGGTAAGTAATAAGCATGAAAATTTGGACGTGAAAAAGAAAATTGCATCAAGTCTGAAGGCTTTGAACACGAAACAAATGTCCTTGAAAATGAGATGAAAAGTGATTGTAAAGTGCAAGCCCACCATTTTTTTTTCATTCAAGAAATAAATAAATAAAACATTAAACTGTTTTGATGTTGATGACCAATCCCTTATAAGCTCGAAACTCATTAACACCGTGTGGGAGTATGAAAACAAAAATTATAACATTGCATTTGGTTCGGGAATCTATGATTACCTTCACGTCCAAAATCTAAGAAATGTGGTACTTAGGAATGTGCTTCAATTGATTAGAAATCTAGCAATATGAGATCCCCATATTTGGTTATTCTTATGAATCTTATAGCAATTATTCATTCTTCCCAATATATTCTTAAGTTTATAATTGTAATGTGTGATAATGTTCAATGTATTATTCATTACTTCTATATACATTTCGAAATATATATATATATATATATATGAACTATGAATTAAGTCAAACCTAATAAAATAATATAGGGCAACATTAATACACATACTTTTACCAAAAAAAAAAAAAAAAAAAAAAACATTAGCACATACAAGACCAAAATATTAGGTCATTTTAGATATACACCATTGTCAATTTCTTTAAGACTTTCTTCTCTCTCCCGTAAGAGTCGTCAATGGGCCGAGTCGGGCTAGCCCGGCCCATTTTTACTTGGCTCAAGGGCATAGGGCTGGGCATAATGAGGCTATTAACTAGTTAAAGGACCGAGTCGGGCTGTGCTGAAAGTGAAAACTCCAATGTGATTGTGTTAGCATATTATTTTATTATTTTTATAAAGAAAAAATCAATTTTTATAAAGGAATAATCAATTTTTTTTTTGAATGAAAGAATCAAAGAATTTAATACTTAATTACAATTTTTTTTAACAGTTAAATCAATTTAATTTTTTGTTTTGTTGATGGAAACTTATTTAATTTTTTTATTAAGGCTTCAAATAGTTTTTTATTTTTATCTTTAATAAAAAAAATATCAAATGGTTAATTCAAATTTACTAGACTACTAGAAAAATATATATTTAATAAACTAAGTTTAGCACAATTACTTTAAGTATCTTAGTGGTTGGGAGAGTTCTCTTAAGAAATTTCTCTACAATATCTCAAGATCAATCCTTCATACACCTCATATATATTTTTGTTATAAATTCTAAGTTATTGGATTGGGCAATGGGTTGGGCCAACGGGCTAGGCTACTGGGCTAGCCCACCGGGTGCCCATGGACATAAAAACTAGCCTACGGCCTAATCCACTGGGCTAGTGGGCTACCCATGAGCCTCAATAACAACGGGCTGGGCTGCCGGGTTTCTAGGTCGGGCCGTGGGCCATGGGTTATTCGATGACCCTTACTCTCCCATGTGTGTTAAATACTTAGTATTCTAAAAAAAGAAAACCAAAATATTTGTTTCAATTTTTTTAATGGTTTTTTAGAATATCATGACTTGTCAATCAAAATTATTTATTTTCTTAAAAGATTAAAATATATAATTTTAAAATAGAGGTTCAAGTGATATTTTAGTGGTAATGATATCATTTGTGAGGATTAAGATCCTCTATAGCAACTTTAGAGAATCTCGATCCTATTTGTGGTGCCTCATTTGTATGATTCGAACCCCACTTCCTCATAACCCACTATCTAAAACAAAATCCTATCGATAGTATAAAAAATTAAAGTAAAAACTAATCCCTAATGAAGAATAGAACCACAATACATACATACATACATACATACATATATATATATATATAGAGAGAGAGAGAGAGAGAGAGAGAGAGAGAGAGAGAGAGAGAGAGAGAGAGAGAGAGAGAGAGATTTCCTAAGTTATAAAAATTTGGATACTCACTATTTTTAAAAGGAATCCTCAACCACCAAAATGGGAATACAAGCATCTAGCTAGATTCTTTTCTTTGTTTCCAACTAAACATTTGAATGCTTGGGAATCTTATGAGATTACCGAGAGCTAGATTCTTTTCTTTGTTTCCAACTAAACATTTGAATGCTTGGGAATCTTATGAGATTACCGAGAACTAAATCACTAAATGTATTAATAATATCTAAAACCACTTTTTGATGAAAAATATTTGATGAAATATTTTCACCAAAAAATGGTTTTAGTAATATTTTTAAAACATGATCAATAGATCTAATTTGAGATCTAATAAGATAATTTTAAGAAAGATCTTTTCTCATAATAATAATAATAATAATAATAATATTATTATTATTATGTGTTTTAAATTCTTTAATTTAAAATTCATCTTATAACTTTTTGAGATGCAAAACTACTAATGAAGTTCTTGAATTCAACTTTTGTTAGAATCTCATTTTCAATTGATGATATGATTAATTTATATAATTCTTGTAACATAGTTAATGTTAGATAAGATTTTATTAATTTTAATTTTGAAAAACTTCTTTTTATATAATAAGCAATTATAATTGGTATTATTAATATATTTTAGTAAGCAATATATACATTTTGGAAAGAATGAATATGATCTTTTTTATAAAACCAAGTTCTTCAATTGGAATATTTTTTTATTTATGATTTAAAATATATATACATATTTATCTTAAAGTTTTTTTAAGAAACACTAAACCTTTTTCTTCCTATCTTCTTGACAACCCATGACCTTTCTCTTACTCACTATGATTTAAGACAAAAATGCTATTTTGGTCTCTAAATTTTGGATTCATAGTCAATTTGGTCCCTACATTTTTGTAATAGTCAATATAGTCATTGTTATTTTGAACTTGCAGTCAATTTAGTCTTTACCGTTAACTCACTAACGAAAAATACCTACATGACTAATGGTATGTTATTGACATTTATTTGATACTTGTCACAAATGTTTAAATTTTGCGTTAACTGAATTTGATTTTGGTAACAAAATCTTTTTAATAATTTTGATTTCAATTTAAGAATAAGAAAGAGTATAATGAACCAGAGTGTTCCATTAATATTTTAACAAATTATACGAAACAAAAAGGAAAAGAAGGAAAATAAAAGGAAAAACTTGTAAATGTACCTCTAAGTCTCTAACCAATACGGAGAACCTTTTACAATAATAATTACATATAGAAAGCAAAAAGTGAAACATAGTTAACAATATGATTTATTCATACCCCCTACATTTCTATATAATATGTCTCTAATAAGAAAAAGTGAAACAAAAATCATATCGTTTTATATGATTTCTATATACACGTGAAAACATTTCCATAATACTATACTTTCTCAAAAAAATAAATCATAATAATTTTTATTTAAAATAAAATTAATTAAACAAAAGTTGTAGCCACAAATGCCATGTAGTAAATAAATTGGCAAAAATATGACACTTGTAAGTTGTAAGTGATAGTTATTTCCTACGTATAAACCACCCCTTCTTGATTACAAGTGCACATCGCCTCACGTTAATTATCTAGCTTGTTACTTAACTTTTAGAAGTATGAGTAATTGTAATCTAATCTTTACCGATTTCAATTTGTGTTCTATTGTAATTATAATATCAAGTGAGTTCTATTGTCTAATATTTCTTAATTATTTGTGCACTTCATTTGGTTCTTATTTTCTTACTCTCATTAGTTGATTTGTACCTTGAGTGTCCTGTTGATTTTAGGCAGTGGCGGTAGAGCTAATTCATCTGGAGCAAAGTCCTGTCTCACAAATATTGTCTTAGTGCGAACATCCCATTAGAATTAGTTTATGCTCCCAAACAATACTATAAAAGGAATTAGTTCAAATTAGTTAAGAATTTATTAGCTTCATAATCTATATATTTATCTATATATGATATAAAACGGAAGCTTTTAACTTTTTGTTGATCTTTTAAAATTTTGACACATCAGCTTTGCAAACCTCACAAATTTACACCTTATAATAATATATTTTATTTTTTAAACCCTACGCCTATGATTTTTTATGATTCTGTTTTTTTTTCATTGTTTAAAATTTAGGCCCATTAAAACTTATTGTTTTATGAGTTCATGTACTTTTTCTTTTTACTTATATTTCTCTTTTGAGTAATCATATATTTTTTTGAATTATTTCAATAACTTATAGGCTCTGAATCTAATGGTTTAATATATATATATATATATATATATATATATATATATATTTGGCATTTTGAAAGGTTTAACATCTAAATTTTTGTTTTAGTTTTTGCAATATATAAACCTGTTTGGTAGATTTCAATAACTATACCATGAATAATTCTTTTGAAGGTAATTTATTTTTCTCTTATATTTTGCTATTGTGTATTCATATATATTTTGTTTTATTTCAATAATTTATAAGATGTGAATCTTCATATTCTTTAATATTTTTTGACATTTTGGAAGTTTAACATCTTAATTTTTAAGTTATTTTTTTGCAATATGTTAAACTATCAGGCATATTTCAATGACTCTAGCCACAAATTATTCTTTTATGGATAACACATATTTTCCTTATATTTCTATGCTGCATAACTTTTTTTTTTCTTTCTATAATTTTTAGGCTTTAAATCCTTTGATTCTTTAATGTTTTTGCCTTTTGTAATTTTTAATGTCTGTGTTTTTGGGTTCATTGTTTTTGCAATATAACTATCAAATTGTAACATAAATTAAAGTCAAACATCAGTGATTCATGGAATGTTGTAGTTTCATGATCAATTTAAGATTTTATAAAATTATTTTAGTCTATCACACAAATAGGTAGGAACCTGTGCATAGCATGAGATTGCGACTAGTTATATATATAAAGCCAAAGTTGAGAGGAAATCCAATTAGATTTCAAATTTGAGTCTGATTTCTGTCATGTGTTCCATCCAATTTTCTTAATTTTGGTGAAGCTATTTACTTTTTTTTTGAGAAACAAACACACACACAATTTATTTCTATTTTATATTTCGCTATTGTGTAGTCATGTAGATTTCAATAATTTTTGTTTGTTGCATGGTCATAATTGAATTCAATAATTTCTTCATCTGTTGTACATTGGATGCATCTCTTTTCACTCAAATCCATAGCGAATTTGGATATTTGCCATAACGCATCATTCTTCATAATTTTCATCCCCCCGTCCATTTTATCATAATTTTTTAATTAAAAAAAAAAACTTTAAAAAATTATTTTAAATGCCCAAAAAACCAGGTTCAGGTCCAGTTTAGGCATCCTTGAGTAAAAATCTGGGTAGGAATTATGTATGGGTTCTTAATAAATATTGGGAACTGGGTATCTATGGATAAAACTCAACCCAACCCTGGTCCATAACCATCCCTGCTTGAAGCATCTTCTCCAATTGAGGTTGCAATTGGAGTGCTTGAAGTAAATGCAAACTCATAGTTTGAAGCAAACATTGTAAAAGTAGGGTTTGTGAGTGCACCATCCAAGAAAGATTTATCAAAGCATAAATGGCTTGGACTTTTTTTTTTTTTTTTTGTGAATTATTCCAGGAAAAAAAAAAGTTCAATTGTGGGTATTTTTTGTATTTGGAGTGGCTTAGAGCATCTACAGCAATGGAGCTATATTTTTAGCTATTTGATACCACAAAAAATTATATTACTTTATCTATTTTACCTACTCACATACTGCAACAGTGGATCTATTTTAGCTTTCAACACAATAAAATAATATAAACATCCCAATAAAATAATATATCTACTACAATAAAATAATACATCCCACAACAACAACAACAACAAAAAAACCACAAATATTCTAACCAACAGTGTGAACAAAAAATAAAATAATTTTTTATTTTTTTTTAACCTTTGAGCTACAGTGCACAACTATCTTTAGCAGTGCATTGTAGCTGAGAAGCCAAATGTTTTGGCTATAGCTCCACTGCTGCAGCTCCAAATAGCTTTTTAGTGGTGCTAAAAATAGCTTTTTAGCTTTTTACCACCACTGCTACAAGTGCTCTTAGGATTGTCTAAGTGATATTGTTGTCAAATTTGCAGGACAATCATAGGTCCTAGGCACCTATGAAACAGGCATGTGATTCAAATTTGTGGGACATTTGACTTGCAAATTTCTCAAAACCTGAGGAAAATTAGTTATACAGATCACCTACTGGATTAGACCCTTCTTACTATATATACTTATCATTTTTCATGAATTTTACCCTAATCACCCACCTAAGAGTTGAGAGAATCATACCCATCGTTGTGAGAGCCAAACACCATCAATTCTCACCATAGCCATATATTTGAGAGGTGATTATCCCAATTACAATCATCACCATCCTTGAGTGTTGTGAATGTAATAAAGTTTGCCAATTTCAGCCACGGTGGCTTGAAGATGCAATCGATTCTTGGTTTTGGCAAAGTCAGTTGCAAGTAGGAGCTTTGAGGGCTTAAGTACAATATTGCAGTACTGCTTAAGGCTTGTGTGTGTCAGTTTGTATTGAAACTATCTATTTTTAGTGGATCATTTCGGCAACTAGCTAGACACAAAGATGTTTTTCTGTCCAGTTTTCAGGTTGTCCTCTTTGATAATACATTTGGTGTTATCTTGGGTTTACTTCTCTTTTTTATTTACTATTATTTCTTATTTATATTATCCATGCAATGCTTATTATCCATGATTAGTTCAATTGGCTAATCACTTACATTTTACTTAGCCATAAAATTGGATTTTAAGGGTCTAAACAATTTCATAGGATTGATTAGGTAATTCTCATCTTCAACTCCTCAAATTAATATCGATGGAATTTCTAATTCCTCAATCAAATTTGGAATTTCTATCCCCCAAAAATGGAGTTTGTTGAGACACCTTCGCACTAGAGACTCACTTCCATGGTTATGTTTGGGAGACTTCAATGAAATTCTCTCATCTGAGGAGAAGCAAGGGAGGATTCTGAGATCACTTCGTCTGATGGAGGAATTTAGGAGTGTATTGCTGCACTATGAACTAATTGATCTTGGCTTCAATGGGAACATTTTTACTTGGAGGAATGGCAAATGGGGTGAGGCGTATGTACAAGAAAGATTGGATCACACCTGTGCAACAAATGAATGGAGGGATATCTTTCCAAATAGTAAGCTGTACCACCTTAAGGTAGCATATTCGGACCATGACCCAATTATGCTCAATACTCAAGCATGTACACAGGGTGTTCGCCAAAAAAAAATACCGAAGCGGTTTGAGGAAAAGTGGGCCTCTCACCTGGAGTACAAAAATGTAATTTTTGACGCTTGGAATGGAGTGGTGACCAGAGGCAACCCCATGTTTCAGCTCTTTGGGAGGATAAAAAAAATGCCAAATGGCCTTAGTGGCGTGAGGAAGAAATTTGGGAAACTCTAAAACAAAACTTGAAGAGAAGCACAAACAATTAGAAGCTCTGACTTCTATGAACATGGCTGACAATATTGAATTAATAAAAAAGGTGAGGGATGAGATTCAGGCACTACTCTTCCAAGATGAATTATTTTGGAGGCAGAGGTTGAGATCCATATGGTTATCAACAGGGGACAAGAATACAAAATATTTCCACCAAAGAGCTAGTCAATGGCGGCGTAAAAATCAGATCCATGATTTCTTAAACGAGAATGGCCATTGGTGCAACTCTGAATCTGATATGGCTAGGGTGGCTGAAGCCTATTTTCAAAATTTATTTACATCAACAAACCCAACAAATTTAGAATCAGTGCTGGACTCAGTGGATAGAGTGGTAACTTCGGACATGAACCACACACTTCTCCAACCATACACTCTTGAAGAGGTCAAGCGGGCACTATTCCAAATGCACCCCTCCAAATCCCCAGGATCGGATGGTATGTCCCCTTTCTTTTTCCAAAAATATTGGCATATAGTTGGAAGGGATGTTACTATTGCTGTATTATTTGAATTACAATCTAGTCATTTTTTTGCATAAAATGAATTACACCCATATTGTGCTTATCCCAAAAAAAAAAAAAAAAATGAACCTAGATTTGTCTCAGACTACCAGCCTATCAGCCTAGGCAATGTAGTGTCCTGAATTGTATCTAAAGTGTTAGCCAATCGGCTGAAATTAATCCTGCCAAATGTAATATCTGACTCACAAAGTGCTTTTTACCCCAACTGGTTGATTACTGATAATACTACTGTAGCTTTTGAAATTTTACACAGGATGAGGAACAAAAAGACAAGAAAGAAAGGGCAGATGACAATAAAGCTAGACATTAACAAAGCCTATGACCGAGTAGAATGGGCCTTTCTTTGGCAGATAATGCTCAAATTGGGTATTGATGAAAAATGGGTGAGGCTAGCAATGGAAACAGTCCATACCGCATGATACTCGGTACTCATAAATGGTGAACCAAAGGGATATATCACCCTATCCCGGGAGATAAAGCAAGGTGATCCACTCTCACCATACCTATTTCTATTGTGTACAGAGGGCCTATCCTCACTGATTAGAAAGGCAACAGAGTCACAACAACTACATGGAATTTTATCCTGCACAAATGGGGTGTGTATATCTCACCTATTGTTTGCAAATGACAATTTTTATTTTCTGCCAAGCTACAATGGAAGAAGGGCAACGCCTCCTAGAAATTCTAGGGCAGTATGAAGCTGCATCGGGGCAAGCAATAAATAGACATAAGACCTCTATCTTTTTTAGCCGAAATACAAGACAAGAAGTTAAAACAGATATTCAAGGCCTTTTGGGAGCACGAGTTATGGAGGATTGTGAGACCTATCTTGGACTACATATGGTGGGTGGTAAATCAAAGGTTAAGAACTTTAAAGATTTACAAGAAAGAATAACAAAAAGAGTCATGGGTTGGAAGGAAAAATTTATTTCCAATGAAGGAAGGGAGACTCTCATCAAAACAGTTGCTCAAGCTATTCCGACTTACTCCATGGGCATTTTCAAAATCCCCAAAACTTTATGTGACACAATTAATTCTACATTGGCAAAGTATTGGTGGGGCCAGATGAAGGATGAGAAGAAAATCCATTGGATAAACTAGAAAAAATTGTGCAACCCAAAGGAGAGAGGAGGTATGGGGTTTAGGGATATACATTCTTTTAATTCAGCTTTGCTGACAAAATAGGCATGGAGGTTGATCCATCACAACCACTCCTTATTTTTCTGGGTCTACAAGGCTAGATACTTCCCAAATTGTTCATTTATGGAAGCTGAGTTGGGGAATAATCCATCCTATGTATGGCGAAGTCTACTAGCTACAAAGGATATAACCAATGAAGGAGCATGATGGAAGGTGGGGGATGGCAAATCCATTAGAGTGGCTGCACATAGGTGGCTGTCCCATAAGCCAGTTTTCCTAGGTGAGCAACAACATAACTTGATGGTGAAGGACTTGATTGATGCCCATACTTTCCAATGGGACAGGGAAAAAATACATGACCTCTTTGCACATCAGACACGTATGGAAATATTGTCTATCCATTTGCAAAGTAATTTGAATCAGGATGTATTGGTTTGGAAGGAAAACAAATCTCAGTCTTTCTTGGTCAAGTTGACATATAATGTAGCCATCAGGTTGCAGGAACAAACTCGAATTGAACACTCCACAGCTAGTAGAGACAGAAGTCATTGGAAGAAAATCTAGGAGATGAATGTGCCCCCAAAGGTTCGCAATTTCATTTGGTGAGCATGCTCAAATATACTGCCTACTATGGAAAGCCTACATCGGAGAAAGGTGAAGGTGGATGCACAGTGTGAAATGTGCTGCCAGCAACCAGAATCTGTAGGTTACATACTGTGGGAATGTCCTTTCGCAAGAAACGTTTGGGCGCTATGTCCAGGGAAAATCAAAAAATGGCAAAATGAAGCGAATGATTTCTTCTTGCTATTCCAAATGCTGGCACAAAGACTCTCTACAGTGGAATTAGAAAAGTGGGCAGTGGTATCGTGGGGGATTTGGAATGCACGAAATAGAGTATACTTTGAGAGAGCTCAAGCCCACCCCAAATCCATTTTGGAGGGGGTAGTTGGATTCTTGCAGGAATACTACAATCTCACCAATGCACAAAGAGACAATGGATAAGCTTCTCAGCTTTGCAGATGAAGAAGTAATGGAGGACCCATGCAGCAACACTCCTTCAGCCTTGGAATTGTCTACATATTTTTTTAGGTATGTATTTGGAAGTTGTTTAGAAGTCTTCCTCTTCCCCTATTTCGGTGTGTCTGAACAGGGTTTATACACTCTCTTGTACTTGGGCCTTCCCATAAATATTTCTATCTTTTATCTCAAAAAAAAAAAAAAAAACTGCCAAAAATGATTATAAAATTCATTTAAAAGAAATTTCCAATTCCGCAAAAAATGATCATAAAATTTTTTTGGTTCAAATGAATTTTCAATCCCTCAATTAAATTTGGAATCTCCAATTCCTAACATAAAAATATGATTATTTCTTAAAGTTCCTACAAAGAAGCAAATGAAGGAAATGACATTTGTTTGGACATTTAATTTCTAGAGAAGAAAGCTTTTGGCCAAATTTCCATAAAAAGCATGACTTCTTGACTCATCTTTGAGATTTAATAAATTATCTCACCCAAAAATAAAACTAAATAAAAATATTGGTTAAGCACCGAGTATTTGATTTAAAATGTCCAATTTTTAATTAAAAGTCCTTAAAAGTGGACAAATACAAATACGAGGACTGTAATTAAAAGTAATAAAACCTTCTACTTAAGGGCTTGATCCCTGCCAAGGGTAGGTAGGCAACCTAAATGCATTATTTAGGTGCAACTAGCCACAAATAAATAAAAACACATATATATTACCTTAAACACAAAAATCAAGTTATGTACTAAGACATCATGGCTGGAATGGAATCAAAGAATCATAAGAGATACATTATTTTAAACTAGCTTGTAATCTCATGCATGTGCATGGATATACTTAAAAGATACATAGTATAATTTTTACATATATGATTTAAATATTATTGATAGTCATTCTTATAGTTTTTTTTTTTAACTCTTTAAAAAGTTTTGTAAGAATGTTATTAGGCAGAAAATGTAAATAAGCCTATGCTGTGTATCTAAGAGTTAGGTCATTTTAGATATACACCACTTTAAGTTTCTTTAAAAAACCTTTTCCCTACTCCCTGTGTGTATGTGTGTTAAAAATATTTAGTATTCTAAAAAAAAAAAAATGTAAAAAAAGTAAATTGTCAATTTTTTAAATATTTTTATGTTCATTAATTCTAGAATCTTTGATTTTTATACACAATAACTCACTTGAATAGATATTTATGATATAGTCCCACATTTGATTCCAAAATTAAGAAATAAAACTCTCTCTAAAATATAAATATTTTAGAACACATGGTGCAAAATTGAACTTCAATTGTAGAATCTAATTGGATTTTCTCTAATTCTTACATATATATTAATATATATATATATATATATATATATAAAATGACTTATAAAATTTGAATTGTTTTTAGTTATACAAAAAAATGGCTCATAAATATAAAATCATTCAAACTCCCTCTTCCTCTAATTTTATATATAGTGTTAAATATATGATTATGTTTTTTATGATTTATTTAGATTGGACTTCTCGTTTTCTACATTAAATTAACTCATTTGGCACAAAAATTAAAAAACTTTAATTAGATAGGACACGTGACGTAAAATTAAGTTCTAATTGAAATCCAATTTTTATACTAAATTAACTAACTTGGCACAAAATTTAAAAATTTTGATTAGATGGAATACGTGGTGCAAAATTAGACTCTAATTGAATTCTAATTTAAAATCTAATTGAATTTTGTCTCAGTTTTACCTATTAATATATATATATATATATATATATATATATATGACTTATAAACTTGAATTGTTTTTAGTTCTACAAAAAAGGGCTCATAAATATAAAATCATTCAAAAATTATGTTTTTTATGGTTTACTTATATTGGACTCCTCGTTTGTTTACACTAAATTAATTCATTTGACACCAAAAATTTATATAAAAAAAACTTAAATTAGATGAGACACATATCGCAAAATTTAACTCAAATTGAAATCCAATTTTTACATTAAATTAACTCACTTGACACTAAAATTAAAAAAACTTAGATTAGTTGAAACATGTGGTGCAAAATTAGATTCTAATTGAATTCCAATTTGAAATGTAATTAGATTTTTTCTCAAATTTACCTATTATTATATATATAGATGGGTACTACTCACATTAATAAAACCTATATGTCTAATTATATATGTGTGAAATTACGTTTAATTAATTTTATTTATAAAACAGTGATAATATAAATAAATATTCTTAAACGGAGGTGGTAGACCAGCTGACTAGGTTGATAATATTGTGATATTGTTATAAAATTTTGTGATAACCATAACAGGTATATAATAGGTAATACCTAATAGAATATAATAGATACTATATATATATATATATATTTATTTATTTGAGGGGGATACTAGATACTAGATAGATAGATAGATAGATAATTGATGCATGAAGTAAATGAAAATAATATCTATAATTAATTGTGTGGTGTTTCTTGAAACTTTAAGCTATGTTATGTCACTTAAATTTTTTTTTTTATTGGATGCTAATTTTAACAAATCTATCATTAGATTAGATTTTCTTCTTATACTTTACATGCTTGTAAAATTTCAACATGACATGAGATTAATAGCTATGTCATTCAACAGTGAAAATTTTAAAATATTAATCCAATAAAAATTTATTAGGTAGTATAATACTATTTAGAGTTATACAATGTAAAACTTGAATCCAACCCTAATTAAAAAGATAATCGTACAATTAATATTATATGCAGCAAATTAAAATCTGTCACAACTCACGAATCAATATCAATATTACGTGTAAGTGCAAGACACAAGTTTTCCCAATGATAGTTTCAATAGTTCTTCCAACTCGAAAGAAAAACTTTGAATAAAATCAAATTAATTGAAAGTTACGCAGTATATATGTCTAGAGCTGTGCGCTACGTTGGTAAGTTTGGATCAAAGAAAAGAGAGGAAGTTATAAAAATATTTGTTTTTTATTTATTTATTTTTATAAATTTAATAGATAAGATAGAATTTTGATCTATAACATCTAATGATTATTGAGACTTTTCTAATTGAGTTAATTGAAACCCACACTTTAAACTTTTCTAATTGAGCTAATTGAAACCCTCACTTAAAAAAACCAAAAAATGCTAATTGAAACCTTCAAACCAATGATTATTGATGAGATGAGTTTGCGTACCAAATCCTTTAAATTATATTTACTTGATGATTGACATTATCTAGGTAAAGCTTTTAATTGTCCCTTGTGTTTTGAAATAAAGATGAGGTAAATCCATTTAATAATTAAAATAAATAAAAATGAATTACGAAAATGACAAAATTTGACTACAAACTTAGTTGTAACTAATAGGTACAACTTTCATTAAAAAATATATATATATATATATATATATATATGATGACATATTTTAAAAATCTAACCGTTGAATTACATGTTCTTTATATTTTGAACATATATGTCAAATTTCATGCCAATTAGGTATTATTTATTATTTGATCCATAAATTTATTTTTTATACATAATTTTAAATCACAAAAACTTGAAATTTAAACAATTAATTGATGACATAGCTATTAGTCTTTGATTTTTTAGAAATTTTGTAAGCATGAATGTTATAAGAAAAAAAATATAATCCAATGATGGATTTGTCAAAATTCACATTCAATAAAAAGATATTAAGCGGAATTATAGTCATTGGCTACAAGTCCTTATGAAAATCCCCCCTCCCCCCCCCCCCCCACACATTTTATATATATATATATATATATATATTTGGTAGAACTATCAATATCACTGTCACCGCATTATGCGGTTACAGACAACACACGTGTTAATATTGCACTTCTTCACCAATTGAAAATATGAGAAAGAATATCTTATAAAAGAATCTCTTAACAAACAAAATAAAAATGTTTTGAGAATTTATCTTGAGATGAGAGAAACCTCTTATATATATATATATATATAGAGAGAGAGAGAGAGAGAGTCCAATTGGATTTCAATTGTTGTTTAATTTTGCGCCACGTATTCTATCTAAGTTTTTTTTAATTTTTGTTCTAAGTGAGTTAATGTTGTTCAAAAAACAAAGAGTCTAATGTAAATAAACTATCGAAAACCTAATAAACAAAAAAAGAAGAAAGAGTAAACTCGTGTATATTTGGAAAAGAAGAAGAAGAAGAAGAAGATTAAAACTCATGTATATATCTATGGCTTAATTAAAAAAGTTGTAACTCTTACACTAGATATAATTTGAACTCATATGTTTGTAATGGTGATTGTTTTTACTTTTTAATTGTATCGTGTATATGCACAGGTTGTACACTAGTAATAATAGTTATAGGTATAATAAATTAATCACTTATGAGCATTCACATTTGGGTGCTCACCGATCTCCATAACCCACAACCGCTTCTCACGCTGATCTCCATCACAACCCATGTCGATCTCAAACATGGAGGAGTCAGTGGCAAGGTATGAGAGAGAGAGAATTAAAAACAATAAACTTCACTCAAAATTCATGGTAACTTTTAAGGGATGATGGAGCAAATTATATTACACACAACATACTCTTTTAAACAATACTAGACAATTATCCCTTTTTTTTAGAAACAAACACCTATACATAAAGGAGAGGAAAATGATTATTTTAATGGGTTGTATGTTAAAATAGGAAATAAGATGTACGGTGCATTATTAGCTAAGGTATTTTTGGGTGCTGGTAGCTAAATCCTAATAGCTAAATCCTAAATTTTTAGGTTGATTTTTTTTTTGGGGGAAATCTTGAATGTGAATACTAAATTAATTAATACAATGCAAAAAATTAGTGGACCAACTCTCATAAAATTAGGTTCCGTTTGGTACACCCACTCAAATATATGTTTTCAGTTTCTAAACAATATTACACGTATTTCTACATATTTTTTCATTTACACATATTTTTACATATATTTTCAAATAACAAAATACATATTTTTAAGTACACGTACCTAACACCCCTTTAAACTTCTAAGAATAAACTAGTATACCTAATTACAGATGACTTACATGATTTAAACTTCCAGGAGTAAACTAGTACACCTAATTTCAGATGACTTACATGATTGTGAAAATGTGACACACAATTTTATGCCACGTGGTTTAGGTTTACTATGTGACTATTATGTGACCCATTCACTTTGCCGCAACTCCGATAAATGTTCTAGAAGTACTTTTTTTTTTTGGATGAGTTCTACAAGTACTTTTTGGATTTGGATTCAATGTAGCGTATAATTATCGTTTTGATGTGATGTGAGAAGTAAAAGCTATACAGATAAAAATAATATTAAAAAAAATCCCAAGATTGAAATTAAAAAAGTGAATATTTTCATAGTGTAGTGTAACTCAATCCGTACTTTTATTTTTCGCCCTCAAAAAAATTTTTGTATAAAATAATAAATCATGACCCTAATGGCTAATGTCGAAGTAGGAAAAGGATAAACCAAAAAAAAAAAAAAAAATCGAGGACTTTGTATAGAGAGAAAAAAGTTGGAACTACGGATTAAAAAAGAAAAAGAAATGTATAAACCACTTTAATGACTAATCTGTTCCACTATAGTCTATACATACAAATAATAATATATGAACAAGACTTAAATACAGTACTTAAGTGTCATGTGAATTTTTTTTCATAAGATAAAAATGTATTTTTTAATTAATTAGTCACATGACTGAACTTTAAGAGATGAACCCAATAAAAAACAATACCTAAACCTAAATGATATACATTACTGCTCTCTCTCTCTCTCTCTAGTCTTCAAACGCTTTCCACGTGGCCACACTCACAGCAGCGCACCACAACAGAGGGAAGAGCGAGATTCTGTGAGAACTGTATTGGAGGTTGAGGCAGAAAGCAGGGTGCGGGTGAGGGTGAGCATAGCAAAATGGAATTCTAAGGCGTATGACCTGGCCAACACTCTCGCTCCTTAATTCTCTCATATCACCTCTAAACTACTCACTACTCTCTTTATTATTTCTTTCTAATCTTAATAATTCAATTAATTATTATTATTATTAATAACTAGTAATTGCTAATAGGGTAAACCTTAAATACATTGCATTAGGTTTCCCGATTGAATTCAAATACTCTACTAAGTATTAGGAAACGTTTTTTCTTTTTTTGATAACATTTTAAGTATTAGATAACTTAATAAATGCGCATAAGGTACTCTGTTTAAGTTTATCCTTAATAATAATTACTCACCTATTCAAACTCAAACTCTGTCAACCTTTCAAAAAAAAAAAGTTTATAAGTTGTAGCATGCCAACTAAACGTGTGTGAAATTTGTGATAAAAAATATGCAGTGTTTATAACATTACTCTTGTTTGTTGAGAAAAAAATATATAGGGATCCTCTTTCTATTTTCCGCAACGAACTAGTGGTCCCCACAGAGTGTGATAGAGAGAAAGAGAGAGTGTATGTGTGAGAGAAGGATTCATTCTTATTCTCATTCATCATTCATATAGGTTTCCTTTGAGAGTGAGAGAGCTTACGGAAAAAAAAAAACAAAATGGCTGAGAACAAAGGCTTAAGCTTGGAAGAGATAAAGAAGGAGAGCGTAGATCTTGTATGTTTTTATTCTTTTTTTTTTTTTTTTTTTTTGTTTTTGTTTTGTCACACAATGTTTTTGTTTTTTTTTGTTAATGTGTTTGATGAGAAAAGTGTTTTTGCAAAATCTGTTTTTTTTGGTTCTTAGAAAGTGTTTTCTGCGTCTCCTTTTTGTGTTTTTGGTATTGATGTGTCTTTGTTAGTGCACTGTGCTTGAAGCAGGAATATAATAAATCACTTTAAGATTCCTTTTGTTTGTACGACAAACATAAACACATGAATGGTGGTTCTATTATATATTTAATTGATGAGACACGTTATTATATGAGGGGAGAAAACATTGAGTTACTCCTGAAGTACTCAATAATTGTTCTAGATGTTTAATGTCTTTAAATTATAAGTTAAGGTTAATATGTTGTTTATTTTATTGCAATAATAATAAATAAATAAATAAATAATAACGTAGAACCCTAAAAGTTTGTATTTTTGTTAAGAATCAGAACTCTAAAAATGTTGATGTGTACACAGAAGCTGTTTCTGTGTTAGTCATTGACATTTTTGGTCTCTGTTTGGTGTTTGAGAAAATGTGTGAAAATTGAACAAATCAAAATCTTAAATCACTTCACTGTTACTCAGTACACGGAACAAAGTAAAAAAAATAATTCTACCTATTATGGCCAGTTTTAGTATTATTTTTTCCCCATTATGGTGTGGATTAGATAATTGTATCATATTTTTTGATTTGTCGAAATGGACTTTAATTAGAAGGAATGGTTTTAACTTTTAAAGTCTCATTTTAGCAACTGGGAAAAAAAAAAAAAAAAATTAACGAAAGTATGTTTCTGAATTTGAAAATTGAAGGTGCCAAGTTATTGAATTATTCATGATGTTATGTGTATACATACAGGAGCGCATACCAATTCAGGAAGTATTTGAACAGTTGCAATGCACAAGAGCGGGTTTGTCAACCGAGGAAGGCCAAAAGAGGATCCAAATCTTTGGCCAAAACAAGCTAGAAGAAAAGAAGGCAATATTAATGTTACTTTTGTGTGTATTTTCTTCTATTCACATCTAGTTTTAAAGGCAATAATAAACTGATCTGTTTAAAACAATACTGAAACAGGAAAATAAGTTTCTGAAATTCTTGGGTTTTATGTGGAATCCTCTATCATGGGTGATGGAGGCTGCTGCTATCATGGCCATAGCTTTGGCAAATGGAGGGGTAACATCTCTCTCTCTCTCTCTCTCTCACTCATATAAATAATAACAAATTCTCTGTATCATATGTAACATTATTCTTTTTTTTCTTTTTTTAATGATCTAATGCAGGGGCGCCCACCAGACTGGCAGGATTTTGTGGGGATAGTGGCATTGCTTATTATTAACTCCACCATAAGCTTCATAGAAGAAAACAATGCAGGCAATGCTGCAGCAGCACTTATGGCAGGTCTTGCACCAAAAACCAAGGTAATTGTACATGATAATGTGGCTACAATAATATCCATAAGAAATACACTCTCCTTGTGTGAAGTAGTAAATTCATATGCTTGCTTGATTGCTTGTAGGTTCTGAGAGATGGAAGATGGACAGAGCAAGATGCTGCAATCTTGGTACCAGGAGACGTGGTTAGTGTCAAGTTAGGAGATATCATCCCAGCTGATGCTCGTCTCTTGGAGGGAGACCCGCTTAAGATTGACCAGTCTTCCCTAACCGGTGAGTCTTTGCCAGTTACAAAACATCCGGGTGTTGAAGTCTTCTCTGGGTCCACTGTCAAGCAAGGTGAGATTGAGGCTGTTGTGATTGCCACTGGTGTGCACACTTTCTTTGGCAAGGCTGCTCACTTGGTCGACAGCACCAACCAAGTAGGACACTTCCAAAAGGTATCATCTCTACAGCCAAGTGCAAAATATAGTGAAAGAATCTGAGAAAGACTCATGAATGAGAGGGTAGGGAGGGGGGATACTTTATGAAATTGTGATATAATTTCCTTATAATTAATGAGCTTACTAAATAATTACTGAAAACCTCATTATGTTGGAACATTGCTATACAGAATTTGGTAAAGGTCAGGCTTCTAAAATTTTCAATGAAGTTGACAAATGTTTCTATGAACTAAAATCAGTGCTACATTGCCAGCATTAAGTTTGAACAATTAGACCTTCCAATTAAATGTTTTATTTGTTTTCACTAATGTGCACTGGATGGTGATTGTTTGATCAGGTTTTGACTGCAATTGGAAACTTCTGCATATGCTCGATTGCTGTGGGGATGGCAGTGGAGATAATTGTAATGTACCCAATTCAGCACCGTGCGTACAGGGATGGGATTGACAATCTCTTGGTACTTCTCATTGGAGGTATCCCAATAGCAATGCCAACTGTATTGTCTGTGACAATGGCTATTGGTTCCCACAGGCTGTCACAACAAGGGGCTATCACCAAGAGGATGACAGCCATTGAAGAGATGGCTGGAATGGACGTCCTATGTAGTGACAAGACTGGGACTCTTACTCTCAACAAGCTTACAGTTGACAGGTCCATGGTTGAGGTTTGTGATTGAATTATAGATGAGTTTGTATCTAACATAACACTAAAAATAGATGAGTTAAAACAAAAAGGACTTACATAAGAACTTGGACTATGATCTTATTTTTGAGAAAATCAACAATTTTGATACTCAGTGATTCATTAATCATGGAAGTATTTGGTTAATTAACAGGTATTTGTGAAGGATGTGAACCAGGACACTTTGATTTTACTTGGGGCTAGGGCTTCTAGGGTTGAGAATCAGGATGCTATTGATGCTTGTATTGTTGGTATGTTGGGTGACCCCAAGGAGGTATGTATACAAGAAAAATTTAATCTATGTGATATTTCCCTTATTCATTTTTTTTGAAAGTCATGTTCTTTTCTATGGCTGTGGGATCTGCTCAGGCTTTTAAGATCTTGCAGTCATTATAATCCCCCCCACCCCACATACAATGTAGCACCATGCTTTCTGTTAAAAAATTCCTTGAAAAGTTGGTTGGTTTAATGTCTTTTGAACATTCAAGGGATTTGTAAGGTGTTTCTTATTAGCACTAAACCTAAATATATTTTAGATTATCATAGGAAAAAATAATTTCTGTTTGGATTGTTGGTATGTAAGAGGGGGGGGGGGGGGGTGGGTGGTGGAGCTAAGGAAAGGAAAATGATTGAAAGTGCTTAGGATAAGATGCATTAAGGGATAACTCTAGTATGGTTCTGGTGTATTAGAATCATTTTAAATAAATAAATTTACCTATCAAATACAGATAAGATGCCATATAAATATATATTGGTTTCCTTGTCAATCCAGATGGAGCCTCTAGGTTAACATTTAATGCAAAACTGTTGTAGAAATACAAAGAACTGGGAAGATTTTGGAGTATTTTTAAATCGTTAATATGCATTGCTATATGATAATGTACTCAAAATTTAACAGTGGATTATTGGAAGTGTTTTTTAATTAATTTCTTTCCTTAGTATAGATAAGAAGGTTAGTTCCAATGCACTTTGTTGGACAGTTTTGAACCAGCTTTATGTTAACTAGGGCAGTTTTTTCACAGAGCATTTTAAGCATTGGGAAACCATTCTATAGTTGAATAATAAAAATCCTAATCTTGTTTTGCGTTTTTTGCATGGCAGGCCAGAGAAGGTATCACTGAGGTACATTTCTTGCCCTTTAACCCAGTTGATAAGCGTACAGCGATAACATACAAAGACTCTGAAGGCAACTGGCACCGAGTTAGCAAAGGAGCACCAGAGCAGGTGATAGATTATCTGACTTACACTAGTGAATTTTTTTCCTTTGTTTTACCTTCTTCAAACTATTTTTCTTGTTATCTCTATAGCTAAGTATTTGAAATCTCTACCAGATCATAGAGCTATGCAACCTCCGGGATGATGCAAGACAGAGAGCTCATGCAATCATCGATAAGTTTGCTGATCGTGGTCTTCGCTCTCTTGCTGTTGCTAGACAAGTGAGTTTGTGTTTTATTTTCCTCAGAATTATACTTGGATGATAAAGCTATGGTTCAGATAACCAAACTTATATGTCATTCACTGTCTATTACTATCAGACCGTGCCAGAAAAAACAAAAGAGAGCGCAGGAGGACCATGGCAGTTTGTGGGTCTATTGCCTCTTTTTGATCCTCCAAGGCATGACAGTGCAGAGACCATTCGCCGTGCCCTCAATCTCGGTGTCAATGTTAAGATGATCACTGGTGACCAGCTAGCCATTGGGAAGGAGACTGGTCGCAGGCTTGGCATGGGAACAAACATGTATCCTTCTTCCACCCTACTAGGGGATCACAAGGATGAGTCCATTGCTACCATTCCCGTTGATGAGCTTATTGAGAAGGCTGATGGTTTTGCTGGTGTCTTCCCAGGTAATTTTACTAAATGCTTTATATTGAATGAAATTTATGAGGTTTTCACTGTTAGCCATGGTAACATTTTAAACCATTTTGTACAAGATTCTATTTTTGGGAATGAATTGATAAAATATGTAAACAATTCTAGAAAATTAAAAAATCAAGGAAAATCAGTGTGAGATTTTATTTCTTGAATGTTTGAATATGTTTCATTTTGGGATGATTCAAAGTTTAGTTGAATGATTGTGAGATTTCTCAAATGGAACTAACTAACTGGAAGCCTGCAGAGCATAAATATGAAATTGTGAGGAGGCTGCAAGAGAAGAAGCATATATGTGGGATGACTGGAGATGGTGTGAATGATGCCCCAGCTCTAAAGAAGGCAGATATTGGAATTGCAGTAGCTGATGCAACAGATGCAGCCCGGGGTGCATCGGACATAGTACTGACAGAACCAGGATTGAGTGTAATTATTAGTGCTGTATTGACTAGCAGAGCCATTTTCCAGAGAATGAAGAACTACACCATCTATGCAGTTTCCATAACTATTCGAATTGTTCTGGGTTTTATGCTACTGGCGCTGATATGGAAATTCGATTTCTCACCGTTCATGGTTCTGATAATTGCCATACTCAACGATGGGACTATTATGACCATTTCAAAAGACAGGGTGAAGCCTTCTCCTCTTCCGGACTCATGGAAGCTTAAAGAGATCTTTGCTACTGGCATTGTCCTTGGCACCTATCTAGCTGTTATGACTCTTGTTTTCTTCTGGGCTGCTCACAAAACTGACTTCTTCTCAGTAAGAAAATCATTAACCCAGCTAATAAATTGATTACAATACAAATTTTATGGCAGTTGCTTTGACTTCTGGAAATATTTTCTCACTATTGTTCCCTTCGTGAAATCAATCCAATTGCAAATTTAATTATACCTAAATAAATTGGCAGGATAAGTTTGGTGTAAGATCTATCAGGAACAACAATTACGAGCTTACAGCAGCTGTCTATCTTCAAGTGAGTATTGTAAGTCAGGCACTAATCTTTGTTACTCGGTCTCGAAGCTGGTCTTATGTTGAACGCCCTGGTCTCTTGCTTATGGTTGCTTTTCTTCTAGCACAGTTGGTGAGTATTAGGAAAATCTAGTTTCTGGTTGATGATATGGTTCTCTTGCACATAACACAAATGATCTAACTACTTATTTTCTGATTGATTTTTTAAGGTGGCTACTATCATTGCTGTGTATGGAAATTGGGGCTTTGCAAGGATGCGTGGAATTGGTTGGGGATGGGCTGGTGTTATTTGGCTCTACAGCATCATCTTTTACATCCCTCTGGATATTCTTAAATTCATGATACGATATGCATTGAGTGGCAAAGCCTGGAATAATCTACTCCAAAATAAGGTAATTGATTTTTCCTTTATTACAAGGAATGTTGGGAGATTTGGGCAAATATTTTTTACCAGTCTTTGACCCTTCCTTTTATTGCACAATGTTATCCAGACTGCTTTCACAACAAAGAAGGATTATGGAAGGGGAGAGAGGGAGGCACAATGGGCTGCAGCTCAACGTACTTTGCATGGACTGCAGCCTCCAGAATCATCGGAACTCTTCAATGATAAGAACAGTCATAGGGAGTTGTCTGAAATTGCTGAACAGGCCAAGAGGCGAGCTGAAGTTGCCAGGTACTGTTCAGGGAAGCTGATATTATGTTAACAATTGAATATCAATGTATCTTGATTTATGTTCTTTCTATTTTGGTTTCCAGGTTGAGGGAGCTCCACACACTTAAGGGGCATGTTGAGTCTGTTGTGAAATTGAAGGGACTTGATATTGAAACCATTCAGCAACACTACACTGTTTGAGTAACGAAAGCATTTTTGGCAAGGGAGGTGGGACAGAGAAGTGACAACTAGGAATAAGAATTCTGTGCTTATCCTTTGTCCTTTTCTTATATGATTTTGTAGGACACCAAGGTTTAGAATAATCCAACAATGAGATTGTCCAAGACAATCCAAGGTTGGAAAAGAGATTAGGAATACTAGTCTGCAACTAACTTAGTATGAAATATGTTTTCCTTCATTTTCAATGATAATTTATTCCTTTCTCCCTCTCTCATACACATGCAGGCATACACAGACAGACACTGAGACACATAATTGAACAAAATTTTTATTTAATCAGGGTTTTGTGCCTAATTGCCTTACTAATGGGCAGTATGTGATGCATCAGTTCAAGCTAGTTTACGTCTTATCAGCTAACTGAGGTATCTTTTCTTTTGAAAGGGATTAATATGTGATTCCATCTCCCAATGTCACTCTTCAAGAAAATATATACGTATTTTCTTGTCTTCCAACATTTGTCACATTAAATGGATGGCTTTTTTATACAACCCTGTTATGAAAATGAATAAATAGTCAAATTTGAGATGACTAATCTTCAAGAATAAGAGAGAGGAAAGGTGTGTTTTTGTTTGGGGGAACTAATCGGCTGCCCTTTAATCATCCCTTTCTGTATTTAAATACATCTTCTGATAGCAGTTACATCCAATTCAAAATACAATTTGCACCAGATCTCAATCCATGATAACCAGCCTAATCTTCCTATCTGCTCTCCTACATAATAGGAATTGCTTATTGAATTCAAATTAACGAACTAAAGTGATGCGGCATCAGTTATCCTTTAAGCTGAGCTTATGGAGTTGCTGCTGGAATATGGCTTGGCTGCGGCAAGCTGAAATGTGGACTTGGGATACAGCGCTTTTGGCTTTAACCATCTTATAAATGTCAATTTGCTTCAGTTTGATGTTTTGCACCATTCTCTTGGAAAACTTCTAGGAAAAACATTTTTACTATTTGTAATTACTGAGATAGTGAGATGAAGTGAAATATTCTTTGAAAACCGTAACGTAGTCTTAAAAATGTTTTTCTCAAATAGCATTGACAGTAACTCCTATAGAGTGGCTAGTGCTTCACTTTGGTGTCACTAGGTGTACAGAATTAAGACTTGCAATGTTATGCCAGTGACAAGTAAGTTACGTTTCTATTTTATTGGTTAAATATTCTTGGAGAAAAAAATATGAGCCTGCGGATTTACATTGACATGTCAATCACAAGTCACAACCATTGATTGCACTCCTTGGCCAAATCTAGGTCAAGTTTGTACATAGCACTATCAATTTCATTCCCTCTTCACTTCGCCAAAACTCAAGTATCAATAGGGGTGTCCAGATCTGACCGAAGCTTGAAAAATAGACCAAACTGCTTGACATCGACTTGATTCTAGCCCGAACCGAAGCTCTAGTTGGTTAGTGGCGGGTATTTGATTCCAAGAATTGACGCCGGCAGGTTGAGTGGCGGTTTTGCTTCTCCAAAACCCAAGAAACCCGAACCCAACTGGAGCTATATGCGAAATTTGTAGATTCTGGCAAAAAATGCAGTTTCCGGCATAACTTTGTAGTTTCCAGCGACGTTTTGCGAATTCCAACAACCGACCAAACCACACCCGAACTCGAAATCGACTCGACCAATTGATGCCAGTGGTCGGTTTTGGGTTCCTTCGCCCTCCACCTAATGCTAGCGGGTCGAGTCGAGGTTGGGTCCAAAACCAACCCGGCTCGACTTGTGGACAGGCCTAAGTATCAACACCACCTTAGGTAAGTTGGTACCTCATTAGGCACTAAGGCATGTTTAGTAGATTCTAATAGAAATCAAAATGTAGTAGTTATTCCTATAGTTTAGTTATTTTTTAGTTTGGTTATATTTTTATTATAAGAAATAATCATTCTTTAAAATGAGAAGTAACTATTCCTCTCTAAAGAAGTTGTAATAGCTATTTAGTAGTAGATGTAATAATTTCTAAAATTAATATATTATTTTTAAATAAACAAATTTTTCATATACACATTACAATTATAAAAATAAAAAATCATAATAAAAACATATCTAAAATTAAAGGATTATTTAAGTAAAAATTTATATTTTTTTCCTCCTCCTGCAATGTGGACACATATGCAAAGTGTTTCTAATATGTTCTTGTTCATCAAGAAGGTATCTCCTATGCTGCTATGTCCATTCCTACCGTTCAACGTGGAAATACTATGGATTTTGGAGTATTCGTACTTCATAGGAATTAATTAAGGAACTATAGAGTTTTCAGGTCAACAAGAACAAACACATAGCTAGAAAAGACAGGGGCAACTAGGGTAGATCTATTACAAGTACTGGGGAAGGCCGACCGGGGCCATGTGTTTACAAACTGAAAGGCCGACTGAGGCCATAAGGTTACAATTGTGAAGACCAGCTAAGGTGTTACAAGTGTAAATTGGGATTGCCATCTGATTACAAGACTAAGGGTTGTAAAAGAGAGGCTTGTGAAGCAGTTTTCTCTAAAACTAAGCTTGCTTCAGAATGGAACTTGAGCTGCCTTATATAGACTAGAGGGAGCCTTGGATTCCTTTGAAGATTGCTGAAAATCTGGAAGGTGAAATGCTTTTACTGGGGGTGAAAACCTTTTCCACCGAAAGCAAATAGTACTTTTGGATTATTGTGTCGGGAATTGTTTATGAACAGTAACCGTTATTGTTCATGAATAGTGCTTTGTCTCCTTGCTTTTCTGCCGTAGTGTTCATCAACAGTGACTGGTGCTGTAGATGAATAGTAGACTGTCAGGAATCTTGCTGAGTGCGGGTACTGTTCATAACAGTGACTGGTGCTGTAGATGAATAGTAACCTGCTCTAAAGGTTGTTCTGAATAGTGACTGGTGCTATCTAGAATATCTTAATCGCTATCCAAATTGTAACCATCATAGGGATCCTGAGAATCCTGGAAGGGATCAATTGGCTTGCGATTGACTGAGGCTTCTGAAGAGGTAGGAGAAACCCTTTCTTCTGACTCTAACTTCTTGGACTAAATGAGCAATTGTTGGGCAAGATCTTTTAACTCTTTACTAGAATTTCCGGCTATCTGGACGGAGTCTAGGCTAGACTGAGATCTTGTATTGTGAGCAATGGCTCTCTGAGGAGGAAAGTCATTAACTGGTGAATGATGATCAGATCATTCTTAAGACTTGCCAACCTACTTAGCTAGTCTGTGTCATAAGCATCAAATGGATTTCCATCATAAGGATCCCAAGGAGGATTATAGTCACAATTATGCTCATGATAAGTAGAATATTGGTTACAAAATCCACAATATAACAAGGGTTCATATTCTGGTTTCCTTGTGACGAACTTCCTTGGATTATCGTGGCTAACCCATTGGAGATTAAGGATTGCAGTGGAATAAGGTCTGGTTGTGAATACTGAAATTCTTCTTGTACTTCCTACGAAATGGTAATTTTTCCATAGGTCTTGAGTAGTGTTAAGAATTTCATTATTGAAGTAATCTCTCCAACAATCTGTAAGAGCATGGAGTTCTCTGTAAGACAAATGAGAATCTCCTTCATACTAGGGGCCTTGATGGGAGTAACCATTGATGAGTACCAAGTGTCTGAAAGGTAGTACAGTCATCCAATTGTTGCCGTCCCATTGTGGGAGTGTGCTCCAACATCTAATGGAAACAAATGGATTTCTGATTTTTGTAACAACCTGTTGAATAATTTGCGTGAACTGGCTGATTTGATTATGGTGAGTTTGTTTGATTAATCTGACAAAACCATATTCAAACATTCGTGAAAGCCAACTCGGATCTCTGTCCTCTTCGTCTGACCCATCTTCATAATTGACTATGAGGCCAGGAAACGAATGTTTTTTCTCATATACTCTGAGACTGCTCCGAAAGTATTCTTCCCATCTAGCTTGCACAAAGATGTCATCTGTATCATCTGAGTTAGCAAGATCGGGGTGTGTGGTGGTGATCAATATCTTGAAATGTTCAAACCACCAGTCAAATGATTCAAACATAGCCTTGCAACCTAGAATACTAGTTTGTATCTCAGGGGGCAAGTTGGCAATAGCACTTCTAAGAATAGCTTGAGTCTTAAGACTAAGCCGAGCATAATCAGTGCCCATGATAGTCATTTTATCCATTGAATGGATTTCCTCTTTGCCAAAGAGTTGACTAGTGATGGCTTCATTTCTTGCCTCAAGGTTGACTAGGTGAATTTCTAGAGCTTTAAGGGTTCTTTGGAAAATGCCATGTCTGTTTAGGGTGAAGGCTGCTTAGAGATTATCAAGGATAAATTTAATGGAGTATGGCAAATCTCTATATGCCTCTTTGTTCCATTGCAAGGACCTGGATAAAACTTCATGTAAAATAACAGCCATGTCACCACTGGAGTATGTCACCTCTGCCGGGACATAATCCTGAAGGGATGTTGATCCTCTTTAGTTGCCCTTAGAGGATACGTCTTTATGCATTACAAAAGACTGTCCCGCTCGTAGTCTTTTGTCTTGAGGATAGCCATGTGTAGGTGCTTTGCCCTTGTTCCTCTTCTCTACCGAAGAAGTCATTTTCTTCCACATATTAGTGGTATTAATATTATAAGTTATTTGCTCCTTTTCTTGCCAAGAATAAGCAGAATAAATTTCCATGGAATGCTTATTTTTGGAAATATTTTTGTTAAATGCATGGAGTGATATGAAGCAAATACTTTTATGATGATGAGATGATTTTTGGGATTGGGTTGGGCTAGAAAGATCATCAACTGTTGAGGGAATTGTGGGCATTAACAAATCAAGATTCTTGGCTTGATTGGTAACATTTGAAGTACTTAACAGGTTTAAGGTCTTGGAGACAGAAACTTCCTGGAGACTACTAATCTCTCTAGGTTCAGGGCTCCTAAGAAACTTAAATTTGACTGGCTGACCAAAAGGATGGGTATTGATTCCTTCATTATCCGTGATGAAAGGATACAATAGACACATGAATGGGTTTCCTAGAATTACCCTATCTGTCATATTCTTGACAAGGACAAATGTGGTTTTGAAGCATGTGTTGTCCTGACACACATGAGCTTTGGGGATTTGAATTCAATTTGCATTTTCCTCCACTTGCAGAAGTTAACCTTTCTTTGGTCTTTATGAAGTATTTAGAGGGAATGATTTCTTCTTGAATGCAGTTAAGATCAGCACCTGAATCTATTAAGGGTATGACCTCAAATTCAAAATCTTTGCTAATGACAATCCTGACTTTGGAATGCCATTTCTGAAAGTTAATCCTATTGATGGTATCTAAGAACTTCTCACTGAATTGTTCCTAGACCATGTCTACATACAACAATAGATTTGTTAGATAGTGAGTTTGTTACTGAACGTTCAATGAGTTAAAACGTAAATCACAATAGGTTAGTTGGTGTTAGAATGACTAAGACAAACAAATTGAAAGGAAAAACACTCCTCGGTCAAGTTCGATGATGGAATGTTCTTATATATATCTCTCTCTTAGACTTGTACAAATATTCAAGTTCTTGGTTGCAGAATGGTTTTCTTCCTTCTTTCTCCTCCCCCTATATCTGGATCTTCCTTTTCCTTTTATATCCAGCCACAAATCATCTGAATCTTACACTTGGAGGGCTGAGATTGTACTCCTAGGACTCCTGTCCCATCCGGAGCATACTAGTAAGTTTTACCCTGTAATCTTAGTTATGTCACCACTATTCATGGTCATTTCCTCATTACTGTGGACATATGAGTGGTTGTCTTGTATTTAATGCAGAACGGATGGCTTCTATACTCTTCTTTCTTCTCTTTCTTGTATTCCATACCAAGTCTACTTTCTTTCCTTTTTGATGTTTTAACGTTATGCGTCTCACATAACTAGTGCTCGTCCCCGAGTTCCAAGGTGCATCTTCAAAAATAACCTTGACTGCTCGTTTAAATCAGATTTGAGATCCTCGTCCTCACATTATTAAACATTTATTTTTTCATATAATTTTAAACATATATCGATTTAAGAGTAATAAAAGATAATAAAGTGAATTCATGACTTTAGATTAATAATGGAAGAGAAAATTACTTTGGATTGCTTCTAAAAGTTAAAATGAGTCACTGCAAATTTTGCATCTTTGCTTTTACCGCTCTATTTGTTTTGATGTAGAATATTTCTTGAAAAATGTTATCCTATTTTCGTGTGTATGTTTGTAGGTAAAAACGTAGTCAAACTTGTAAAATATTTTCCATTAACAATAACATTCTTTATAAAAAGTTGTTAAATGTTTTACATTTGAAAATTTAGTAAAACATTTTCCAAAAACACACAGAGGCTTCCCCTCCCCATCTAGTCGCTAGGTCACTGGTCCAATGGCCAAAGACATCGCTCAAACAACCAGTGCTAGTGGTCTAGAAGCCAGAGGCTCTACTCCAGCGACCGATAACTAGTGCTGTTGGTTCGTTGTCCAGTGACTCCGCTCTGTGACCAATGCCGATGGTTCGGTTGACGGTGACTCTGCTCTGTGATTGGTGCAAGCAGTCAGGTGGCAAGAGACTCCTTACCTGCGATCGATGCTGGTGGTTTGATGGCCAAAGGCGCTGCACTACAACTGGTGTTAGAGGTTGGTAACTAAAAACGCCATATTGTCAACCGGTGTTGGTGATCCGGTCACCAGAGATACTGCTCCAACAGTGATCGTTGGCAGTCCGGTCACAGGAGTCACCGCTCTAATTGCCGGTTCCAATGGCCTAGTCACTAGACCTCAAGCACCAACAACTTCAATGTTGAGCCATCAGTTTTGGTGGTTTACTTGAAAATTTTTACTTGTCATTACAAACACTTGAAAATATTTTATTTGAAAATGTTTTACATGTAAAATTCTTTACATATAAAATATTTTACTTCAAAACAAACAGAGTGTATAAGAATTATAGAGGGCTATAATGAAGATCAATAAAGATTGGTTTGTAAGCCTCAGCACTAAAATTAGGGGGGAAGATTTTAGCTTTTGTCGATAGAGAAATTGAAAGAGCTATAATTATTTTTAATATTTTAAATTTTAAATTTTATAATTAATAAATCGTAGGGTTTGAATAATATGATTATTATTATTTTAATTAATCTCTATAATAGAATTGAGTGGGATAGTGTCTATTGTTTGATTTAAACAAATCTAATGTGGCCAAATATTATTGAAGGGTATAATTGGTTATCAGTATTCTGATCTAGATCTTAGGATCTCAAAATCCAAAGATCTTACATTCCTAAAACGTCATGAATCCCACTAAGATCTCTATTTAAGTGAAATCATTGTGGGATCCCGATCCGGATCTTAGAATCTTATTGAATCTCGATCCCATAGTGATACTAAAGATTCTGTGCTATAAAGGATAATTCAAATTTCTTTTGCTTATTTCGGGCTTTCAAATAGAGCCCAAAGGTCCCAAATTGATAAAAAAGAAAAAGAAAAGTAATAAATAGATTAGCCCAATGGCCCCAGCTCAAATTGATAAAAAATAAAAATAAATTTCTAAGGCTCACATCAATTGCCACCTTAACCTAATAAACAAAATCATAGAAGACATAAGAGAAGAGAAGAGACTAGATTACTAGAGAGTAGAAGGTGAGCATAAGAAGTTGAGAAATCTGACGGTGACGCCACTGTGACAGAGACCATTGATGACGAAGGTGATTTTTATTTTTTTGTGATTCTGCTAACAATAACAAGAATTTTGTTTATAATAATCAACTATAATTTGAGGAACCCATCCAAGATAACTAAAACTTCGGTCTTGATGATTGAGTGTGTTTGTGGTGTTGTCTGAAACATTGTTATTTGTTTTGTGTTGTTTATGTGAGACATTAGGTATTAACATTGTTATTTGTTTTGAGTTGTTTATTAGAGACATTATGTATACTTTGAGTTGTTTAACTTAGAACTTGGTATTTGTGAGTTGTAACTTTTGAACTTTGAAATTTATTTATGTATTTAAAATTTGGTACTTTGCCTTTTATTAGCAATTTCAATAATTTGTGTCAAAAATTACTTTTTTCAATATTTCTTTAATATAAATTATGAATTATACTTATAGGTGTTTTTTAGTAATTTTTTTTAAACGGAAAGTAGGATCTTATGACCCTCTTGCCGATCCTCCAACCCTCTCACTGATCCCGCGTAGAATCTCGATTATGATAACATATAGTTTTACACTAAATTCTTATTGAATTTAAACTCATATGGAAAGAACCAAGATTATGGTTGCAATATATTTCTTGTTCTAAGGGCAGAGGCTCTAGTATCATGTTTTAGAATATGGGATACATAAATTCATGTGACATTAACTAAAATCTACTGAAGATGATATGGATTACAAAAACTTGATTAATTCACACACATATTCATATGTGACATTAACTAAAATCTAATGAAGTTGACATGAATTACAAAAACTTGATTAATTCATACACACACACAGGGTTGCTCTACATTAAATCAGGGTGGTCACAGGACTACCTTGATTTGGAAAAAAAAAATATATTATTATATATAAAATTTAGTTTTTTATTTATTTATTTTTTAGCTATAAAAAAAAAATTTGTGCCTACCCTAAATTTTTATAGGCCCGAACATAAATAAACTTTATGCAAAGTTTGACAATAAACTTAGTTGTAGATTAAGGCTACAATTCCACTTAATATATATATTTTTTTGTTGAATGTGTATTTTGACAAATCCATTGTTAGATTACATTTTCTTCTTATATCCTCCATACTTACAAAATATTAATAAAATAAAAAATCAATAGTTATATCATTGATCAAATGTTTAATGTGAAATTCTTATTGACCAAATTGACATAGCATTGAAAAATTATATTGAACTAAAATTTTGAAAGATATGTAGTTTGTAACATTAATAATAAGACTATCATGCAATACTTTTAAAATAAGAAATCTCGTAGAATGAACTTGTAAGATTATTTGTATTTACATATTTTTTGTTTTTTGTTTTTGTTGTCAATATATGAAATTATCATTTTATTAGATTTTGTATAATTTAGTTTTATAATAACCACTCTCGAGAAAATTCCTGGAGCCGTCATTGCACACACAAAAAAATTACAAACTCACAACTTAACCTAAAGGAAAAAATTTAGCTACAAAATTGGTTATAACCTTACTCAATATCATTAACATTATTACATATTTCAAAAGTCTAACCATTGGATTGCATGTTTTTTACATTTTTAATACACATGTCAGATTTTGTACCAATTGGATATTATTTACTATATAATCTATAAAATTATATTTTATGCATAATTTTAAACTACAAAAACTTAGTCCCTCAAAAAAAAAAAAAAAAAATACAAAATTTGCAATTTAAATAGTTTATTGATGACATAGCTATTGATCTTTAATTTTCTAGAAATTTTGCAAGCGTGAAGAATATAAGAAGAAAATGTAATTAAAATGTGAATTTGTCAAAATTCAATTACAATAAAAAGATATTAAGTAAAGGTACAACCAATTTTATAACTAAACCTTATCCTAACCTAAATCGTAACTATGCATATATTTTTGTGTAGGCATATTTCAACCTAAAAATATTACACTATTCCTCATATGGGAGTACATAGATGGAAATCAACAATTATATCAAAACTTCCATTTTGGTTGGACCCTATAAGGCTTCAACTATAAACCCTCTTCTTGTACTATGTAGGAAGCATTATTCCTCTTTACTTTTCTACTTTTCAATGTGGAATTCCAAAACTTGAAATTTCAGAGCTTAAAATCACAATGTGATTTCCATTTAGTAATGGGAATGGACAAGGCGCACACATAACAGGAGCTAGTCTAATTGTCCTTTGGAGAGAAACCAATATGCTTTAAGTACCATAGTGCCCCTTCAGCTGCATGCTCTGCTGCTTCTTTCTTTTTCAATCGGGGGGCACCAAAACACTCCAAAACCGTAGTTGAGGCTTCTTTTATTTCAACAATAACCTTGTAGGTGAACCTGTTTAGAACAATAAATTAGTCAATAACAATGTACACTTCCTTGGAAGTAATATTCTATCATATACCAGTTATTGCTAATTAATTCTGCTTTCACTCCTAGTTTCGATGTAAGGCGCTAATAGCAATAATTGTCATCTCATTAGGAAGCACCACAATGGGTACAAAATACCCATGTGACATTCTTGAAAATTTAGGACATTATACAGGGAAGCACCACTAATTGTCATCTCATACAGATTGTGCTCATTTTCATTTTAAAAGATAGAAAAGGTGATAAAAGACAATATATTAACAATACAACCAATTAAGAAACTATTTGCTTCACATAGAGAGAGTTTGTGAGAGGGAGAGAAAAACTAGATAAAAAATAACGAAGTATCTGCTGTATCTGGAGTATCTATATTGGATACATATCCGTTATGGATATAACTACTAGTTTGAACCCCCTCAAAAAAAAAAAAAAAAAAAAACTAGTTTGAAGTATCTGCATTTTCTAAACTTAATGGCTCCCTTCTACTAAAGATTAGATTTTAGTTGCAACTCTTAGCATTTCTTAGTTTCTTTTTCTTCTAAGACAAGTAGTATGTTGTAAAAACTTTCTTTCATGAATTTTTCCAATAGTAGAATTGCTTATGGCAGTATTGATGCTAAATAAGACTAAACTATAATTCTAGAATTAATCACATTATAGTATAATTTGAAACCATTCTCGCATGATTTTGGATTTGTGTTTTCAAGTAACAGACGTTAAACATACATTTTTGCATGGCTTGGCCCTTCTTCTTTGCAGCATTCAAATAAAGGTGGTTTCCAATAGTTTGCAGCACAAATCTCATACAATTGTGATTTTGACCGTCCCTTCTTTGGAGCACCTACACTGATTAAGAAAGAGCTTAACAATTTCCATTTTAACAGATTCAAATGCGCTTTTAGAGGCAACTTTTAGAGAATTCATTATTCCAAAGAACACTATTTTACAGATACCTTAAGCAAAGTTCTCTACACATTTTCTAATATCTTGGTAATTTACAAATCCCATTAGCAATTTGCCAATTTGCTTGGGTTTCATTCTATAGCAGGCTACTCTATAACATAAAATCATTTGTTTAGGTTTTTTTTTTTTTTTTTTTTTTTTTTTTTTGTTTTTGGCCAGTGGACATTGTTCAGACTTAAATATGTTCAATTGTCCTTTTTTGGCTAGAAGACAAAGTTCTAATTGAATCTGAAACATATCAGTAGGCCAAAGACACTTGGCTTTTTCCCTTAAAATAATAACCATGATTTAATATGGTGTCATGCATGCCGATATTTACAATTACAAATACAAAGTAACTCCCCAATTGACAATCTACTAATATCCTTACAAAGGACATGCCCCCTTGTCAATAAACTGCAGAGATGACATTGTTTTCTATGAATATGTAATGGAAAATCTATGGGAAAAGAAGAAGCCCAGAAAACATAATCATTATTAAAACGTTGCACTTATTTTCTATATACCTTAAACTGTGATGTTGGTCTAGATCTGTACCTTCATTTGTAGAGTCATTCTGAAAGGGTCTCTCTCCACTGTTCTCAGTGTCTGATTTATTTGAGGATAATTCTTTTTTGCATTCTCTGGGTTCAGCCGAAGCATCTTCAACCATCAAGTTCTGTTGGTTGAATGGTGTCAACCTGCTTTATTCCCTCTTTGGTGATTGGCTTTACAACTTTTTCTAATGGCCTGGTTTGGGTTTTCTTTAACTTGAGCTGGAAAAAGTAAACAACACACCAAGAGGAAGGGGGAAAAATACTGATATTTGATAGTATCTAATTTCAATTTGCAAACAGAGAGAGAGAGAGAGAGAGAGAGGGTGTGGTTTGTGTTTAACTGGGAATGTAAGGATGGCTTGCTGATCTATTGGGGAGGGTGTTTGAGATTAACAATACATTTTTTCTGGTTTTGATTTTGAGGTTTTGTTCTCCATCTGCCTTCTAACTTTTGTCTTATCCACTAATGAGGTGCTATTGTCCACAGTTCATAAATTACATAACTTTATTGCCCTATTTGTGTATCTTGATGACAACTGGCTTATTCATAAATGGCTGTGAAAGAGTACCCAATTACCAACTGACAAAAGGCATAAGTTGTTTTAGGACCACACAGTTCGCTGCAATTTAATGACATGTTCAATTACGGAACTTTCATTTTTTATATAAATCTATTATTTTTTTCCTATTTTTTACTATTGCACATGTGGCATAAAAATTATTTCTATAGGCTTTCTCTTATAAATTGTAATTATTGGAAAGATGACAAAATGATAAGATGAAATTTTTTGAGAAAATAGAAAATTGGTAGGATAATTGGTCTCCCACAATGTGTGTTTTATAGCGAGGTTACATAAGATTTTTTTTTTTCCTTCTTTATCTTTTTTTTTGGGGGGGGGGGGGGGGGGGGTGCCGGGGGGGGGTGGGGGGAGTTAGAAAGAATTGCTTTTGTTAGTAGTATATAAGATATACACACAATTCACTATAAAAGCAAAAACAACTAATAGAACCAAAAGGGAAAAAAAAATGAAGAGCAACTAAATAAACAAAAAAAGGAAAAAATAAATAAATTCAACAAGTAAAAGGGCCAAAAAAAAAACTATAAAAAGAAAAGCTCTTATTGTTTTCTTCAATAAATAAATAAGAAGAAAGAAGAAGAGAAAGCCCAGATCACATGACTGATTTTATTAAGGGAAAATTACACTTTACTCACCTGTAATTTGTCCGAAAAGTACTTTGCCTATCTGTAATTTAAAAATTGGCACTTTACTAACCTGAGATAAGTTCTGTTTGTCTCTAATTATCCACATTTGTTAGAAATAAAGGTAAATTTATATTTTTGCTACATTTTTATATCTCTCTCAAACTATAAAAAACTAAAAAAATCAAGAGAAAAGAAGATCTAAAAGTTAGGTTTTGTAAAAATTAAGATTGTTCTTAAATTTTATAAGGACCACATCCAATATAAGGACCAATAGGATGGTGCTGACATGTGATGATGCTCGTTTTTTTGCAAATCCTTGTCCAAAAGCCCATGAGGAAAAAAACCCAATAAAAAGCAAGGCCTAAAAGCCCACCAAAAAGACCGAAGAGCAAGAAAGGCCCAAAGAAAAACAGAAAAGAAACAAAAGCCTAGACTTATGCCTAATATGAAGACTAATATGAAGAAACACGATGAAAAAAAACAAGGAATAACAAAAAGTGTCAGTAGTAAGAACTACGTGAAGGAAAGAAAAGTCAAACCAAAAGAAATGACAAACATAGCAGGAAACACATGAAGAAATACGACTAAGCTAGCAATAGGAAATGCATGAATGAGAAAGAAAAAAAAAATCAAAGAAAATAAAGCAAGCTCAAGAGCCCATACCTTCCTTCATAGAGGACAAACATGGGAAAAATAGACATGCAACAGGATGAAACAAAACCAATATGCTACAACAAAAATGGCGTAGGAAGACAAAAACAGAAGATAATGGAGCAAGCACACAAGGACCGAAGCATCACTAACCTGTACTGAGTCAATACAAGGGAGGTGGGTGTTAGGACATATGTGATTCACTTGTTTGGAACATATGTCACTATTTTATATAATTGGTTAATCCTTTGATAAAACGCACGTTACTTGTATTTAGGTAGATTTATGATGTGTTTAATACTTCAAGAAACATGTTGTTCAAGTCTAGTATTAAAATCCATGAAGATTGGACCAAGAAATAAGTGAAGAAAAGCTATTCACTAAAGTTGGACAGATAGCTCGACACCTGTGGACAAATAGCTCGATACCTGCTCGATAGATAGTGAAGAAAAGCTATTCACTAAAGTTGGACAGATAGCTCGACACCTGTGGACAGATAGCTCGACACCTGCTCGATAGATAGCTATCGAGGTATCTATCGAGGTTACAGGAATTCAGATTTTCAAATCAGATTTTCAGCCAATGTTTTTATATTTGTGTAGGGTTTCTTTTTTCACAACCCTAAACTTATATAAGACTTATTTTAGAAACCGTCACATAAGAGAATACAAGAAAAACATATGCAAAAAGTGACCAATGCCTTATTCTCTCTAAAAGAAGCTATTGCGTCTTTGCGCCTTAGGGTTTTGTAACCAAGTGCTTCTTGATCTTCATTTTTGATCAAGTGAAGAACTTTGCAGCCAACATTCTTCTTCCTCAAGTTGGTGAGTGAGTCACGTACTAGGATTTGTGCAAATGAGTTAGTCATGTATTGGGATTCGTGCATCAAAAAGGGTGGCGTTCATATATTGAAGAGTTTAAAGGTTCTGAAGCGGTAGAATGTTTCTGCTGTAAGTTCATCTATAGGGATTGTAGAGTCTAGGGACAAAGGTTTTGTACTAGATCTGAAATTTTTCTTTACTATAGTGGATTGCTTTTCAAGAAGGTTTCCCCCGATGTTTTTTACTGTGAAACTAGTTTGTTTTATTGGTTTTCCTAGGTTATCATATCTTGTCTTATTTATTTTTTTGCTGCATGATTTTGACATGATATTGATATTTATTTATTTTAACAAGTTTGATTCATAATAAATCTAATTAATAACTTGGATTTAAAACTTATTAATTCTATTAACCAGTGTCTAAATTTCGCAACAAGTGGTATTAGAGCGGGTTTACTCTGATTGGATTAATTTTTCGAGTGTGATCCTTGACCCTTGTTATCATGGATTGTGGACAATCTCTTTTGATTCCTCATTTATTTGATGGAACTAATTATGCGTACTGGAAAGTTAGTATGAAAGTTTTTTTGCAGGCTCTAAGTGAACAGGTATAGCAAGTTGTTGAAGTTGGTTGGATTAAGCCAAAAGAAGCGCTAGTGGATTGAGATGAAGAAACAATCATAGCGGCAAATTTCAATAGTAGGGCTTTGAATGCTTTGTTTTATGGGGTGACTAATGAGGAATTCAAGAAAATATCATCCATAGAAGTTGCCAAGGAAGCATGGACCATTCTTAAGACCACCAATGAAGGTACCAAGGCAGTAAAGATTGTGAAGTTTCAAAGACTCACTAGTAGTTTTGAAGAAATAAGGATGGAGGAGGATGAGACATTTGATGAGTTCTATGCTAAACTCAAAGATATAGTGAATTTTGCTTTCAGTCTTGGAGAATCTATTGCAGAATCCAAAATTGTTAGGAAAATCCTTAGGTCTTTACCTGAAAGATTCCATGCCAAGATCACTGCCATTGAAGAAGCAAATGACATTGATCAAATTCCTTTGACCTAGCTTGTAGGGAACCTTCAAACCTATGAGATGAGATTAGGTTTAATGGGAAAAGGTGGAAAGAGTAAAAACTTGACTCTTAAGGGTATAGAGGAAGAGACTGAGGACTCTGAAGATGAAGATGAAAGTGAAGATGAAGATGAAGATAATGATGAGGATGAGGATCTAACCTTCATAATTGATGAGATTATCAAGCTTCTTCAATTTAGGAAAAAGGATAAGGGCAAACCTCCTAGGAAATCTAAATCCTCTAGGAAGGGCAAGAATGAGAAACCCCATATTCAATGCCATGAGTGCAAATGTTTTGGTCATATGAGGATAGAGTGTCCAAACTATCTCATGAAGGAAAAGACCAAGGACTCAAAAGATAAATGGTTGGTTGCTACTTGGAGTGATACTGAGAATGACTCTTCTGATGAGTATGCAGATGAATGTAGTCACGTTATGGCATTTACTGGCTCAACCGATAAGGAGATTGTGGAGAGTGCTGGTGACAGTGAGGATTCTTCTGATGATGAAGTACCCAAGAAGTTGACTCTTCAAGAAGCCTATGATAAGCTATGCACTGAATTTATAAAACCTGAAAAGACGTCTCATTTTTGTAGGAAAGAGCTTAATGAGGTAAAACTGAAAGAGCTGATTTGTTAGTCAAACTACATGAGACTACAAGGTTAGTTGAGACTCTTGTTGTGGAGAACACCTCATTAGAAGAGAATGTTAAGAATCTTAAGGTTGAGCTTAGTCAAGCTAGAACTCAAATAGAGAGGATGTCTAGTGCAAAGCTTGAAGAGGTATTGAGTGCTTAAAAGCCTAGTTCTGATAAGACTAGCTTAGGATATGTTGTTTCCTTCGGGCCCTCCTCTTCCACAGCTTCTGGATCAAAGACTGTCTTTGTGCCCCAATTTGAGAAAGGTGATAAAAGGTATGAAATTCAAAACTTATTTGGCTAATTCTAAATCCTTTATTAGACCTCATGTTTGTCACCATTGTGGTGTTTCTGGACACATTCGTCCTAATTGCTTTAAGTTGTATCCTCATAAGCAATTGTCCAAACGGTCATAGGTTTCCTCTTAAGGACCTACACCTTTGTTTGGAAAGTTATTAAAAGTCTTGAGCTTTTTAACTCAATTTTAGGAGAATTTTAATTCTTCTATGTCCTTTAGTAAACATACTAGAACACGTGCATTTTCATCTTCACAGCCAAAGACTCGTGTTGTGTGGGTGAGAAAGGAGCCTAAGACTTAATTGTCTTTTCTGTTTGTCCTCTACTTTAATTCTTTCTATCTAAAGTATGACTCTTTTTGCTTGATTTCTTATTTGTTTTTGGAATCATGCTTTCATGCATCTGCACCTTTCTATCATGCCTTCATGCGTATGCATCTTTCTTTTTGCTTTCATGTTGTTTGTCTGTTTTTGTTTGGTTGTCTATTTTTTATTCTTTATTTTGTTTTCAAAAAAAAAAAAAATCAGAAAAATATAAAAACAGTGTGTGTTTGTGTACATTGGTACTTATGTACCTTAGATGGCCATTGAAACAAAGTTTTCTAAACTTTATATCTTTTGTAGTTTAGATGAGCATCACTTTGCACAACTAAGCAAGTGAGCTTTGTGGCTCTTGTTTATGATGAGTAAGATTAAGTTATCTCTTGTACTTAATACTCGTATCACTCTTTTTGATAAGAAGGACTAGAAAATCTTAAGAGAAATGCATAAATAACCATTTCACCACTGTTACCCGCCAATCATGAAATGACATCTGTATGCTTCAGCATATCAAAAGTGCAATGTCAATGACATTTGTGTGCTTCTACATAGCAAAATTGGAATGTCAAATGCTTAGCATAATTGAGTATTTCTTTTCTATCTCTTATATGCCCATGCATGATTTGCTTAAAAAGAAAAATATGCCAAAAAAAAAAAAAGCAAAAATTTCAAAAGGCTTTAAATATGATTGCAAGCGTGTATTCTAGGAGATGTTTGAGTTATAGAATGTACCTCGAAGGTGATAGTACCCATCAAATAGTTATGATTGTGTGTGAGTTAAAGTGATTTTCTCATATCTTAAATCATCATAACATGTATACACTTATGCAATCTTGCGATGTTTTTCACACACAACATGCAACATTCTTTGCTACTCTTGATACATGTGCAGGTATAATGTGATTTGACCATCACAAGATTTTACACGTGTTAATGTATGTTCACTAAACTGTCTTGACTTGTTTTCGAAATATAAAATTGGTTAGACTTGTTTAGTGTGTGTATGTTTTTGGGATCCATGTGCTTAAAATTGTTGTTGAGAGATGATTTTGAAAGTCTAAAATGTTGATTGGATCATTGGTTGACTTGTATGCTTGATTGCTTTCATATCAGTGTTTTTCCCTTCTTGAAAAACTGTTTTTAAGCAATCTCGACAGCTTCTTGAACCTCCTCGAAGCCTAGCTTATTTGTTGAGCTCTTAAGCTGTTTCTTATCGCAATCTCGACACCTTTTGATAGCTAGGTGGATCGATCGAGAAAGCTCCTATCTTCTTGACAGCTTCTAGATCCATCGAGGTCTACTCGATAGCATCTCAACACCTCTCGATCGATCGCGATCCTTTTGCATGCACTATTTTTCACATGTTTTGCATCTTTCTTTTATCTTGTCATCCATAGCATCTTGTTTCATTACATTTCATGCATTTTTATGGATTCTTTGTATCCCCTTGATCATTTTTTATCATTTTTATGTTTCTCGGGTGAAGCTTTCTAGTTTCTTGTACTCTTTGTCAATCATGATAAAAAGGGGGAGAGATTATGGAGAATATGTGGTTTCTTTTTCTTTTTAAGATTCTACATGTTAGAGGGAGATATACACCCCTATGTAAGGGGGAGATGTGTTTCATCTTGTTAGGGGGAGTGTTTCCCTCCTTCTTCATGTACACCAATCTTGTGACCATGTTTACATATATTGTGCTTATCTTTGATATTTATATGCTGATGTATGTCTTCTTCACCTACCTCTATATGTGTTGTTTCTTTTCTCTCTTTATGCACATGCTTCTTATTACTTGTATGCAATCTATTATTTCTGTTTCATACAAAGATGTCTTAATGAGTTTTGTTTCAAGTGTTTCAGAAATACAGGCTGTCAAAGTCTACTTGCCATAAACTCTCTTCTTGCAAAGATTTTCAAGAGTTTGTGATATGATAGATTTTATTGTATTCAACAAGTGAGTATAAGTTGAGTGATTTATGACTTCTCTCATATGTTCATTTGTTTGCTGTGGTTTTGTCACGGATTGCCAAAGGGGGAGATTGTTAGGACATATGTGATTTACTTGTTTGGAACATATGTCACTATTTTATATAATTAGCTAATCTTTTGACAAAACGCACTTTACTTGTATTTGGATAGATCTAGGATGTGTTTAATACTTCAAGAAACATGTTATTCAAGCCTAGTATTAAAGCCATGAAGATTGGACTAAGAAACAAGTGAAGAAAAGCTATTCACTAAATCTGGACAGATAGCTCGACACTTGCAGACAGATAGCTTGATAATTGCTCAATAGATAGCTATCAAGATATCTATTGAGGTTTAATGAGGCTCGATAGATAGCTATCGAGGTATCTATTGAGGTTACGGGAATTCTGATTTTCAGATCAGATTTCGGCCCATGTTTTTATATTTGTGTAGGGTTTCCTTTCTCACAACCCTAGACCTATATAAGGTTTATTTTAGATGCCGTCACATAAGAGAATACAAGGAGAACACGTCCAAAAAGTGACCGATGCCTTATTCTCTCTGAAAGAAGCTACTGCGTCTTTGCACCTTAGGGTTTTGTAACCAAGTGCTTCTTGATCTTCATCGTTGATGAAGTGAAGAACTTTGTAGCCAACATTCTTCTTCCTCAAGTTTATGAGTGAGTCCTGTACTGGGGTTTGTGCAAAGGAGTTAGTCACGTACTGGGATCCGTGCATCAAAAATGGTGACATTCATATATTGAAGAGTTCAGAGGTTCTGAAGCGGTAAAATGTTTTTACTGTAGGTTCATCTACGGGAATTCTAGAGTCTAGGGACAAAGATTTTCTACTAGATCTGAAACTCCTCTTTACTATAGTGGATTGCTTTTCAGGAAGGTTTTCCCTCTGGTTTTTTACTATGAAACTAGTTTGTTTCATTGGTTTTCCTGGGTTATCATATCTTGTCTTATTTATTTTTCCGCTGCATGATTTTGACATGATATTGATGTTTGTTTGTTTTAACAAGTTTGAATCATAATATATCTAATTAATAACTTGGATTTAAAACTTGTTAATTCTATCGACCGGAGGCTAAATTTTCCAATAGTGGGCCCACGGTCAAGGAACTTAGAGGGTGTTGTTTGGTGGTAGAGGGAAAAGAGGTCTATATTTGGTTTTCAATTGTGGCTTTTTTGGGGAATATATCCTGCTGGGATGGTAGCTTATTCAAAAAAGGTAGTAGATGGTTGGAACCATCTAATGCATACCATAGAGGTAGGTGGTGAGGTAACTTGATCCTTATCCATTTGAACCCAGAGGTAGAGGTATACAGCAAAAACAAACAAAGGGAGATTTTGTAATGGAATGGGTAGTGCAAGAAAGAGAACGCGCTGGGTTTACCCGGAAGTAGTAGTGGTTGGGCAACCAATGGGCTGGTGGGCAGTCCTGAAAGGATGTCCACAACCAACCAAAAGCAGTTGGTGAAGCCTTAAGGGTAAAAGGGAGAAATACCATGGAACCATCCCATTATAAAGAGGGGTAGTAGGCATAGATGAAAAGGGAGGCACCTAAGGGGGACAGAGGAAGGACCTAAGGGAAGAAGGTAGTGAAAACTGAGAAAAGAGAGACCCGTTGCAAAAATTGTAGTAAAAAAGAAATTGAGAAAAAAAAGAACTGAGAAAAGGAAAAAAAGATAGAAAGCACAACAGAATTGGGGGCATGCATCAATAGACCATTTTTTCCCTCACTCTTAACAAACCAACTCTTTGAAGTCCCCTAAAAGTAACAGCTAGTAGCCATTTAGTCCTATTCTCCAAAATGCACAACTTTGATGGCAGAAGCCTATGAGAAGGTTGTTCAAGTTGGAGTTCAGGCTTCTTCTTGGTTCACTTTTTCCACAGAAAGATTCCCCACCTGATGTTGGTGCCAAATACATTTGATTTTCGCTTGTTAGAACTTATATTTGTTGTATTAGCCATTCTATTGTGGCATCTTTTACTATATTTGTTGTATTTATTATTCTGTCGTGGTATCTTTACTTGCTGTATTAATTATTCTGTTGTAGCACATTTTTTATCATATTTACCGTGTTAGCAATTATGCTAGCTGAACTTTTCTACTGAAACTTTCTTATTTATTTGTTATTATGTGTTCTTCTTTTAACACGAATTAATTATTATTCTGCCCTATATATATACATATATATATGTTAATACGTATAAGTATATATACGCATATATGTATGTATATGTATTTGAAAATATGCTAACCCATGTAAACTAACATTTGCTTGGTAAGTATTTTCTTTAGGTTTTAGATTTTTTTTATGTGCTGGAAGCAGAAAAGTATTTCTGTAGTAGTAAAGGAAGAGTGATTCATGTTGAAGAAAAGTACAGAAAATTTTATTGCATAGCAGAAAGCTTTACCGTACAACAGAAAGTGAAGGAAAGTTAGTTCTGCAGCAGAAGCTGGAAAAATGTTCCTTTTATAGTAGAAATGGAGAAAAGTCATCCACATTGCTAAAAAGTGTAGAAAATGTTACCGTATAGCAGAAAACTAAGGAAAGTTAATTCCACAGCAGAATCTGGAAAAAGCTTCCTTTTGTAGTAGAAATAGAGTAAAGTCACTCACGTTGCAAAAAACTTTACTGCATGGCAGAATAAGCCCAATTTGCAACATCATTCCCTGGGCTTTGGATTCAATGTTTATGCATAAACTGGCAACTGTAGAATGGGATCTTAGAGCCCATTATGTGAAAGCGCCAGCCCCAACTTTCTTCTTTGAAAAAGCCTAGACTAAATGTTGTCTAATAACATCAAGACATGTGTCTAAGGTACAAGAAACGTAAAAAGAACCCTCAACAACATGTAGATTATTCTAATCCACAACATCTTCTCATTCCCGTTCTCATTCATTTCCATAGGCTTCTCCACACCACCTTCTAAACTTTCAACATACCCAAAAAAAAAAGAAAGAAGAAGCTTGTCTTAGTAAACCATGGCAAGCTCCACCATTCAACGATCAGCATTCGCTGGCTAGACTGCTTTGAAGCAGTCCAATGAGCTTGTTCGTAAGGTTGGGAGCTTTGCTGGTGGTCATGTTTCCATGAGGCGAACAGTGAAGAGTGCTCCACAATGCATTTGGTAACAACTTACTTAAGTATTAGTAAATCATTCACATCAACCATTAGTAGCTATATATATATATATATAAACAATGTGTACAAAGTGAAAAACACTTCATATATTAAAGAATCAAAATTGCCCTTAAAAATTGGAGTCTCCTATCTTGATGTAAACTAAAGTGATTAAAAATGGAGGCCAAACTTTATCTTTATGCTTAATGCAGGTCAAAATGGCCAAATATCACTATTTTTGAAAATATTTGGCAATCTACCACTATTTCTGAAATATGTAGGGATCTACCGCCTTTTTGAAACTCGTTTTTGTGGAAATTAAGTTTTCCATGGTATTCGAGTTCATGAAACAATTTTGAAATTTTTGGATGTAGCTGAAGTTTATGGAACTTGAGTTCCATGAATTCGAGTTACATCCAAAAATTTCAAAAAATTTCCATGGTACTCGAGTTCCATGAACTTGATTACCATGGAAAACTCGATTTCCACAAAATTGAGTTTCACAAAAGTGGTAGATTGCTAAATATTTCACAAACAATGGTAGATCCATACAATTTTCCAACATAGTGGTATATGACCATTTTGGCCCCTAATGCATGTTTAAAGTTTCAGATTAATTCATAACAATGAAAAAAAAAATATTTCAGTTTAATTACTTCTAAGAATAACACCTTTAAAGTTGTAGGTTTTTAAAGGTCCCTTAGATTAATAGGATGCCAATGTTGCTCTGCCTTTAACTCACCTTCTTAAAACAAGGGTAAATATTATGATCATTCTTAAATTTTATAAAACCTAGCTTTTAGATCTTCTTTTCTCTCGATTATTTATTTATTTATTTATTTTTATGTTTTGAGAGGAGAAAGATATAAAAGAGTAGCAAAAATACAAATTTACCCCTGTTTTTAACAGAGGTGGGTAACGGTAGACAAATGAAGCTTATCTCAGGTAGGTAAAGTGCCAAATTTTAAACCATAGGTAGGCAAAATGTTTTTCAGGAAAACCACAGGTGGGCAAAGTGTAATTTCTCCTTTTAATAAAAAGGGGTACATAAATTATATTAATATAACATCAATACCCCTTGTTCCTTCTTCATCTTCTCTTCAAATCGGAGATATTGGATTTTAGTTGGTGTAGGTGGAAAATATCCAGTACTTTCTATTTTCCTCACCATTTTTTAATGTTTCCGAAGGATGAAAAATGCAAGTGCTTTCTCCATTTTTCCTTTTCTTCTTTTCATCCACCAACTTTTCATCTCAACCAAATACAATTCTCTTAATAAATTTGTAGGTGGGCTTTTTATGCCAATGGGCTGAGGCCTATCTTGCTACGCCTAGGTCCGTTTCACTATGGGTCGTGAAGTTGGGCTTGGACCAATATTCTAGCAGGACTATGTTGTGGGCTAATCTATGCATATGTCTAGCATCCAATAATAGAGACAACAAAGATAAACAAATACATATGCACTTTACTTTGTAGACAGTAGCACACTTTTTATAGAGTAAATGCCTTATAGTAGAAAGTTAGCCATAGCAATTGGGTTAGTTACAGCAGAGAAATTAAGTTAGCAGAACAACTAATACAACAAACATAATAAAGATGTTGCGGCGGAACAACTGATACAACAAATATAATGAAGATGCTATAGCAGAACGACTGATACAACAAATATAATGAAGATTCTACGGTAGAACACTGATATAAAAAATGTAATGAAGATGCTAAAGTAGAACAACTATACAGCAACTAAAGTTATGTGTGCGAACATTTGTAATGATAGAGAGATATTGAATCTTCCCACAGGAAGTGTACCAAAAAGAGCCTGAACCCCAACCTGAACAATGTTACTATTGGACTATGCCATTAAAGTTGTGCATTCTGGGGAATGGGCCTAAATGGCTACTTGTTATTGCTTATGGGATTTCAAAAAGTGGGTTTAATGAAGAGGGAGGGAAAAGATTGCCTACTGATGCATGCCTTTCTACCATATTCTTCTCTCTTTTCTTATCACTTTTCCTTTTTTTTTTTCCTGCTTTCTTGCCATGGGTTCCTACCCCTTATCCATGGCCATCGCCACTATTTATACTGGGCTGATCTTATGGGATTTCTCTGTTTTACCCCTAGGACTTCACCAACTGTTTCTTGTCTGCAGTGGACACCCTTTCAGAGTTGCCCATCAACCCATTGGTTGCCCGTTCGCTACCACTACTGGACATGCCTAGTGTATTCTCTTTCTTCCACTACTTGTTACATGACAAATTTCCTTTTTGTTTGATCTTGCTATGAGCCTTTCCCCTTTGTTTGAATGGATAAGGCTTTGGGGTTTCTCATTACCTACCTCTCTAGCATGCATTGAGTCGTCTCAACCGTCTACCACCTCTTTTGGGAAAAATGTCTTCCTAACAAAGCATTTCCCTAAAACAGGCCCTGGCTAGAAACCGAAAATAGGCTATCTTCCCCCCTCCACTAAACTGCACCCTCTGAATCCCTTGGCCGTGTGCCCACTTCTCTTGTATTGGCTGGGTTCAAGTTGGTGGTGCTCCAGCTGTTGCGTGCTTGCTCCACTACTCTTTGTTTTTGTTTTCTTTCATTCCTATGCCATTTCTGCTATTTCAAGTTAATTTTGTTTTCATCTTGTTGTGTGTCCTTTCTGCCCGTGTTTATCCTTTATGGAGAGAACATTGTGGGCTTTCTTCTTGGCCTTGCTTTGTCTCCCTTTGTCCCTTCCTGGGCTCGTGGGTTTGCTTGGCATGACTTCTTGCGAGACTAGCTCATTGGGCTTTTATCACTTTCCTTCTTCTTTCCTTAGGCCTTTGTGGCTCAGTAGCTTCCACCTTACTTTTCTTTGGGCTCTCATGGCCCCTTTGCTTTGTTTTGCTTTTACCTCTTATTGTGTTTCTGGGTCTATTGATCCATTGGACTTTGTTTCCATCTTTCTTTCTTCTTTGGGCTCTCATGCCCCCTTTGCTTTGCTTTTACCTCATATTGTGCCTGTGGGCTTCCTTGCTGCCATTCCTTACCATGCTGGCTCGTTGAACTTTATTTCTTTCTTTTTTTTTCTTCTTTGGGGTTTTGTGGCCCATTTGCTTCTATTTTGATTTTCCATCATTTTCTTCTTTATTTTTGCTTGCTATTGGGCCTTTCTACAGTTGGGCCCTTTTTATAAAAAATGGGTATCAACAAAATTCAAATATTTTTTCTGTATTATTCAATACATTCATATTTGAATTTCAATAGATAATCCAAGGTCACTTAAAGAGGTTATCCAAGGTTAACCCCAAAATTATGTATTAAATGGTTACCACTTACCATAAATATGTGGGACTACTTTGCAACCATGACTGCTATACGCTTACACTCATATTTGGAAAAAATTTACTTAAGAGTATTAGCATCATCTTGTGCAATTTTTTTTTTTTTTTAATTTGAGCATAAAAACTTATTTTTTCTATTTTACATAATTTTTAAAACACCTCACATCATATTATTTATTTTACACTATATTTCATTAAAATATCAAATTTTCTTTATTTTTTTAATTGTTTCTCTTTTTTGGCACACAACAATTACTAATCTACCATCCACTTTCTTTTTTTTATCATCAAATACAAAAGAATAAAAAAACTAAATACAAAATGTATAGTGCTAGTGACTGTAGCATCCATGTAATTTTACACAACTTTGCATGAACTGATATGGGCGAATCTTGGATTTGGTTGACTAATATATGATATTTGTTTTTCTATTATACAAGTACTAATGCAAGTTCTCTTAACATGAATAACGTAGGCTCTATTTTAGCCATAAATGTGGGGATGGGAATGGAAATAGAGTGGGTTTGATTTTTTATTTATTTATTTATTTTTCCTTAAAGGGTGGCAATTTTTATTTTGTCACTGGGTATATCACACCCTATTATATGGGTAGCACCCACTCTCATGTGATTGAGGTGTGATATATCGTGATTCGTGATGATACCAATAGCTTCACGAAGGGGAAAGATGGGGGATATAGTCATGTGACCATTTCCCATTGGTAATGCAGACAACTCATTTTGTACCTCTTACGACTTGAGCCCCTGTTCCCCAATGACGATAATACTAGAAGGTCTAGGGCTGATTTAGGACCTGTCTATGGAAACTCTTTAGTTGAAAGATGCTTTTGGAAGAAAAAAAAATGGTAGAAACCCTAAAGGAAAGTTTTTACTTAAAAATGTGGCAGAGGCAATCCCACAGCACTTGGAATTGCCTCCGCCCCTTCTCATTAAACACTATAAAAAGGCCTCATGAATCTTTTCCTAAAAACACACAAAATCTACTCCAATAAAGTGATTCAAGAGAAGCTTTTTACTTTGAAGAGCATCCTAAACTAAAGTTTCTTGGCTAGAACTTAGTTTAGTCTAAAGCCTTCTAGTTAAACTTACTAACTTTCTTGGAAGTTTTTTTTGTAGATTGACCAAGGAGAACGGTCAAAATCAAGCTCTAAAAGCTTCTTGTGTGAGGTACTTGTTCTTGCTTTTATCCTTTTATTTGCTTATTTTTATCTATGTTCTTTCGCTTAATATCTTCCTGTGTAGTTTAAGTTCATTGTTTGATTGATTAGGAAGCATGTTAAGTTGTTTAGATTAGGTTTTGAATGGTGTTGCATGCTGTGTTTCTGGACAGGGTTACGTACGTAGGCTCACACATGCGTACACACCTTCGTGGCCCTTGCATGCGTACACAGGCTTAGCTTAGAAACCCAGAATTGTTTGTTCTTGCTGTTATTTCATTTAAATGCATATATTGGTTTATGTTTATTTTATTTTTCATATGTTTAGATCTTAGATCAATAGTATAAAATGTTTTAATTATTTCTTGTTTAGATTACATGATTACAGCTTTATGCTTGATGAACATTATGAACATGCATATGAACATGAACATGCATTGATGCATAGGTGTTGTGGTGCAGTAAGGTAAGTGAGGTAAGTCATACATAACCACATGAACATGCATTTGTGTTGATTCCTTAAGATGAGTTGGTTGAATAAATTGATGAATGCCTTAATGACATGCTTGAATGCTTGCTTGATGCCATGTGATGTTATTGCCTTGATGTGATTGCTTCCCTTGGTTTATTAAAATAAGGATGCCATGATAGATGAATGCTAGGTTCTTGCAGTTGGGATAATATGCCATGTTGTGTGTTTAGATGCATGCTAGTGTGTGTGTGTGTGTGTGAATTTAGAATAGCCTATTAAAAGATCCTTTGATGAGACTAGGATTTAGAACACAATGAGTGGAGGCCGACCTATGGGTTGGGTGGGTTGGGTGCCTAATACTTTCCCATCCGCATACCTAAATTCTGGACATGTGCTCGAGTAAAGATTAGTCCTTCCACAAGAGCGCAACATATATAGTTCCTAAACCTAATCTAGGTGGGGGCTCCATTTTCACTCTTTGCCCTATCCACCCTATAGGCCGAGGCATTCTTCCCGTCGAGGAAACCACTCGTTCATGGGCACTTGCACCTGCAGGTACCCTATGAGCTTGGAACATTTGTAAGTAGGTTTGAGGAAAACAGTTCTAGGTGTGTGTTGTCTATTGTCAACGCTTGAGCGTAGACCACTCTCTCTCTCTCATCTCTCACAGAATTAAAAATCGTAATTGGCATCAATTTATTTTATTGAGTGAACAAGTCATAATTTCCAAGAATTATAATTTGTTTAATTAGTACAAACTCACCGTTGAGCATAGCTGTGTAAGGCTGGGCTTCTTTTTCCTTTGTGTGGGTTCATCTTAGGTGTTGGATTGGATTGCTTCACTAGTAATCAAGAGGTAGATCTTGATTGGAGTGCTGAGTTGAGCTCCCTAGAGGAAACCCAAGCCTATTTGAGGTACATTCTACTTTTAGCCCTACAACCAAATTCTCACCTCTTCACATTTTTTTTCATATACTATGCATGGATTTATTGTTTTTCATTTTTATTTTATGGATGAAATAAATTTAATCATTGACTATTACATGTTCAAATTTGATACATGTTAACGTGAGATCTTAAAATTTGTTTTTCGTTGGTCTATCTTTCATGTTCAAATTTGATGTCTTTGTATAAGAGGTTTAAATAAGTCATTACTATTTTGCATGTTTAACTTTCAGTAAAAAAAATGCTATATAATTAAGTGAGATAATTCATATATATATTTTTATCCATATTGATATTTTTAGCATGTGTGGGCCGGGGCATATGAAAGCAAACTAAAACTAATAATATTTATTTAATAATAATGTTTATTAGGCATGTCTATTGGTAGGGTCACTTCGGTTTTGGACTTAAATTGGACCTGACCCTTTTGCATCAGGTGGATGGTAAAGGGACTCAAAACCGACTACTAACATCAACAGGTTGAGTCGGTTTCCGGCTCAGGTGTCAGTCAATTCAATTAGTGGTAGAGGTCATGGGATTTTGTTAAAACTCATTGGATTATGGCAAAAAGTCGCTGAAATTGGCTGCAATTTTCCCGAATCTGGCTAGATCCTGCCAGATCTGGTCAAGATCTCACTAGATGTGATCGAGATTTTGCCATATCTGTCTCCCCAGAGCGGACCTTGGTCTCGCTGGATCTACCAGAGTTCTAGTATCTCATTGATCGGGTCAGGTGGCTCAGGTTTTGGAGAAGGAAACCTGCCACTTGACTAGCTGTTGACCGACTAGCGCTTCATATTGGGCGGGCTACGAGTTGGTGTTGGGCAGTTTCATTGGTTTGTTGGGCTCTGATTGGGTCTAGACATTGCTAAACCAGTTAATAATAATTTCATCAATATAATAGAATAGAATAGAATATAATGAATAATCCTGAAAGTTTAATACTTTGTTTGGTTCAGCTTGACTTATTTATATTCATAGTAGAGAAGCCACTAGGCTAAAAAGCATTTAATTGTAATATGACACTACTCTCAATATTTATAAAATTTTATATTCTATTGAAAAATGACTTATAAATAAGTACCATAGTTGAATATTTTATGAAGTCACTACAGGTTTGAAATGTTATAAAATTGAAAAGATTAATTAAATCATGGTAGATGATCTTCTCATTTATTTGCATTTTTAATTTTAAAATTTAAAATTTTAAGTATGGTTATAATAGGATTTGAGCTTATAATATCGACTCCTTGATGATTGACTTTTTATCACCATGTTAAGACACTAACTGGTTTATAATTGCTTACTTTTTCTAATTAGATCCTTTCAGTTTTTCTCCAAAATACAAAAACCAAAAAAAAAAAAAAAAAAAAAAATTACTATTCACCCTTATAAATTCAACTATCTCACATGGATGAATGGCTAACCCATCTTCTTATAAATATTCGCTCATTTTGTTAATCTCTAATCATTTTTTATTTATTAGTCTTTTTACTACAAATCTTACAAAATCAACATTTATATTAGCAATGCAATGTATTATACCATATTGTATATGCTAGAGTGAATGCAGAAAGGGAAACATAGAATAGGAACACTAAGAACACAAAGATTACGTGGTTCAGCCTTAGCGGCCTACGTTCATGGAGGAAACCTTTAAGGACTACATTTTTATTATGTAAGAGTGTAGTATAATAGCCTGTGTTACAATAAACTATGAGTATATATAGGCGACTAAACACTAGACTACTAGTACCAGTAGGAGTGGGTTTGGGTCTATTACATTGGGCTAATATGTCTAATATATCTCTAACACCCTCCCTCAAACTCAAGGGGAGCTTGATGGATGCTTAAGGTTGGATAAGCAAGAGAAGATCCCTTGGAGATGCCTTGAAGAAACCACGACGAAGAATGTACCAATTGACCAATTTTGGAGCTTCAAATGAAGAAATGGAGTCCAAAATCGGAATCTACGTGAACAAATGAGCAAGATAGGCCCTTTTAGAAATTTTGACTTTTGGTTAATGGTCAACGCATTAAGTCAAAGTCAACGGCCAAGTCAAAGTGAACGGTTAGTATGATCCGAGTTGGTTCTAGGTTTTTCAGGTCAGGTCATGAACTGGGCTGCAGAGGCGCTGACATCATATGATGATATGTAACTGACATGGATTAGGGCTTGCATGGTGCTGACATGGCTAGATGATTTTAGTCTTGATGTTAGCGAGTATTATGGCACGTGTATGGTGAGTGACGGAGACGACGCGTGGCAGGATATCCAGGTGGCATGTGTGATAGCAGATGACTGCAAGATTTTCGGGTTTTGTAGATCGACAAACAACAAGACCTACATGGCGGTGCATGTGACTAGAATCCAACCAGGGAGTTGAGAATCCTTGGCGGCACGTGTGAGGAGTGCTGGAGCTTATGTCCGCGTGTGGAGGCATGTGCGGCTGCCGATGGTGACGGCTTTCCTAGGTTTTGGTCATGGTAGGCTGTTGAGCATGTCTGTGGTTGGTTTCATCAGGCGAAGTCTTGATTTGCACAAATCTAAAAGGGGAGGCACGAATTGCTTAGGCTGTGATCTGAGACACAACAGCAAGATAGAAATGGTGATTCATGGGAGCTGTGTGATGTCGTGGGGTCAAGATCTAAAGACAAGTAGAGGCACTATGAATTCGTGTTATGCATGTATAAATCTTCTTTACTATGTAAAGATGTTTCTTTGATTCCAAGAACGATGTTTGACTCTGATACCATGTTAAACATATTAGCAATGCAATGTGTTATACCATGTTGTATATGCTAAGAGTAGATGTGAAAGGGGAAGTATAAAATAAGAACACTGAGAATACAAGGGTTATGTGGTTCAGCCTTGTCGGCTTATGTCCATGGAGAAAATCTTTAAGGGCTCCATTTTTATTATATAAGAGTGTAATATAATAACACGTATTACAATGAACTATAACGTGAGTATATATAGGCGACTAAATCCTAAACTACTAGTACAAGTAGGAGTGGGCTTGGGCCTATTACATTGGACTAATATGTTTAATATATTTCTAACATATATATATATATATATATAGACACACACTATGCATGGGTATATTGTTTTTATTTTATTTCAGGGACGCGATAAATTTATGCATTGATAGCTTTTTTTTTTTTTTGATCGTGTGAAATGTTTAGATTTGATATATGTTTAGATTATGAGATTTTTTAATCTCTTTCTTTCTTTTGCCTATTTTGCATGTATTAATTTGATATGTTTTTGTAAACCAGTCATTACAATTTTGCTTGGTTTAAATTTGCGTTGAAAATGCTATACAATCTGATATGATACCGAAAATATTTTTTTTTATCCTTATTATTATTTATGTATCTTAATAATAATCTATTTATATAATAATAGGTAAAACTAAGAGAAAGTCAAATTAGAGTTCAAATTTTGTGCCACGTGTCTCATATAAGTTTTGAATTTTTGCGCTAAGTGAGTTATTGTATCAATTAAGTTTTCTTAATTTTGCCGCTAAACGTGAAAACCAAAGAAATTACAATAGGAACTTGGTTTGGGTACATTGCATAATTTCCAAAAAGATAGTATGGCCAAAGTTTGCATCTTTGGTATAAATTGCTTACAAAGTTTGCATCTTTACATTTGCACTGAGTTTTGGATTAAAGTGGTTTCTTCTTGGTTCTGTCACTGAGTTTAGTTTACTATTCACTTACAAAATTTGCATCTTTACATTTGTTATAAATTGCTAATATGTGATTAGATACACATTATGCCTAAAATTCACTACCCTTATATTTGGCTTTCTGTTCAGGTTTGAGACTTATAACAATGAAGAAAGCACTGTTGTGGACCGATGTATGATACTTTTTGCAGGCTGTAAAGAAACTTAGTGATCAATGGAATCTCATGCGAATTGGAGAGGATCCAACTGTAGATGTCTGGATGGCAAATGTGAGTCACTATGTTTTTAAAATTTCCAATGAAGGTAAAGGTTATAAACAATGTAAATTTTCCAGAGAGAGATTTATTATTCTATATTTATGCAAGTTTGGTCACCATCTTGGAGTGGATCACTCCACCTTGTCTTTCTACTGGAATTTTTTATTCAGATTGTTACAATTTAATCTGAAATTTTATTTGAATTTTCCTATTGTTGTTACTATATAATATATTTTATTGATTTTTTTTGCCTGGGAATTGGTTTCATGAATCTTGGTACAATAACTCACTTAGAACAAAAATTCAAAAACTTATATGAGACATGTGTCCCATTTAATTTTTAAATTTTTTCTAAGTGAATTATTGAATGTAAAAATTAAAGAGTCCAAATCTAATTAGATTCTAGATTAGATTTCAATTGGAGTCCAATTTTTTTCCATGTGTTCATTTATTTATTTTTTTTAATATTTGTGGCAAGTAAATTATTGGGTGAAAAAACAAATATATATATATATATATATATATAAAATAAATGAGAGACCATTACATATTTTAGAAGTGTATGGTTTAAAAAAAATATAAGAAAATAATATGTATAATTTGAAACTCTTCTAAAAATAATGTATAATTGTGATTGTTTTTAATTATACCCGTGCATATGCACGGGACTACACCCTAGTGCCAATAATAGAAGTAATTTCAGAAATTAAATATAATAAAATATCATAAAATAAATAATCCTAAATGTTTAATATTCAATTTGGTTCAACTTAAAAAAACCTTCTCCCTCACTTCTCGTGTTTGTGTGTTAAAAATACTTAGTATTCTAAAAAAAAAAAAAAAAAAGGCTGATTTACTAATGGAGGACCCACTAAACTAAAAGGCCATTGTTGTAATACCACATTATTTTCTATGTTAATTTTGTTAATCTACTGAAAGTGATCGACAGAGAAATACCATAGTTGAATAATTTTTTGAAGTCATTATAGGCTTGAAATATCATAGAAATGAAAGTTTAATTAAATTATTCTAGGTCATCTTCTCATCTATTTGTGATTTTTAAAAAGAAAGTTACAATAAGATTTGAACATATGACTTTCACTTCATAATGATTATTGATGATGTATGAAAAATCAATGAGCCATTTGTCAGTCTAAAGGTACTAGAAGGCCTACAAGAAGGAAGAACGCAACTAGAGGACACTGGTGGGGTGCCGGCCTAAGCTTCTCCGATTCTTAAGTTAAAGACTCATATGAACCCAATAAACTCAAATGTTAGTAATTTATGGTTTTTGTCTCATATACCTCGAATTGAATAATGTATGGCTTTTATACAGGGGATCATGAGTGAATCTCCTTGATTTGTGCTACTCTCCTCATGGCAGGTTTGTTGGCTAAGTGGAGTTAGTGGAAGCAAATTACGAGAAGATTGCTCCCATGTTCTTAAGTAGTGGACTTCTCCGGTAAATTCCATTTGTGGTACCTAAGTGTGATTAAATTTGTCTGTGTAGAATGATCATCACTATGGATGACCCTTATGACATGGACGACTATTTATGGTCTTCTATGTGAGTAGGCGACACTCTCTATATGGACGGACAAACACGTGTTGGACGACAACTTGGACGAGATTTTCATTTTATTTCGTATCAGCTACTGAGTGTGATAAGTGTCAGTAAACTACTATTGTATGTTGGATGAGTGTACATTTATCGCCAGTATGTCAAATGGGTTCTTATGAGTGTGCTCCCATCAGAGTTGTCATCATCTAAAGGGTTGGACGAGTGACTGAAGGAGTAGGACGACCATGTGGCTGATCGCCTATGTGGGGTGACTTAGAGCAGCTGTTGGACTTCTCTTATTTATGTTAAACGAGGAGGTTTCTTGCTGGAAGAGTCTTAGTCGTTAAGTAGAGAGGCCATCCCTATCAGACACCTTTGGAAGAGCCTCGTTTGGAAGAGTCATCTCTGGAAGAGTCTGTCCTCCAGAAGAGTTAACATTTGTTGGACAAGATCATTTAGGAGACTTTCCCTTTTCAAATGGAAGGTACCATGGTTGTCCGTGGGGTTGAACAACTCAAGGTGAAAATATTATCGTTATCAATTATTATTTTTTTATTATCAGGTTAAGGTATTAATTTTTATTTTGTGTAGGCGGGATTTAAATTTAAATAACTTATTTGACAATTAAATATTTTACTAATTGAAGTAATTAGAACTCACGAAATATTCATGCTAGTTTAATAACATTGCCAATTATAATTATGGCTAAATACAAAAACGCCACTTAGATTTTGGGCTAATACCGGGTAGAACTTGGTAGTACTTGGATATTTTTCCCTATCATTATTCTTCCTTGATGCTTTCTAGGCTTGGTTGCCAATGATCAAGAGATGTAAGTCTCTTGGGAGAACCTCTTATCCCATTTCTTGTAAAATCCCTACTCCTCTTTCTGGTTAGTCTTGTGGCCTCAGTAGAGCCAATGCTTGTTGATGAACTTGTTTCACGAACTGAGTCATTGCCGTTCTCTTTAATTTTGATTCCCATAAGCAAGCACGTGAAGCAATTATCATCAGAAAAGCAGCCACCCTTTGATGTGATAGGTTTCATGCTAGCATATGTTAGTTTTGTGGTATTACTTTTATTCATTAAGAACCAATTACAAGTAGGTTAAGTCGTTAAGGTCAAAAACGAGCACAATCAGTTGCTCTCTCCTACTGTGGACTCTTCCCAGAGTCCCCATCTAGCAGTGTAGCATTGTCGTTCCTCATAGAAGGAGTTTCGTCCCTGGGGATAACACAGTTATTCTTGGGCTAGCCGGGTTGTTTTTTTCTGGGTACAGGGAAACACTCTTTTTAGATTATTTTTCTCCCCTCTTTACCCCTGCCCCACGTCCTTATCAATGGACGACCTATCAAAACGCTGGAGATCCCTCTCCCTATCAGAAAAGGAAGGCGCAGGCTTGGCCCTAAAACCAGATCTTGCCATTTTTGAGTTCTCCATAGTAGCACGTTTCCTAACCAGACGACCCATCAACCTCGACGCCATAGCAAATACATTCAACCCCCTATGGAGACCAAAAACAGGGTTCAGGATGAAATGTATTGGTGACCACCTTATCCTTTTCTCCTTCGACTCCAAAGAGGATGTTGACAGAATCCTAATAGCTGCACCTTGGAGCTTTGACAAATGCATTGTGGTACTATCACGGCATGACCCCCTGGTTCCGGTTGCAGCAACAGACCTCCAGATAGTTCCTTTTTGGGTCCAGGTTCATGATATCCCTCTGCGTTTCCAAACCAGAGAAGTTGCGGAACAAATCTGTGGTGCTATAGGCTCTGTTACCCAACCTAAAAATCTAAATGACTGTGATGGTGGAAGTTTTATCCGCATTCACGCCGATGTGAACATCACCCTTCCCTTATGCCAAGGACGACTCATCTCCCTCGATGACAATGAAGTCCACTCGGTCTCCTTCAAATATGAACGTCTCCCAAACCTGTGCTACTGGTGTGGCTGTCTCACCCACCCCGATAAAGACTGTGAATGATGGATAGAAAGTGAAGGTACGCTGAACAAAGAAGAGCAACACTTTGGCCCTTGGCTCAGAGCAGCTCCATTCATGGCCTCCAGGAAGAATTTCCTCTCAGTTCCTGGTTTTTATGCCAGCAAGAAAGCTGAGAAGTTTGGCCAGAATCTAGCCGGAACTCAACCCCAAAAACATAACTCTTCATTCACGGTGGGGAGTGATTTCCCACCACCTGTGACACCAAAAAACCCGCCACCCACCCCATTTCGGAAATCCTGGGACAAGACACGAATGTCAGTTCAACCAACCCAAAAAGGGTTACAGTGCCTGATGCGGTTCTGACGGAGTCCCCGGTTTTGGTTCCCCCAATGAAGCCCTCTCAGCCCATCAACTTTGATTTGCTAATTGAGGAAATTGACGAAGATATGCGGAGATTTGACAAAATGGACCTGGCCCGTGACAAAACCATGGACTCCCACCCGGAACGAGGCCCAACCCAAACCAATGAATCAAACATTGTCAAAGCCTCCCCTATTAAGAGAGAATCCATCAAAACCAAGGACCACAGCCCACTCACAGACATCACAAACTCCCCCCTAGCCCAACCACCTTTGCTCCTAGTAAATGACAAAAGATGGCTATGAGTACAACGACCCATCTCCACTTCAGAAGAATCAATCCCAGAATGCTCTTTAGGAAAACGTGGTCCTCTTCCAACCCTAGAAAATGTTAACTCCCAGAAGCGAAGAGCAACGTCAAACGATGTCTCTTCACCTCTCTCACCTCAAACGGCGGTGGCTGGCAAGCAGCCCTGTCGATCGCGATGAGTCTTTTATTTTGGAACGTGCGTGGGCTTAGGAACCGGCGCACCGTTCAAGAGCTTGAGAAGTACATTCGGGCACAAGATCCCTCTGCCCTCTTCTTGGCCGAGACGTGGGTGGGCGAAGCTAGGCTGAAAAGTTTATGTTCAGAATTGGGTTTTGATCAGCACTGGGTTACTCCTCAAATCAACCGATTGGGGTGCCTTGCTCTGTTTTGGAAAAACTCAGTTAAGATTGAAGTCATTTCCTCATCGGCGAACCATATCGACACAATTGTTGAGGCTTCGACGGATGTTAGGTGGCGTCTCACTGGCATCTACGGGTATGCCGATTCGCCAAAAAAAGGCGACATATCGGCTCTGCTCCGTCAGCTACATTCAAGCTCATTGTTGCCGTGGTTGTGCGCTGGCGACTTCAACGAAATTTTCTAGTCTCATGAGAAATGTGGTCTGGGCCCGAGATGTGAAAACCAATTGAAAGCTTTCAGGGACGTGCTGGATGAGGCCGGACTAAAAGATTTGGGTTATGTTGGGAAAAATTACACTTGGAAAGGTCATCGCCATGGTGGTCTGGTGCTTGAGAGGTTGGATCGAGCGGTCGCCAACAACCAGTGGCTTTCCATGAATCTAGGTACCAAAATCCAACATCTTCACTCAAATTCTTCGGACCACCTAGCCATCATTGTGAAACCCGAAAGTATTACCCCTAATCCTAAACGCTCCTTTAAATTTGAAAAAATGTGGCTTAAAGATAGTGAGTGTAGTGCAATAGTCACCGAGGCCTGGGGCCCACCTTAAATGGGGGCTTCAATGCCAGTAGTTGTGGAAAAAATTCAAATTTGCGGGGAACGACTCACAGAATGGAGTAAAAATTCTTTTGGCAATACTAGGAAATTGCTAGAAGAAAAAAGAAAGATGCTGGACAGAGTTGTGATGGTGGCAGCGAAGGGTGGAGATCAATCTTTGGTGAAATCTCTCCAAAAAGAAATAGATGGCCTCCTCGATAAGGAATGCCTCATGTGGCAGCAGCGCTCCCGTGCGCTTTTTTTGAAGTGTGGTGACAGAAACACCTCTTACTTCCACAACAAGGCCTCTCAGAGATTCTGTAGAAACCGAATTCTCGGTTTGAAAAATAGCCAGGATGTTTGGTGCACTGATGCGGATCAAATAAAAAATATAGCCTTTGAGTATTATCAATCTCTATTCTCGTCCTCCTCCCCTTCAGACTTTGATGAGGTCCTCCACAAAATTCAGTCTTCAGTAACAGAGGACATGAACTCAAGGTTGCTTCGGTAATTCAACAGGGAGGAAGTGGTATTAGCAATGAAACAAATGGAACCTATCACAGCCCAGGCCCCGATGGCATGCTGCCTCTCTTCTACCAATCCTTTTGGAGCACAGTGGGTGATGATGTTTGCTCTGCCATTCTTGACTGCTTGCAAAACTGTAAGATTCCTTCTGTTATAAATCGTACTCATATTGCTTTAATTCCCAAGGTGAAATCTCTGGAAAAAATATCTGAATATCGCCCAATAAGTCTCTGTAATGTGATTTATAAATTGGTATCTAAGGTGTTGGCTAACAAGCTTAAAGATATCGTCCCTTCAGTCATCTCAGAAAACTAAAGTGCCTTTCAGGCTGGTAGGGTGATCACAGATAACATTCTAATGGCCTTCGAAACCTTGCATTATATGAAACACCACCAGAAAGGCAAGTTGTGCTTCATGGCCTTGAAGCTTGACATGAGCAAGGCGTATGACCGAGTCGAGTGGAAGTACTTGGAATTAGTAATGAAAAGAATGGGTTTTGCAAGCCGTTAGGTGGACTTAATGTTGGAGTGTGTCTCATCTGTCAGCTACTCAATCCTCATTAACGGCGAGCCTTCTCCTGTCATTCACCCTTCTAGAGGCATCAGACAAGGGGACCCACTCTCCCCTTATCTCTTTCTTTTCTGTACGGAAGGCCTCTATAGCCTCTTCCAGCAAGCTACGATCTCTGGCCAAATTAGGGGTATCTCTATTTGCAAGAAAGGCCCTCGGCTGACCCACCACTTTTTCGCCGATAATTGTCTTCTTTTCTACCGTTCCTCCATTGCTAAATGCCACAAGGTTCAAGACCTCTTAAGCAGCTATGAAAGGGCCTCTGGACAGCAACTAAACAAGTCCAAAACTTCCCTCTTTTTCAGCAGGTCCACCCCTCCCGACACCATTGATCAGATTACAAGTTTCCTAGGGGCTCAAGAGGTAAAGCAGTATGAAAAATACCTTGGCCTTCCTACACTGGTTGGAAGAAACAAAAAAGCCAGTCTCATGTTTATCAAGGAAAAGGTCTTGGCCAAACTGCAAGGGTGGAAAGAGCAACTTCTTTCCCAAGCTGGGCGTGAAGTGCTTCTAAAGGTGGTGGTGCAGGCCATCCCAACTTTCGCCATGAGTTGCTTCAAATTGCCGGCCACCTTGTGCAGTGACATTGAGCAGCTGATCTGGAAATTTTGGTGGGGCCAACGGGGGGGAAAAAAGAAAAATACACTGGTCAAAGTGGAGCACACTCTGCCTCCCAAAGGACCTTGGTGGTATGGGTTTTAAGGAGCTTCAGAAATTTAACGATGCTATGTTAGCAAAGCAAGTTTGGAGGCCTCTTGAAGATAAGACTTCCATGTTCCATCGTTTCTTTAAGGAGAAATTTTTTCCAAATGGTGACATTTTTACGGCGAAGGATGGCAACGGTTCTTTTGCCTGGCGTAGTATCCTAAAAGGGAGGGATGTCATAAAGAAGGGTGCCCAATGGAGGGTGGGCAATGGAGAGAATATCCTCATCTACCAAGATAAGTGGCTCCCTAACCCCCAATGCAATACTGTACAATCCACCCCTTCTTTCTACGGTTGTGATGCTCTAGTATCGGTGCTGATTGACAAGGAAAGAGGTTGTTGGATTAAGGACGCAATAGACAACAATTTTTTGGCACACGAAGTAGAGGTGATCAAATCAATACCTCTGTGCTACACTAACTCAGTTGACAGGTTGTACTGGCTGAGTAAGGTGGACGGTGCTTTCTCGGTTAAGGCTAGGTATAGATTGTTGGTTGAAGACAAATTGCACTCAAGTGGGACCCCCCCCCCCCCCCCCAACACACTCGAAGAGCACTTGGAAGGGTCTGTGGAAGTTAAATATCCCAAACCGAACAAAAATAATGTTATGGCGGGCAATATCTGAGGCTCTCCCAACCCGTGTTAACTTGGTGAAACGAAAAGTTCTCAATGATGCCACATGCCAACTTTGTGGGTTGAAGTGGAATCCACTCTCCACGCACTATGGTCTTGCCCAAATCTGAGTTCGTTTTGGGCTTGTCACTTTGGTTGGCTGAGTGATGACGTGAAAGAATGCTCGACTTTCCGTGAGCTGTTTCAAATCTGTCTTGAGAAGGGTCATTCACCGGACCTGTTTGCCATGGTTTCTTCCCACCTTTTGCTCAGAAGAAACAAACTAAGACTGGGAGAACCAGTGACTGACTTGAGATTGTTGTACTCATTGGCAAACGAAGCTTTACTGGAATTTCAGTGTGCTCACACCTCTGAAAAGCCCCCCTCCTGCTCGTAAGCTAATCAAGTGGGAGCCTTCCCCTGCTAATTGGGCCAAAGTGAACTTCGACGGCGTTGTCTTTCAAGCGTGTGGTAAACCCGGTCTTGGTACCATCATCCACAACGACCATGGTCTAGTTATGGCTGCATTAACACAAATTGTTCCACTGCCCACCTCGGTGGAGACGGTGGAAGTGTTGGCAGCGCGAAGGGCCCTTTGCTTTGCTAAGGAGCTGGGTTTTGACCACATCATTTTGGAAGGAGACTTTGAAATCGCAATTAGTGCTCTGAATTCGGGAAGCTACTCGGCTGCCTGTTTTGGCCATATCCTGTCCGACATCAAAGCCCTGTCTCCTCACTTTAGGGAATTGATTTTTAGGCATACTCGTAGACAAGGAAACAAAGTTGCCCACAGTCTTGCACGGGCTGCATGTAATTTTCCCCCCCTTTGTACTTGGTTGGAGGAAGTCCCTGTATGCTTTGTTGATATTTATCTTGCAGAAGTTATTAATATATCGTAAGCCCTTCCCCTTTTCCTGGGGTCGGATTCTAAAAAAAAAGAACCAATTACAAGTAGAAGCCATGCCATTATTTTCTTCCTCTGCTAGATTAATGCTTCGGATTTGTTGGACTGAAGAAGGAGAATACTTCAAAGTTAGCCTCTGAAGCTTCCTTATGGTGCTAATGGGTACAACATAGTATTTTTGGCCGGGCATTAGCTTTGCTTCTGGTGCAACAATTGCCCATGGCTCCTGGAATACATGTGGGTGGGCAACACAACATCTTGGGTTCCGAAGCATGATCTCTGCTGCAAGGACAGGCCTATCATGGAGCTCATAATGGCCACCAGGATGAACAATTTTAACAAGCATCTTCTTTGTGCTGCTAGTGCACAGACAGCTTGGAAAGGCCATAGATTCTTTGTCATAGAGAAGAGAATGAGAGTAATTGGCAACAATAGCTAGGGAACTTAGTGGCAATTGTTTTCTTGGGATGAACGAGAATATCCGTTTAAACAATTGCACATACCCTTCTCTGTGTCTTCTCTTTGTTTAAAACATTGATGATATTGAACACTTTTCAGTTGGACATAGCTTAAATGATGTCAGTTTATTTGTTTAAAGGTTAGATACAAAAAGTGACTTCTAACAAATATAATAATCAAACTCAATGGAGGGATAGTTTATATATATATATATATATATATATGTTTTATTATAATGTTGAAAATAAATGATGACCAGAATCTACAAAGAAATATCCATTTGGTTAATTGAAAAATTGGCGGATCGATGTTCATACAGTTATGAAAAGCATGTTGTAGTCAGACTGGTAATGAATGGGCTTGCTTGATTCAGGTGGTTAACATCTAACATGATAAATTTGGCCTGTTTTACTGTCACCGTGTTGAATTCTTTTTTGTGGTTAAGAAATATTTGAACCATATACATACTCCTTGATACAAGAGTTGCAGGCAAGGGATATTTTCATTACAACGACTTCTAATTATAAATGAAATATGTATTATGTATAGTGTTTACAATATGTTGCTTGATGATGCCAAAATCGCCAGTTGGATCACTCGTCCAATTTAGAGCATTAGATGATCTTGTAGGACTTGCAAGATAAAAGAGAGATAGATCGAAGAAACCACCAGGTTGTGTCCAATAGGAGAGCCTCTGATTCTTAAGTTAGTATCAACTCATATATTTCGTATATAGATAGTGTTTTGTAGTAGTTTTTGACATACCTTAGCTAGTGAGACATATTGTCCCTTTTATAGGTGACTTAGGTAGCTGTTGTACATAAATTAGGGTGATTATTACTTTAATTGTAACGTTCTTTATTTTGATGAGAGTTTAAGACCTTTGATGGTCCTTATTGAATATGTTGAGAGGTTATCTTTGATGGTTTACTAATGATGCAAGGTCGTCCATATTAATGGATGACCTTAATGATTTTTCTGGACTCATCAGTTGCCCCCCATTGCCCCCCATTCCCAAGTTTGATTTTGCTTTATGTTGATCAGGCTTAGAGAATGTTCTTGACTTGTTTAGATTCAGGCTTCTTTATCTTCAACTACTTTCTTCTTCAGGAATGTTAGTATTTCTATGATGACCCCTTAGTATCTTCCTTTTGAAGGTCTTTTTGGATGTTCGAGGGATTATAGTTTGAAAGTGAGCTGATTTCTTTGGACGTCATGTGTGAGCTTTTAGTGTCCGCTTTGGATCCCATCATCATTCTTTTGTAGCTTGAAGAATTTTGATATTTGGATGATATTATTCTTCCAAGATTTATATTCTTGTGTGAAGAATTTTTATCATCCGTTGATTGCACAATTTTATTCTATCAATTTAATTAAATTTTAATGCTAAAATGTTTATATTACCTTGGCTGTGCCATTTGTTGTTTTGACGATAAGGCTTTAGGGAAGACTTGATGTTTTCCGTTGTTGTTCATCGAGTGATTGCATTTTATGGAAGGAGAAAATTAAAGCTCTGACCAAGATGTTGTTGACGGTGCAAAAGGACGAGCGGTTGTAGTTGACCAATCAGAAGATCAAGATCGTGGCTGCTAAGACCTTCCAAGCATTCTAGCTCATTGAAGAATACAATACTGTTTTGTTCAGCTGCTACTACAAAGGCTTTGAACTGCCGAGGAGGTACTTAGTGAAGCATGGTCTGGGGGTTGATTTGGAGAACCCAGACTTTGATTCCATAAAGAAATGGAGGCTGACAAAGTTGCTTAGGCTATGATGATTGTCTACCATTAATTGCTATGCAAATTTTTTTTTTTTTTTTTTTTTTTTTAATGTTTGACCTTTGCCATATGGTCTACCTCCCTTAGCCTTGTCGAAGTAATCCATATCCTTTTAAGGGTCGTACCACTTAGCTTGTCTTTTAGGTGATTTACATCCATTTAAGGAATTTTATCACTTAGCCATTTTTAAGTGATGTACATCCATTTAAGGAATTTTATCACTTGGCTTCGTCAGTGTTTTACATCCATTTAAGGAATTTTATCACTTGGCTTCGTCGATGATTTACATCCATTTAAGGAATTTTATCACTTGGCATTGTTAGTTATTTATATCCATTTAAGGAATTTTATCACTTAGCCATTTTTAGGTGATTTACATTCATTTAAGGAATTTTATTACTTGGCTTCGTCAGTGATTTACATCAATTTAAGGAATTTTATTACTTAGCCATTTTTAGGTGATTTATGTCCATTTAAGAAATTTTATCACTTAGCCATTTTAGGTGATATACATCAATTTAAGGAATTTTATCACTTGGCTTTGTCAGTGATTTACATCCATTTAAGGAAATTTATCACTGGCCTCGTCATGTGATTTACATCCCTTAGATTAGGGAATCTTATCACTGGCCTTCGTCATGTAATTTATATCTCTTAAGTTCGGGAACCTTATCACTGGCCTCAATAATACTTGATGTATTTTGTTAGAAATAATAATATCCAAATAGGTGCATGTTATACTATAATAGATATCTTTTGATGAAGTGCATTCTATATGAATCATAGAGAAGTACTCTATGATATATAAAAATTGAAGTTATTTGACTATATGCTTCCTTAAACTGATCTTTGTTAGGTGCTTGCACCGTATATAATTTTTAAAGCAATTTAAAAAGACTTTGGTGAGTTAGTGGAGATAGCATAAATTTATTGAGACTTAAACTCATGTCTATACTATTAACAGAACTTATTAGATTCATGACGATGAAACATATGCTACTAATAATATAGTCATATTGGTTGTGATAATTGTAACAACTTTATTGCAATATTTTCAACATGTTCCATATATGCATGCTTGTAATAATCATGCAAGCTTGATATGCACTTAATTCTAATAAGATAATATTTGGCATGGCTAATTAAAAAGAAAGAAATAAATGAGTTACCTCGACAAGAGACCTTAAATCATGATACTATTGTGTACGTACCTTGATCTTTTCATTGTTGTAATCTTCTTGACAAGCTCTTCTCTTTTTAAGATGACGAGCTCTTCTCTTTTCAATAGTTTTTAAGCTTAACATGATACTTCATGTCTAAGACCTAGATCTCTTTTGCTTCAATTTTTTGAAGATGTAAAAACTAGGCCATGTTGTTGCCCCCCTTCATACATGAAAAGTGCAATTCTCGTTTGTTGACTACCAGAGAAATGGTCTATCATGCTTGGACTTTTTTTTTTTTTTTTGGGGGAGTGCTTTGATAACCATGGTCATTGCTGTTCAAAATAGAGATTTCCTCTTCCTTCCTCTTTAATTGTACACTTAAGTCACTTCAATAGTGCTAACTGCATTTTGATAAGAATGATAATGTACAAATATGCAATTGCATGCTATACAATTATGGATGTCATTTGACGAAGTGCATTCTAGAAGTATAATATGATTTGTAAAGACTGAAGCTATTGGCTAGATGCTTCTTTAAAGTATCGAAGTTAAAACAGATATGTTGATTATTTTGGATACCCAATTCCAACGTATATGACAATGATTTTAAGATAAAAAGAAGTGTTTGATGTTGTGATATCATGTACAATAAGTTGGTAAGATATGAACTAGAGAAACGGTCATGAATATTTTTTTAAAAATGGTGTAGTGAAACTTTTATTCTAGACCTCAGATTTCTCTATTCCGACCTTACTAAATCATATAAGTAATTAAATTTCAAAATAACAAACTGTTGCAGATATTTAAAGGATAAAAAGTGTTGAATCGTTAAATAATTCAATTCATGACGTTGTACTATACTATTATGGTGAAACCATAATGATATTTAATTCCACTTTTTAGTGCCTAAACATGGCATATTTAAAAAAGAATTTGACTTCACCTTTCTTATAATCTTGGTAATTATAGAGCCAGACTAAAGGAAGGCACATGATTTCCTTGGATTTTTTTTTTTTGGACTGTCTCCCTTAGATTTATTTCGCATATAGTTGGTAACTTATGCAATGCCTTAAATTTAAGATATATATGTTACAAACTTCACAATCAAGTTTTGGAAATTAAGTTAACAAGAGAGCGAGTGAGTAAGGTTTAATTACCTGTCTGCCTTGGGGACTTTTTCTAGAAATTGAATATCCGAGCCTACCTTTGCATGGATCTTAGAACAGACATGCTTGGCTTGGAACTGCTTTGCTCACATTGCAAGTGATTTGGATGTGTGTGCAGTACTTATGGTACCCTTCTTAGCTAATTTCTTTTCAACGAGCACTTCTTTGTTGGGTTGATATTGGTTTCAAGGCTATTGGGGCTTGACTCGCCATTTGCGATGTCAAAGGAATTTTCACAACCTTTGATTATATTACCCTTTTTCACTTAAGAGTTTTTGATCTCTTTCTTGGCAGGTTCTTTTTAACAATTTCTTAAGAATATAGGTACAATCAAGCTATTCAAGTTACACTAGTGAATAGTTTAGTACTTTTACTATGCAAAGTGTTAGACTTGGAGCAACATTTTCAAGTAAGAAATTCACAAATAATACTAATCACAAATGTATGGGGCTTAATATTGATTTTTATATAAATGAAGTGTAATTTAGTTCATATCGAGCACTGAAGTGTAGTGGCACGATTTACGAAAGCATGATGCTTTAACATACAAAGACCACTAAAGATTTCATGAAACCATTTGTTGGGATTTATGCATCAATTGTAAAAGCATGTTGGGCTAGTATATGGGAGGCAAAATCAAAACCCCAAATCATAACATAGCCAAACCATTTTGGTACAGCATGTTATATCTTTCTTGTATAATGAACTCATATGCACATACTTTGATACTATTATGAGAGTAGATTGTATGATAATATGTAACAATTTGAAATGTGTTCTTTCTCAAGTCAAAGCAGCATGTATAATTGGGAAAATTTAAAATAGTGGGTCATGTACATTATGTGTAAATTTATATGCTTATAAGATTTCCCCTTAAATTCAGAGAAATAATTAGGCATCTCTTGTTAGAAGGAATTCAAGCCCAATAAAATACGGTTCCATGCTTTTAAATGTCCAAATCGAGATTTTGATATTTTGCAAAGCAATTAAATTTGACTTTACTCTCCATAGTAACGAAAATTAAGATATTTAATAAAAATAACGAAGGTTGAGAGCCTTTACCTTAAGTGGTCCTTAATTGCAATACTTAAGCACCATAAATTCATAACCTTAGCCGACAATATAATTGATGGGTTTCTAGGTAGATTTATTCACCATGTAAAGAAGATAATCAAGGATTTTAATTCGTAACTAAAATATTATTTCTTGTATTTTTTCTTTATATGGTTTCAATATATATTAGTCAATTTCTTGTTTACTAATCATTTCAATTGACATAGGAATTAATATTAAATTAAACATGTATGTGAGGTATATGATGACACGTGCTATTGGTGGATAACATGGTGCATGGGCATATTCTCATTCATCTTATTACCCATTTAGCCTTATGACTTATGAGTCATGCATATGGGCTAGCTTTAGGGTTCCCCCATCTTCTAACAGATGGACGACCTAGATTTATTAATCATAAGTAATCGAATTGAAATTATCAGATAACATATCAGGCGATATACCGGTTTGAAGAGAATGTTTCCATCTTTGATCTCATTTTTGGTAGGTTCTTCTTAACAAGTTCTCTTTAACAATTGTTCATCGTCTCTAGACCGCACATCGTCACCATATGTGGTTTTGCAGTCATCTTTATTTCTTATACATCTCTTTTATGAATGTTTTCAATCTCATAGATGACTGCTACAAGATTAGTTTTCTTGGACATGTATATATAACGTTTTTGCCAAACATACATAAATCATGACAGTTTTCACAATGTGCAGTTGTAGCAAAAAAATAGAATATTCTTTATCGTTGGCTTCCACCTACCTAATACTGATTAGGTTTGGCCCAGCTGGGCTCATTGGATTTTCTTCTATTTCCAAATTTAGTGTTGCTAAATTTGGTAAGATAGTAGAATGTGACTTTAGCCTCTTTAGAGTCTAAACTCTAAAATTATGATATAATTTCGGTAAGACAAAATTTTGGCTTCAACTTTCTCTAACGTAAAAAATTAAGATTTATTATCTTTGACAGTGCAATAATATTTCTCTTCCTTTTATATATATATATATCTTAGCAAGATGCATTAGGAGAAAGTAGTGAAATAAAAAGCCATAATTAATGGTATAATGTATGAATATCAACCAAGATGCTATCAGTATACCAATTATTTAATGCTATAATGAGACACAAATGATCTCCTCGTGCTATAATAGGAAATGTAGTAAATGTGTAAAACCCTTTTTATGGCTATAATCAGTATATCAATTAGGCCATAACATATAATTATATTTGGCTTTAATGGTAAGGATCTCAAAGAGACTGGTTTGACTTCTTAGTCACTAATCTTCTTTGAAGTGTGCACCTTATAACAATCAAGGTATTCATTATCTTTTCTTTTTTAATGCCTATATTTAAGATCATAATTTTGCTAAGGTAATTATGTTCTATTAAAGTCTAGTTCCACCTTTCATGCAAACTAAAAAACAATGGGAACTGGTGAAACTAAGAAAGGAAAGTTCTCCTATGGCAATTTCATCATATTTGACTTGGTTGGCTGAAAATTATATGACCACCTATAATCAATTCTTTTTTCTTTTAACAAAAGGATACTTAATAGAGTAAACTCCTCTGTTATGTTTCTAAAGTTTTAGACGAGGTTATTATGTTTTTAGACTTCTAGTCTTCTAGATCTTTTAACAAGATGTGGTAAAACCATTTAACAGGATGAGAAAAAACTCATCTTACCTTAAGACCCAGGACTTGGACCATTCCTTTGAGGTTTGCCAAAGTTGAAGGTCATGGGTTGTAAAGTTCTTACGTCGCCGTCGACCAATCCAATCATGTGTTGCCGCAGGGAGTTGTACTTTCATTGTTGACAGCATCTAATGATATCTCTATTTATTCATTATCTAGATAATAGGAGGTGTCTTTCAACCAGACCCTCAAATTAGAAGACAACATATTTGAGACCTTGGATCCAAGTTCTCTCATCATCATCTATTTATCTAGTTGACAAGTTGTGTTTTGATGACGATGGTGTCTTGGTAATACCTCTATCTTTCTCATCTCAGCTCCAATTTTAGATAATTTCATCGAAGAAATGGATATGTGCAGAGTAAAGAGGTGATCATTGAGTATCATCCCATGGGGTACTCTAGATTCGGTATTTTAGTGTTGATGATACTCCATTGAATTGAGTGAACCCTTTGTTGCAGGAAGAGCTAGATGACTAATCACATTCCCCACAAACGACGCCAAACTAATGATGCCAAAATCATCAGTTGGGTCACTCGTCTAATCTAGAGCATTAGACGATCTTGCAGGACCTACAAGATAATAGAAATAGATCGAAGAGGCCACTGCGTTGTTTCTGGTGGGGGAGTCTCCGATGCTTAAGTTAGTATCAACTCATATATTTCGTATATAGATAGTGTTTTGTAGTATTTTGTAGTAGTTTTTGACATACCTTAGCTAGTGAGACAGATTGTCCCTTTTATAGGTGACTTAGGTAGCTGTTGTACGTAAATTAGGGTGATTATTACCTTGATTGTAACGTTCTTTGTCTTGATGAGAGTTTAAGACCTTTGATGGCTGTTATTGAATATGTTGAGCAGTTATCATTGATGGCCTACTAATGAGTCAAGGTCGTCCATATTAATAGACGATATATGGACGACCTTAATGATTTTTCTGGACTCATCACTACTAATTGAATGTTTCATGAGTATTGAAAATAAATGATATCGAGAACATACACGTTTAATTAAAAATATATATATGATCATAGGGAATGAATGATGGATAATGAATGAATGTTTAAGATGCCTGTCTTGACTCATGACTCATTGTGTCAAAAATATTTCATCATATCTTGTGCACCTAAGCCTAAGATTTACATAGAAAGAATATACTCGGATTCGTACGGTTGCAATTTTGCTTTATAATATATATTTAGTCAAAAAAAAAAAAAAAAAACTTTATAATATTTAGCAAAATACCTGTTTTTTTTGGTGGATAGTTACCCGAGCCTAATCACTATGACCTCTTATAGTGACTTAGCTTTCATGTGTTGATTTAAACAAAGATAATAAACGTGTTATTTCGATCCGTGTTGGAAATCCCCCATCTTCTATATATGTTTGTCTGTCAACCAGGTAATGTCTTGTATATGTATCTAAGTCAGCATCCATAGTTGAAAGCTTTTTAAAACTTTGGAAATGCTGAAATAAAAGAGATTGGAAGGCAAACATTGTGGAGATCGTGACAAATCGATCTTCTTTTTGTTATTAATTAATTTTCAGTTTCGCACTTTAACCTTAGTGCTTGAGACAAATCTTTCATTTGTCTTCATGTATCTCAAGCTTGTTGGCTTCTTATACTTCTTTTTCCCTCTCAGAAGAAATTATTAGATGATGACATTAAATTAATCTAGAGGCAAGGATTAAGCCCTGTAACTCTTTAGTGATTGATGTTGTGAATAGGTCAACCAAGTTCGTTGAAAACTTTAATGATAACATATAATTTTAAGAACTTTTTATAATAGGGATTTAACCAAAAAGAAGTAGTTTTCGTTCCATAGGGAAGGGAGATTGGGATTTTATTTGCCTGATGTGAAGATGCTTAATAGTATTTGATTCAAAGTTATGTATATGGGAGTAATTTTTTTAATAGAATCATAGAATAAGTTTTCTAGAGCTTTTAGAAGCAATAAAACTTAAATGTCTACCAGCAATAAATTTTCAATTGATTTATTCTTTTTTTTTTTTTTTTTTTTCCTTTTCTTTAGTTGATTACAAATCTCAACCTTATAGATTTTGTGTAAAAAGAGCAAAAGTGAATTGACTTCATCAATGCAAAACTATATAATAAAGCATGCTTATAGAGAGCAAAACCTAACCCTATTATAATCATAGTAGCACTAGGTTGTGTTACCATCACTTTTAGAGCAAAATTGAATTGATGTCGGTTAGAATAGTTCCATTCCATCTATATTCCTTGAATGTGTTTGCTCGCTCCAATGTGAATACAAATGTGAGAGAGACAAGAGAAAGTGAAGTGTTTCTTTCCTCAGATCTACCAAGGCTTGCACGCTAAAGTTCTTGAAACAATAAGGCAGCCATATCATGTTACATTCATGCAATAGTGAAATTAGGTTGCAAAAACTCTAATTCACACTAATCATGTAATTAGGTGGCAAAATCGTAATTTTTGCCAAAAATAGCGAAAATTGAAAATCTTGTCACTAAGAGACATTCCAAAACATATGTGACCTTATTTTGATATTTAAACTAAAAGTTATTAAGGAAAAACAAATATTACTAAAAATAGCAAAAACACTGTTTTTGGGGCCTTAACGAAGGAATTCGCCTAAATTTGGGCGACCCTCAAGACAGCTGTCTTGTGTCTTGATCAAAATGCTATTTACCATCAACTTACAAAATTTCTTGCAATTCTGACATTGTTGCTAAAATTCATGCACTATGAATTTCCAACGCCTTTGCTGTTCCAAGAAGGCATGTGCTGTCTATTTTACATCAAAGACACGTGTTGGAAATGGTTACAGGTGTGTCCCAGCCTTTTTTTTTTTTTTTTTTTTTTGGGGAAAAATTATAGACACGGTCGGGGGCATAATTAAAACACGGCTTGTGCCAAAAAAAAAAAAAAAAAACAAAAAAAACAAAAAAGGCTGAAAGCTTGAAACACACTGTACCTCCTAGTCACACCAACCTTCTTCTTCTTCTTTCCGCTCATGATGGAATTAGGCCAAATCTATTTCTATTTTGTGATATCCCCCTTTGCCCTTTTACTTTGTCCGCGTATGCTTAGGCTAGCTTCTTGGATCTATTTCACAATGCCACACACGTGAAACATTTATCTCACCTTCCCACCCACGAGTAACTTATTTTTAAATTTGTTTTTTACGAGTTAAATTTTTGTTATTCTTTTTTCATTATTATGTTAGACAATAGAAATATGTATATATATATATATATATATATATATATATATCTCTCTCTCTCTCTCTCTCTACAGTACCCGTGTCTTAATTTTTTGAAAATGACCTTGTTGTCGTACCGTACCCGTACTATAGGTGCTTCCTAGATAAGTTATAACATGAACTCAAATAATTTTTACATTTTTATGATAACAAAGTGTTTAATTTCCTTTTTAAACATAATGGTAGATGAAAGAGTGTGAGTTTGTATTGTTGTATCAGGCTAAGAGCTTTGAGCTGTTGACCTCAAGTGGCGCTAACAATAGTGATTCACAATGTGAGATGTAAGATAGTTCCCAAGCCTGTGTTTTTTTTTATACGGTTATGGATTAGTTAATGCGCATAATGTTAAGATAAAAAAGAGATACAGCAAAATGTGATCCTGTGAACAATTTTTAGTAGCTATGGCAGTAAAAACTGGTATTAGCCAACTTCAAGGCACCTAAAATCTCAAGCAAAATCTAGCATGAGAAGTGGAAAATTCCTGGTTGAGCAGAAGCAATGGTTCAAGATAGAATCCTTTAGTTGAAGAAGATTTGTTAGAATATTTTTTTAAATGATTAAGTTCACCATTTTTTTTTTTGGCTGAGAGATTAAATTCACCAAATGGTTTAACATATAAAGTAAGCTTTTGGAATAATTGGTTATTTATCAAATTATCATGGTCTTGATTCTCAAAAATAAAAAAGTTATCATGGTCTTAGAGCGTGTGTTCTTGAGTTTATATATTATCTCTACTTTATTTCTCGTTTAAATTTTTATTTTGAAATTTCACATATTGGACCTCACAAAATAGGGACGAATTTGGGCTCATGTATAAACGGTAATGTTAAAATATTAATTTAACGAGCCGTAAGCCCGCCAATAATTAGGACCATGCATGTTCAATTAATGCAGGCAAGTAACAACCATGTGTTGAAACCAATAAGTTCCTTAAATAGGGTGTTAAAAGTATGTGGTTAAATAATAAAATTTACCATATTTCACTAGTTGCTTTTTGGAGAATCAATAATTTAATATAGGATTAGAGCAAGAAGTCAAGAATATTTGATTTTTGTTTTTGAGTAGAACTAATCTAGATTTCTTTAAGTTCAATACATAATGATTATAGGGCAGCAACAAGACCTAATTTTTTTATATGGTATAGCACGAATGATTTTATTTATTTATTATTATTTTTTTGGAGATAAAAGATAATAGACAGAGGAATGATTGACATAGGATCTTGAATGGCCATATAATGAAATTTACTACTATTCTGCAATTTTGTGAAATAAAGGTCCCATGTGGTAATATGAACTTCTGGGAAGACTAGCTTCTAATCAATGCATTTTTAAAAATAAAATAGAGCTTGTTACATAGTAGGATATTTAACCTTAAGTACTTCGACATGAGACAATCAGCTGACTTATAGGAAAAAAAGAAGAGAAAAAAAAGACCATGAAGCAATCTGGTGTACCTCGCTTATACATGAGGTGCTTTTAAGTAACCTTTATCTATCAACCTATCTACTGTCGTAACTTGTCATTTTGGGAATGAAATGTTGAGAAATTACTGGATCTATTTGTGTCAAGGTGCCATACTTCTTGCGGTGAGTGAGATTCCACAAGAAGTGAGACCTGTGCACCTCATCTTTGTCTCCTTACCTTTATTCTGCTTTAATGCTACTCTATGTTATCAACCCTTTCCTCTTCACTATAATCCCTTGTTAAACAACTCCTAACCCAAACCCACAACTAGCCCTTCATAAATCCTGTCATTTTTACTACTATAACAAGCTGTCCAGAATAACTAATAATGGAAGTGATTGATGCTCATTATCTGCAGTTTTAGCTACAGTCCAACATCAACATCAACAACCAAAGAACAATGACGAATTTCATATTATCTGTGCTGCAAAGAGTTAAGAGTGACCCTCCGAATACCAGTATATTATGGGATAAGAAAAATACAGATTTCAGAAATTTTCCATTCTAATAATACTCTTTTTACCCCCTGTTGGTTTCTTGATAAATACAGCTAGAGAGGGAAGTCCGTGTCTAACCTAAAAGTAAAAATGTTCTCAGATTGTCATGGAAAAATTACATCAAATTTTACTATTATTTACCCAAAAAAAAAAAAAAAATTGTAGAATGATTATATTGCATAAGAATCTCAGGAGAAAAAGTATCTTAAAAAAAGAAAAAAGAAAAAAAAGGAATGATCAGGAACAAGAGGAAAGGTATCCAGTGATTCAGATGATCGCCTTGATGTAATTATAAAATGTGACAATGTGTAAGAGTCACGAGCAACATATCTGCAATCAGTTGGAAGGTCCAGGGCAGACTGACTTAGTAGGTTCTGTAACTCTGAGTGATCCTCCAAGCTCATTAGGGACAAGAGGGATAAGCGAGTGCAGGATATCAGTTATCAATGGCCTATAACTTGGTTCTGTTTGAACACATAGTACAGCCACAGCAGCAACCTGTATTAATTACAATAATTAGCAACTAATACAAGCACATAATGACACATAAGTAATCGAATATTAATGTTTTTATTCAACAAACCTGATATAAATGCTTTAGGTCCATCATGTTTCTGATTACAGGATCCACAATCTTTGGAATCTTTGATCTGTCAGTAAGCTGAGGCATAGCCTGCAAGTCAAAGATGATTCAAAGACCAAGCACCATCAGAAACCTTCTTGAAATTTAGTTCATAAAAGGCAGTTTGGTGGGATTTAAAAGAAGACTTACCCATGTGACAATAGATTGGCATTGAGCTGGGGCAAGATTCTCCAACGGCTTTCTTCCCGTTAGGAGTTCTAGAAGGACAACTCCAAAAGCATAGACATCACTTTTATCTGTTAGTTTCCCTGCAACAAATAATCTTACAATTTTATATACAAGAAAATGCCTCCTTATAATTAGGTTCTATTTGGATTTAGAAAACTAGATATAAGGGGACACATTAAAACAACTAACTCTTATTACACTTGTAGCATCCAAATATTGTGTAAATTACCACTCTATGAAAAATGAACAAATAGAATTCCTTCTCCGTCTTTTACAACTTGGCAGACATTATAGGTTCCTTATATCTCAATAAAAACTCAAATCATGGAATAGGCTTAGAATAACATACATTCTTAGCATATTCCAACAGGAAAAATGATATACAATTTAAACAACTTCTATACTATTACAACTATGAAAAAGGCAAATTAAGGTTTGGATGTTTGGACAGATGGTTTGGTACTAAGGCTCTTCAAGGCCAGAGTGACATGAAGAGTACACAATTAATGTAATTCAAAAGGACCATCTACCGGAGTTCAGAAATTGCTGGGAGCCCTTGTATGTATGTATTTCACAGATTATTTGCAATATTTGTGATTAACTTGATAAACTTAAGGAGCTAATATGCAATTCAGAGACAATTCATATCATCCATTAGCAGCAACTCAATGCATATATTTGAAACATCCCACTAATATCTGAGAATAATTTCAGAGGGCCAGCCCGCGGGGGGGGGGCAGGGGGGGGGGGGGGGGGGGACTTGAAATAAGAATTATAAAGAATGACAAAAAAAGAAAAAATAAAATAAACTTGTTCCTATCAGAACAAGGAGCATGTCAGCACATTAACAAAAGTTTTAAAGATTTCACAGAAAGACTCAAGGGAATATAAAACAAACATACAGATAATACAAACCAATGATTATTAGTATATGGGTTGAAAGTCGTGTAAAGTCTAGCATACCATCCAAAAGGTATTCTGGTGCCACATAATCCATGGTTCCTGAAAGCTTTAAGTTATTGTTTTCAGTGCCAGAAGTAACCGCAAGGCCAAAATCTGATAGCTGAATCAAGAAAATCTCATTAAAGGGATAAACACCCTCAAAAACGTGCCAAAGAACAAAAATATGTGTGAATTCCAATTTCAATGAGTCACATATAGATCTTACCTTAGCATTGAAATTGGAATCCAGAAGAATATTAGAAGATTTTATGTCTCTATGAACCACAGGAGGATGCGAGTGCTCATGAAGATATTCTAATCCTCTAACAATATTGATAACAATACCAACTTGATTAAAATAAGAAATGGGAAAAAAAGAAGTAGATAAAAGTAGAAACATAATTAGCAAATGGACTTACCTAGCAACATCAACAGCTATTTTCATTCGCAGATGCCATGTTAAAGCTGATCCTTGAGTAGGTCCTAAACCATTGAGAAAAAATTAATAAAATATAAATGAACACATAAAGTTGTTCTTTTGGTATCATCTTTTTTAACTTTTTTTTGCTTTAGTTGAACATTGACAGAGAACTTATACCATGCAGTTGAGTTTCCAATGAAGCCTTCTCCATCATTTCATAAACAAGGAACCTTGAATCTCCATAAATGCAGTAACCAAAAAGTTTAATAATATTCTGATGCTTCATTTTACTCAACCAATTCACCTCATTCTGTACTTCCACACAAATCAATTAAGAAGAAAGTATTAAACAAGGAATTCAAGTCGCAGAAAATTGAATCCCAACTAAATTTAAGAGATATCATTACTTCAAACTCTCTTTCCATGTCTTGAGTGACACCATCAATTCTCTTAACTGCTGCAAGCAATTTTTCATCAAAATGAGCTTTATAGATATGTCCACAACCACCCTCACCCAAATGATTACTTTCTTGGAAATTGTTTGTTGCTGCTTCTAATGATGGATAATTGAATATAGCAAGAGAACCTTTACTATTGGCCATCCTCAAGGAGTTAAACTTAACCATAATTGGGTTCATTGAGATCCCTTTTGCAGCCTCTTCAGATCATTTTAAAAATAGATAAAGTACACACAAAAAAGAAGGGGGAAAAAAAAAAAAAAAGGTTAATAGCTCAACAAAGATACAAGCAGGGGGAAAAAATGTTGACAGCAATTTTCAAGGAATAGAGGATACCTAAGCTCTTTCGGCTTTTCTTATTGGATTTCTTCAATTTTTTCTGTCTATAGATCCAAAAAAATAATAAAAACAGAAAAATTCCACCAAGGAGAGAGGAGGCAACAATGAGCGCTAAAAGAATTTTCTCATTCAAATCATGGTGGTGCACTACTCTAATTTCAGGCTCTCCTGTTTTAACATAAGAAAACTATGACTAAACATACTGATTGAAAAAATATAAAACTAAGCCAAAAAAGTTAAGAAAAAAAATAAATTGATCAACATAAACATAAGAATGTGTGATACTCTGTGTAATCCTATGACTGCTTTGCATAAAATAGATATAGATAACTAATTCCTCTAGAAAACCACAGAAATTATGACATTGGAAAACAGATATCTAATTTGAAACTCGAAACCAAATAATTAACTTTCATGAAATAAGCAATGAAAATTTTCCAACAACATTAGTTAATGATTACCATCTTCCCATTCTATCTTTTGATTTTCTTTTCAAAATTTTTTTTTTTTCGTATTTCAACTAAAAAGAAAAATTACACACACAGTCATCACAACTAAGCAAGGTAGTCGTATCAGAACAAAAATACAATTCAGTGAAACTTTTGGTTTTAACGAAATAAAGCAACAATGAACAAACAAACTAAGCTTTACAATTTAGTTATTTTACATTAGATACATTTTCTTAGCAACCAAACAAGGCATAAACAAAAAGGGGGAAAAAAAGATTAATCCCATAAAGTACAGTTGACTAAACTTGTTTCTTTCCTTTAGGTTTTCAAAATTGAAACGACTAGCAAACAAAGATTCAAATTTTGGTACTGCATTGTCAGCAACCAGACAGAGCAATAGCGTATTATCTAAAAAATGTCAAGAACAAAAAACTATCTACTTTAGTGTGGTTTCAAATTTGAGTTTTGATTGTGAACCAAGGCAACGCAAACACGTTAATCCACACATATATGCAAATAGTGAACAAACCAGAGAAAGTACATGGTGGTGTGGAACAAAGAACATAAACAGAAAATCCTCTGCATTGTTGAAGTACCTGGAGGTTCAGCTTCCATTTTAACAGGAAACTGAGAACTGGGAATTCTATCAGCAACAAAAAACTGCTCAGAAATGGAGGGTACAGGTATAGGAGGCTCTGATCTGGCATCAATTATAGCTGAAAACAAAGTGTTGCTTAATACCCACATAATAAGTAGTAAACTAAAACAACTTAGAAGATTCATGTCACTTTTTTTTTTTCTTTTTTTTTTTTTTGATAGGAGAGAGAGTGTGTGTTAAGTGTTAACGTAAGGAGTCTGAGAAACTTCTTTTGTTGTCCAAGTTTGAAACTAATGTATATTTGTTTATCTGTTCGTTTGACATAAAAGGCCAAAAGAAGTGTTGCAGGGAAACAAAAGAAAACACCTTTTTTTTAATAAATATGATCTGTATCTATCAATTCGGTGCGACAGAGAGAGAGAGTATGTGATAGCGTACCAATGAATCACGTGGCAGTTATCAAATGGTTAATGAGTCAAAGTCCTAAAGTTTTGTGGGACTCAGAGGTGTGGGGGATATGGGTGATGGAAAGAAGGGCACACGATCGAGTTCATCGACTTTAATTAAATTTTTTGGAGAATCTTTATTTATTTATTTATTTATTTTTGTAGTTTTGCACCTTCCTGCCACTAGTAATAGTAATAGCATTTTAGTTTTTTATCTTTAAAAAAAATACTAAAATATGGTTTTCCTTTCTAAACTTTATTAAAAGTTCATCTTTTTTTTCGCACTTTAACTTTTGAAAGTTCATTTTTTTTTGTCTCTAAAAATTATTGCAATGCTTCATTTTCTATCTTTAAACTCTAAAACTTATCTTCTTCTTTGTCAAAAAAAAAAAAAATTTGATAAAATTTTCAAAATCTTTTTATCCCTAAAATAATGAAAATTTTTCATTTTTGTTCATATTTTTATCCCTAAAGCTCTCTTCAAAAGATTAAGGGTAAAAAAACTAACTTTTTAAAGTTTAAAAACCAAAAAACAGTATCATTTTTGTTTTAAGGAAAGTTATTGTCTCTCCTGTCCTTTTGTAATGAGTATTTTATGGTTATTATTTTTAATTAAAGTAACAAAAAATATATTTTAAAGAAATATATACATTTGAACCCACAAGTTAGTATTTTTAATATCCTCAGTCTGTAACATACTCTCATGTGTATAATTTGAAGTTTTATTATCATTGTTCATGTTATTTTTCTTTTTTCTTTTTTCGTTTGAATGTTCGTGTGATGTTGTTGATCGTGTCCATTTGCATCCCGTTTAGAAAGTACACATATTTTAATCTCACTTTATTTTGTAAGTATAATGTTCTCAAACAATCTACTTTAAAAAATATAAATATATATATATATATATATATTTATATAAATATATTTGTTATACCAAATTGGGACAATAAATGAGAGAGAAAATAGAGAAGGAAGAAAAGTGACATGAGAAGGTGGGGGCAAGGGTATGGCAAGTTCAAAGTTAACCATAGTTTTGAAACTCGGACCGTTTAATGAACCCGGAAAGGGAGAAGTTCAAATTTTTTGAGGTCGAACAGAGGTTTAACCGATGTCAAACCGTGGTGTGTCATTTAATTTTTAATATATTTGATAATTAAATTGGTTTATATTTATTAATTTTTCATTCTTGACCAACAAGATGTGCATGGCATAATAGTTTGCATGCTGGAGATGTTATTTCACTTGCTGAGAGCAGGTTCAAGTCTTGCCATAAAAACAATGAAGTTAACCTAGTTGAGTAGAGTTTACTAAATAATTAATTTGTAAAACATGGAGATTGCAACAAAAATGATTGTCATAGAAATGAGAAATTCTAGAAATTGCCTTTCAACATTTGAAGACCACCATTGGATTAATTGGTGCGCAATCTCAAATTTTTATTTTATTTTATTTTCCAATATTTTAGTGGAATTGGAGGAAACTATTAAGGTTTATGGAAAAGTAATTGATTGTGGTGGGCCTTTTTTGCGTCTTGGGTTGGATTGCTCATGCTGTACTACGGCCCAATGATTTTGAGGTAGGGGAGTCGGGATTGGCCTAATTGAAACTCACCTTAGGCTAGCTTGTGTGCAAGTTAGAGCCCTAGCTGAAACCTTGGGGGTGTCACATGCCCACAGTAGGAAATGCTATCACAAAAAACATTATAGCAGGCAAAACATGATACAGCAAGATAACCAAAATATTTTTCGCTGACAACGATAATGCTAAAACAGTGCCACATAGAAGAAAAATGATGATGTGATTATGGCAGGAATAGATTAATAATAAGAAAATAGCATTAGGCCTTAATCAACCATAACAAAAGAAAAAAGGATTAGTCTGCTAAGGGAACAAAATTGACTCCTTGGCAGATTCAAGCCTAAGAAGGCAACCAATCTCCAATATGGGTAACCTCAAAGGGAAATCCTGCCATAGAAGTTACTCACTTTGGAGAATGGACCTAAGTGGCTTAATCTTGGATTCTTAACTTGCTAGAGAGTGGGCTATTGAGAGAGAGAGAAGTGGGTAGCTTATTAGTGCATGCTTTTCACTCCTATCACTCTTATTTTCTTCCTCACTCTTGGTTTCCTTGTTTTCTTTGTTTTTCTTATTCTTTGTTTTCCTTGTTTTTTCTCTCTCTTGTTCGTTGTTGTTTTGTTTACTATGCATGGCTATGGCTTTTTATATTGCCTGCCATGACAAGATTTACCATTTTTATCCCTCAACTACTTTTGGCCTGCTGTGGGTGTCCTTCTCGGACTGCCCACTGGTCTGCTGGCTGTCTAGCCACCACCACTACATTGTGTTGGCCGTGCCATGGCTTATTCCCAGACAAAAGTAGTTTTTGTTTTTGTTTTCTACTTCCCTTGCACTCTCATCTGAATAAGGGCTGGATTTCTTTCTTACGAACCCCTATAGCATGCACTTAGCAATTCCAATTCATGTTTGCCTCTTTTGGGTAGTATGTCATCCTTGTAGGACATTTCACCGAAAAGAGCTTGAACAGGAACCCCAAAATAGGCGTTCCCCTTCTCCCTACCGCCAGACCACACCCTCTCTTACCTCAAACCCCGTGGGTCACCTCCCCTGTATTGGCTGGGTACAGGTAAGTGGTGCCTAAGCCTTGTGCGTGCTTTATTTCCATATAAGTCTATTACTTTTCTAGCATTTATGAATTTGCCATTGCCTACAAATTTGTCTAACTCTGTTGCACGTTCTGGTGCTTGTTTAACTCTTGTGGCATGGATGAGTCCTCATTCTTTGTATCTCATTTCTTCTTTGAGCTAAGAGTTGCTTGGGTGTGGGCTTTCTCTTCTTTAATTCAGCCCATGTCTCCTTTTAGTTCCAGTTCGTGGGCTAGCTGGTGCTCTTGCCATGCCACTGCATTGTTCCTGCTATGATGTTGTTTATCTTTATGAGTGCTCCACTTCCATATAAGTCCATTGCTTTTCTGCCATTTATGCATTTGCCATTGCCTACAAATTTGTCTAACTCTGCTGCACGTTATGGTGCTTGTTTAACTCTTGTAGCGTGGATGAGTCCTCATTCTTTGTATCTCATTTCTTCTTTGAGCTAAGAGTTGCTTGGGTGTGGGCTTTCTCTTCTTTAATTCAGCCCATATCTCCTTTCAGTTCCAGTCAGTTCCATATGTTATTCCTTCTTTTAGTTTACACTACCTAGTATTCCGCTAGGTTAGTCCATATAACATCTTGGGTTTCCAGGCCCATTTTATTCCTTAGGCATCCTCGGCCTACTTCATTCTTTAGGGGCATCCTTGGCCCATTTCATTCTTTCCTACTTCTTACATTCTCATGGGCTTTAGCTAAATCTTTTGGGCTTCCCGACCCAATTACCACATCTGTGGGCTAGCTAGTGCTCTTGCCATGCCACTGCATTGTTCCTGCTATGATGTTGTTTACCCTTGTTTACTATACCACTTCTGAGCTTACAGGCTGAAGTGTCTGCCATGTCAGTTTCATATGTTATTTCCTTCCTTTAGTTTACACTACCTAGTATTCCGCTGGGTTAGTCCATATAACATCTTGGGTTTCCAGGCCCATTTTATTCCTTGGGCATCCTCGGCTTGCTTCATTCTTTGGGGGCATCATTGGACCATTTCATTCTTTCCTACTTCTTACATTCTCATGGGCTTTTACTAAATCTTTTGGGCTTCCCGACCCAATTAGCACATCCTTTACCTTTGGGTTTATTGGCCTTTGAACCAATCCCATTTACTAATTCCTTTCTTTAGGCTCTTCTGGTCCCTTTTTTATTTCTTTCTATTTCTTATGATTCCCGTAGGCTTGCTACTTCATTCTTTGGGGCTCCCTTGGGCTCATTTGCTTTCTTTAGGGCCTATTTACTATTTTGTAGGCATGTGGACAATTATTCATGTCATTCTGGCCCAATGGTGTTTACTTTGCTGTTTCCTTTCTCCATCTCTTTGATATTGTTGGGCTTCTTATGCCATTGGGCCCTTTTGTAAAAAATGGGCATCAACAACGATTAAATGGATGAGAGAGAGAGAGAGAGAGAGAGAGAGAGAGAGAGAGAGAGAGAGAGTTCAGTGAATGAAAAGTTTGAAATAATTAAGGCGGGTTGTCATTGGCATCCTAGGTTTTGAGTAAATCAGTTTATAGTCACAAAGTCAAAATTTGGACAAGTGACTCACTTCAAGAGTTGTTTATTTCTTTAGACTTTAAACTTTTAGGAATTTGAACTTTTAAGAATTCTCAATTCTGTAAGAATCATCATTTTTGCCAAGTGAATAGTCCCTAATAATCTTATATAATATGCTTGTAGGGGAGAGTAAATTTTTTAGAGAGTTCCTTCAATGAGAGAAAATAGAAAGTGTATAGATAGATATGTGAAGAAGTGAGGGGGGATCTAGTTCATGGAAATTTTGTATTAACTGCATTTTATCTTATGTTGTAAATTGTAAGAAATTATTAAGTAGATGAAAAATTGTTAATTTGCTTTCCGTTATTAGTAATAGATTTGTAGTGTATAGGTAGTGGCCACTTGAAATGGCGGAATGATCCATAAGTTGCTAGTGGAGGATATGAGAATTTGGTGCCTTTCATGACTTGCACGACTCATTTGGCTTATATGTTTCACTCGTTTGGCCTTTTGCATTGTCATCTTCATATTTAAAGGCAATATAGACATTAGCCTTTAGCCATTAACAGAGGTAATATTGTTATATTGTTATTAACCTTTTGCCATTGACCAAGGCTATATAATAATTTATTTATTTATGAGAGGCTATATATTCATTAACCTTTACCCAATGACAAAGGCAATAGAAGCATTTAGCCATTAACAACATCATATATCCATTAGTTTTTGTTTTTGTTTTTTTTTTTTGGAGGAGTATATCCATTAGTCACTACTTATTAGTCATTGACAAAGTCATATTACAATCGCTCAATTTAAGAGGCCGTCACTTATTTTAAAAGGTTAATCATTTGGTATTGCCAATCCTTCGAAACTTTTTTTTTTCCAATTAATCTTAAATTGCTAACAATTTCGTTAGTTGTCACGTTTTAAAAACAATATGGGAAACTAGCATCTCGAGTATTTAAAACTCGAGATCAATGCAAACTCAAGCTACTAATACTTGAGTTAGGGATTTTTCATACAATAACGTGGACAAATTTTTTCACGTGGAAATCGAGTTTATAAAACTCGCTTTTTAAATCAACTTACAGAAACTCGTTTTCTGACCGATTAAAATCCAACTTTCAAACCTCACTCATCACTCTCAAGCTTTCAAACACACAAACTTTCAAACACTTCCTCACTCATCACTCTCAAACTTTCAAACACAAACTCACTCTCGGACACCCAAATCAATCACTCTCACACTCACTTTCAGACACCCAAATCTATCACTCTCACACTCACTCTCAGACAGCCAAATCAAACACTCTCACTATTAAACACTCTACTCCTTTAGACACCGAAACCCACCCAAATCACTCACTCTCACCCTTAAACACTCTCCTCCTTCAAACACTCTCCTCCTTCAGACACCGGCGGCCACGCATTCAGACACCCAGACACTGAATATGCTCACTTACTCTACCAAAGACGCTCCTCTCATCGGCAGCCTGAAGACCCTCAGTCAAAATCCTCCTTAAGGTATGTTTTTTCATTTCTATTTCATTTATAGTTGGACCCAATTTCTTTGTTCTTCTGATGGATTATATTTGATGGATTTTATTTGGTTTGTACCCTTTTTTGTTTGGCTATTGTTAATCGGTGTGTGTTTGATTGATGGAAAAAATGTTGGAAAGAAATGATTTTGAGTTGGGCATTAGAGTTTTTAAGGGTATTAGAGTTAGCTTTTTAATTTTCATATTCTTGAAACTTTGTCTGGAATATGTCTTCTTGGGGTCCTCTTTTTAAACTGTATTCCCAAATGCAAATATGGTCAACTTAGAACATGTTAAGCCTCTTGAAGCAGAAAAGAAATAGTCATGTTGCACACTCAAGCCTGAAGAATGAAGAGCAATTCTAGGATACAATTTTTTTCACAACTTATGATTATATACATTAATCTCAGTAGGCACAAGCAATTTGTGAAAATTTTTGTGATCCTAGACTTACATTGAAGCAAGAGCGAATCAAGGAAGGGCCTTGAGACCTTCAGTGAACAAAGTAACAAAAGCATCCATCTCAGGTTTAGGTAGGGCTAAGCCAACCTCAATGCCACCCTCTAAATCTCTACTCTCAGTCAATGAAATGGTTCTGGTAGTGTCAATTGAAATCTCCTCAATCTTTTTGGGTCTCCCCCACCCAAAATCAGTAAAGGAAAGAGCCCAATACTAAACAGGCCAGGTATCTAGTTGTGCACTCAAAAGATACATGTCTCCCTTGTGGTAGAAATGCCTGCATATGGTGAATTTTAAGATAATATAAGCCACATAGAACAAATATTATTTTCCTTTCATTTTTTTAGAATATATTATTTCTATAGTGAATTTTTAGATATTCCCTGCCTTCATTTTTAGAAGGTAATGACAAGGGATAACTAAAAAAGCTCTAGGTTGTAGGTCTTTTTTTTTTTTTTTTTCAAAGGACGTTAGGTGCTTAATTGCTTATGGTAATTAGATCAGAAGGTAGGCAAAACTGTTGTCATGATTTATAGTTCTATGATTGACAAGTATGTGATGGCGCAAGCGTAGTGTGGTTAGAAAAACTATCTTCCTTGGAAGCCTAAAATTAAGGTAAAGCCATAGAATAAGTGCTCATGGTAATTTTTTTTTTTTTTTGATAAATAACGTATGAAATTTTATTAAAAAAACCAAGTAAGTTTTTCTTGACAAATACCCCAATTTGTCCTGCGTTAGAATGAGGATCTTGTAAATGAAAAACCCTCCTAGTGGGTACAATTGACTTACACAAGGGAGTGTATTGAATCCATAGCCAATTGTGTTTCATACCTATAAACAAATAGCCAATTTTGTTTCACAGAAATGTTAGTACTGAAATCCATACTCTGGTTATCTCTCTATGCTAGGGAGGTGACTTTAGCAAGGCTCCTAGCAAGTTCCTTAGCCAGGGTGACAGTGACTGTAGTGTGCGTGCTTCATTAAACTTATGGCTCTTTTATTGACTGTAGTGACTTTCAATTTACACATCCATTTATGACCTTAATCTATATTTCCTCATCTAATGTTATTTGACTTCCTAAACAACTATATAAATGAATAAATATAATCAAGTATATCATTCATGATATACTTGATTTGGGTGTTCAGGATTTCAGTTTTTAGCTCATAAAGCCCACCTGGGTCTTCCTATGTGAGTTCAATTTCCACAAGAATTTTCATCTGGGTGCATTCATTTTTTTCATGTTCTGGTTTTGTTTTTGATGAATTCAAATTGTTAGTGTATGTGGGGGCTTTGTATGTTTTGGTTTTGCATTCATTTGGTCTGAGGTGAAAATGGATATTGGGAAGTTTATTGGTATGGTATGCTAAGAAAGGTAAATGTCTATTCTTTTGAGAGCTCTAAGTGGTTGTTTTCTAATGGCTTTTTAATGAAAGTTAAGGATTTTCTACTTTCATGTGCTTTATAAGATGGAAATATTAGTAAAGAACTTTTACAGTCACCATTCAAGGCTCTTATGTTAATGCATAGATGCTTTTCTTTCATTACACGCATATTATATAAGTCAAAGAAACAGCCAAAAGTTGCTAATAATCAAAATCCACAAAGCAATAAGCTTTAAAATATTTTAAAATAGCCCCAAAATTAAAACCCAGAAACCAACACTCCCAAAACAACGTACTAAAAAAAAATGTAGTCTGAACTAAGCCGAGCTTAAAAACAAACAGGTAATCATTGATGAGTCAGAAATTTACGTGCATCATTAAGCAGAAACCATCATTAATTAAGAGATGATGCTACGCATTTATTACGCTCATTGATGACAAAGCGTAACGGACGGAGCAAAGGTCATAGAGTGAGCTGTGAATTTCAGACAAAAATTTCATAACGCACTAGCCATTGAGCATAAATATAGCGATTCATTGCCCATTAATGAGGCACACAACTATAAAAGAGAAAGTAACATAAGTAAAAGGTATAGACAAATACTTTACGAAAATCACTCTCTAGTCTATTTTCTCTTTAAAATCTTTCTTCCTTACTGACTTAAGCATCGGAGGCGGTTTGGCTAACGTGGCATGTTACTCTTCCACCTAGTTCATTTTGCAAGTTTTCCTCCAACAGAGATGACCCCAATCACGGCTTCATCCATCCACTTCTACAAGGAGCTCAACTGCTGATTTTTTTCATCATCAGTTTGGTGCTGTTTGTGGGAATCGCTAATCATTCAATCCATTTTTCCTAGTGACAAAAGAGTTCCTCAAAGTACGAGATGGAATCAGAAATTGCACAACAGCAAGAAGCTATGCAACAACAACAAATCCAGGCTCTCCTGGCTAATGTGGAAGAGTTGACTCGCTAGATTGAAGAGCTGCGAAAGACAATGGAATCCTAAAATGCAGAACGTCGGCGAACAGGCAAAAACCAGAATGAAGAAGAATCAAACTCTTAAGCCAACAGGCAAGCCAGGACCTCAAGAGAAGATTCTTCCAGGCTGGAGAATGAGCTTTGCAACATGAGGAAGGAGATGGACGAGTTAAAAAGTTCCATGAAGGACAAAGGCGGAGAGAATTTGGATGTGATGATTTGAAGGATAGACTCCCCATTTACTACTAAAGTACTAAACCATCTCCTCCCTTCGAAATTTCGTCTCCCACAGTTGGAGTCGTATGACGGTTCCAAGGATCCCTTGGATCACATTAAATCATTCAAGACACTGATGCTATTGCAGATGACCTCAGACGAGGTGATGTGTAGGGCATTCCCAACAATTCTAAAGGAAGTAGCCAGAGTATGGTTCAACAAGATACCCCAGGAACTATTGCAGATTTTGAACAACTCAACAAGGGTTTTGTTCGTCATTTCATTAAGGGGCAAAGACACAAAAAGCCAACTGGCCATCTTCTCAACATTCAACAAGCAGAAGGAGAATCACTAAGACAGTATGTTACCCGATTCAATAAGGATCTATTGCAAGTAGATGAAGTTGAAGATCAAGTCATCCTAACAACTTTCCAAGCAAGGTTGCTGCTTGGGGATTTCTTCTTCTCAATCACTAAAAGTCCACCAAAAACAGTCGTGGAGTTGCTTTGAAAAGCTCAGATGTACATGAATGTAGAAGACTCGGTGCTCGTAAAGGAAATGAAAAAGAAAACTTGAAGAAGAGACAAACCCTAGAATGCCAACTGAACAAGGAAGGAGTATGAAGAAAAAGGAACATGAGGGAAAAATGCAAAATAAAAGGCTAAAAACATGCGTGGGAAAACTGAGAAAAATCTACATGTTGAACACATCCTAACCATACATGTGGCACTCAACTGGTCAAACATCAACTCGTCATAAATGCGTGGTACACGGAATATGAAGCGTGAGACGAGTGCGTTTTCATCTTGTCCGATAGACAAAAATTCAAACAATGGGGCAACTAATGAGTCAGAAATTTATGATCGTCATTAAGCTGAAACCGTCATTAACCAAGAGACGATGCTACGCATTTATTACGCTCATTGATGACAAAGCGTAATGGATGGAGCAACAGTCATAGAGTGAGCTGTGAACTTCAGAAAAAGTTTCGTAACGCACTAGCCATTGAGCACAAATACAGCGATTCATTGCCCATTAATGAGGCACACAACTATAAAATAGAAAGCAATAGAAGTAAAAGGTACACACAAATACTCTATGAAAATCACTCTCCAATCTATTTTCTTTCTAAAATCTTTCTCCCTTACTGACTTAAGCATTGGAGGCGGTTTGGCTAATGCCACACCGGCGTGTTACTCTTCCACCCTTCATTTTGCAGGTTTTCTTCCAACAGAGATGGCCCCAATCACGGCTCCGTCCATCCACTACGACAAGGAGCTCAATTGCTAATTTTTTGCATCATCAATCATCATAATAACACTGAAAAAAAAGTACCAACAAATATAGAAAATGTCCAAATTTAGAAATCAAACCCACATTCCTAAGTTGCCAATGATCAAATCTCAGAAAGCAAAGCACCCAAAAAAGAAAAATCGTATCTTTTCACGTCAGTTGGAAACCAAACATAATGCTCAAGTATATATAATACGTGAGTCAGAAGGCAAAGGTATGTATGTTTGGAAGGGTGAAGCAAAAGCCATGTGTGACCACCAAAGTCCAAAACCCAACTCTCAGATTTGCCAAGTGTTGATTTTTCCTGAATGAAACACAAGAAATGAGCCATTTTTACAAAAAAACATTATTGAGCTTTATGATAAACATGCATGCACATGTTAATGCAGGAGATCACAAATAATAGTAAAGCTTGACTGACAGGGCAGAGCATATATACCGCATTAAATTTTCGTACATTATGAGGATTATTTGCCTTTACGTAACGATAGCTTTTGGATTCATAGACATTATGTGGGAGTGTTCAGACAACAAGACAAGTGTGAGTATGGTTCATGCTTCTAGTTTAGTTTAGTTGGGATCTATGTTTTGTATTGATTTTTTTTTTTTTTTTTTTTGGGCACGATTTTGGTTCTCTCATGTGTTATTTGGACTCTATCTGGTAAAATTGGGGTCAAATTATGATTGAATTTACTTGTGCAAAATACTCATATTGAGCATTTGGAATTGTAACTTGTAAACTTGTGGTTGTTTGTTGGATTTCTTCGACACCAACTTCTACACACAACTCCAACTTTATGTACAACTCAATACCACTTACTTCGGGTATTCTCTCCAACTTGTCAAACATGATCTTTACATGTTTGTCTGCTTCTATCGCCATATACTTGTAATTAATTCGGTACTTCAGGACTTCATGTGGAGAATGATAAGTAATTTGTATGTTGTGCACAACAGGATTCACACACATTTCTTCCATTACTATCATCTTCAATTCATCAAGGGTCTTCAACCTATGATCAATTTGAGTATAATAGCACTTTATACCCAGCCCTTCAAATCGCAATCCCTTGTTCGCATTGGCATTCTTAAGCAGCCCACCATGGTATAGGATTATATCAATTACATTCATTGTCAACCTGTTAGAGTCAAGTGTACTATATTAGTTAGAAAACATTTTATCTAGTCAAATTACACAAAGTACAAATTCCAATTCATTAAATGGGCATGAATTTCATTACACATTTGTTACACATTTCATACCCAAATCCTTTTTCGGTCATGCTAAGACTACCCATTTCATACCCAATACAAAAAAAAAAAAAAAAAAGCCAAAATCCTTGTAAAAGTATACAACATTTTATCTAGTGACATACCCATAACATTTACATACTCATTTCATACACAATACAAAAAAAGTCATTGCATTACACATTCAAAGGGCATGAATTACATACCCATTTCATTACAATTTATTCAAAGGGCATGAATTTCACTACCCATTTCGTACCTAGTACAAAAAAAAAAAAAAAAAAAGCCAAAATCCTTGTAAGATCATGATAAAAACACATTGTTGATAAGAGTCTAGAAATGATGAATAAATTTTGCTAACAAAAACCATGCAAATAAATACTCAAAAAATTTACACTAACAAAACAAAGTTGTATAATTCACAATATCATGGTATCTTAACTAAGTTATGTTAAGTATCTACCAAATAAATAGTCAAACTCTTTAACCCACACCTAACAATAAATAATACCCAACTGCAATGACAATAAAATCCAAACCCTTACCTTTGATGTAAATTTGTTGAGAGGGAGGAACAGTGATAGAGAGAGGCAATGTGGTGTGAGATCAGAGGCAATGTGGTGTGAGAAGTGTGAGTGTTATGGGTGAGTGAGGTAGTGAGTTATTGAGGAGTGTGAGGAGTGTTAGAGGCTAGGAGCGTTATGGGTGAGAGAGTGTGCAGTGAGTAATGAGAAGTGTATCTGTGTTTATAAAATTTTGCCCAGCAAAATCAAGTCTATAAGACTTGAGATCCATGTATATTTTAATTGAATTTCGAGTCTATAAGACTTGAGATCCATGTAACAAAAATTGGGTCTTAAAGACTTGGTTTTGTTTTGTAGAACTCAAGTCTATAAGACTCGAGATCTTTGTGGCATAACAATTCCAGCTCAACAAGCGGGAATTGAGTCTTTAACTCTCGAGTTTTATATGGAAGTCGAGTCTATAAAATTCGAGATTCTAGTTTGCAAAATTCTTTCAAATGCATGTTAACTTATTATATTGTTTCCCCTCACTATGCTAGCCTGCAAATTACCTCCCAATCCTTCATGGTTACTTATTTCTGCCATAAACTCATGTAATAGCCACACTGGCATAATAACATGGTTATAGAGTTGTTTCTCAAAATAAAATAAAATAAATAAAAAAGACATGGTTACAAAGTTTTGTTCCACCACCTCCGTTAAGATAGAGCATTAGTATTGGGATTGAGATTTGGTGCAATAGCAACAGTGAAATTAACCATTAAATGTAAGAGAGAAGTTAAAAAATAAAGTATAAAAGTAAAATGATAAAAAGTTTAATAGCAATATACTATTGCACCGTGAAATTAACCATTAGTATTGCCTCTCACTACTTTGGCCAGAAAAGGTATCGTGTATTTTGATATATATGGTGCAACATTTTATTTATTTATTATTATTATCGAAAAGTTTGGGTACATGGTGTGAGAATGGTGATCCGATTGGAGGGGATTGAGGATTTTTTTTTTTTTTTTTCCTTTTTACAACAAAAGGTAATCCCAATGGTGACTCAAGGTGAAAATTCAACTAGAGGTATCCTTCCCCCTAATAGAAAGAACTTATATGAAGTTGCAACTTAATTTAATTATAAGGAAAATCAAGAAACTTCAATAAACTTTATTAATCAATAAATGGAAAGGCAAGAAATTTTTATTTATATATTATGTGACTTTGATCCATAATACAATATAATAAAAAGAAATTAATCCTTTTTTTTTATTTAAATTATATTACTACACGAAAAAACAGCAACCTACTTTTTTTAGATTAAAAAAAAAAAAAAGATAATTTTTTTTTCTTATCTTCTTCTTCTATAATTTCTAAGTTGATATAATTTTATTAACAGCAATGTAGTATATGATTTTGTTCTAGAGATCTAATTTAAAATTCTATTCAACTACTTTTAGTGCTTAAATAAAACACTAAATTTTTTTTGGATTTCCTCATCACACTCCATGACTTTTTTTACCTTTGGATTTCCTCTTTAGAGGTCATGAGTTTTTTTTTTTTTTTTTTTTTCACATACCGTGAATTTTTTTAAATTTTATATTTCAACTTCACATGTCCACAAATTAGACTAACATTAGACTTTTTATTTATATCAACTTCTCAACGTGGAGTGTGTGTGTGTGTGTGTGTGTATATATATATATCTATTAAGGTCATATATATTTTCTATGTATTAACATATCCTGTGACAAAGCACACTTTACTTGTATTTGGATAGATCTAAGTTGGGTTTAATGTATCAACAAGCATGTGAAGCTTACTTTACAAGTGGTATCATTAAAGACATGAAGATTGATCCAAGGAACAAGTGAAGAAAAGCAATTTCATTGAAGCTTAACACTAGTTTCAACAATAGTATCTATCTAGACTTAATGAAGAAGCTCAACACAAGATTGACACATTGAAGATCTTATATATTGGTGTTTCCATTTAAAGCTGCTGCAAATTAACTACAACAATCAAAGGGTTGTTGTGGAGTTAGTCACGTACTGGGATTTGTGCAAAGGAGTTAGTCACGTACTGATATCTGTGCAAAGGAAAAAGTCTTCTACAAGATCAAGTCCAATTGGGAATTGAAGTAAAGGTTCAATTATAGGTTGGTATTTTGGGATAGTCCAGGGCAGTGGTAAGATTTCTTATACTTGTAACAACTTGTACTTGATTAGTGCATTCTTGGGAGTGATAAATTGAAAATCACCAGGTGGGGTTTTAGCTTTGCGAGAGGTTTTCACCATTCGTCAACAAATCACCATGTTATTTAATTAAGTTAACCAAAAGTCAAAGTTGGTCAAAATCACCCAAAAACTACATTTTCCATGTTTTTACATCAAACCTGAACTATTCGAAGATTTTTGTCATCTTTCACAAATTTTGAACAAGTTTGACCCAAGGTTGACTCTTGAGGGCAGCAGAAATCCTAATTTTGATCCAACTATCAAAAATGGTTGAAACTAAAGCCAATATGAATAATTGAATTCCCTTTTCAACGACCATTCATGGGACAAAATCGAAGTTAAAATGGTTGAGATATCTTGAAAACAATGTTGGGCACATCAGCTCACTTCTCGAGGCCATGAAATTTGATTTGACCAATGGATTTTTATTTTACCAAGTGCTCTAGAAACTAAACATCAATACCTTTCCAAGGACACCAAGATCATCTCAATTGAAGTCTGGGAAGACCTTCAAATACGCGATTGAAGTCAAAACCGAAAAAAGCAAGATTACTGACATCAGTAACTAGCCCGGGGCACCCTAAAGGGCCGCCAGAAGCTGAAGAGTCATTTTTTTTTTTACCATAAACAGCCCATGATCACCTAGGACTAAAAAATAAAAGGCGAAAAGCACATTTTCGTCCCTACATTTTCACGCGATTTCCATTTTGGTCCCTAAATTTTTTTTTTACCGCTTTTAGTCCCTATCCTGGAAAACGCGTCTCGTTTTTGTCCCTGCCGTTACATCAGAAACGGAAATTGCACAGGTGGCAAACGGAAGATGACGTGGCCATTAAAATAATAATAAAAAATATTATTTGGCATTAAAAAATGCCACGTCAGCACCTAAATTAAAAAAAAATTAATTTATTAATTTTAACTAAATAACAAAATTAAAAACAGAATTAAAAACTAAAAATCACATGAATTGAGATCTAAGTATGTCTTGAACAAGAACACAAACTCAAATTTAAGAACACAAACCCAGAAATTATAAAAAAAAAAAAAAAAAAAAAAAAAAAAGCTCAAAAACACAAACACCTTAACCCTCTCTAACCCTCTCACTGTCATCTCTTTCACTCCATGCCAATCCCGCCGTCACTCTAACCCTCTCACTCTCATCTCTCTCACTCCATGCCAATCCCGCCGTCGCTCAGCCCACCACGTTGCTGGTTTAACCCCAACATAGACCCAACACACCACCGACCCACGCCTCCCTGCCCATTTCGCTGCCGACCTAGCCTTCCCTGCCCACGCCGCCGCCGATTCGATGAGACCCTTCCCCTTCCCCTCCTCTTATCTCTCTCTCCCTAACCAATTGAATGCTCTGGTATGGGGCTTGGTCTAGATCGGGTCTCAAGCTCGAGTCTGCTTCAAAAATGGAGCTTTGTGGATTAGTGAAGCAGCGAGATCGGCGACTAGATTCATAGGTTGTAGATTGGTTTGGGTAGTATGTTGATTTGGATTCGCGAGTTATGGATAGGTTGCTGTGGGTGTTGTGAAACACAGATCGTTGGTGGTGGATGTGGTGGTCGTAAATCAAAGGTTAGTGGTGGTGGTTAGCGGTTTCGAAAGGAAGATATTGTGGGTGTTGGTGGTTGTGAATCGGTTTGGGTTTATTTTTGGTGTGGATAGCTGTGGTCGACTGATTTCTTTGAAATTTCTGGGTTCAAAATTATGGGTTCGATTTCTGGGTTCAAAATTATGGGTTTGATTTCTGGTTCAAATTTCTGGGTTCAAAATTTCTGGGTTCAAAATTATGGGTTCGATTTCTGGTTTAGGTTTTTAGTTTCAATTTCAGATTATCGATTTGTTGATGTTGATTATTGTTTGATCTGAGTTTTGAATTTTAATGTGTTTGTTTGTAAAGAAAATACAAGAAAGACAAAGAAAAGAAAATAAAACAAGGATTAAATTGCGAAGAACATGTAAAATCATGTTCTGGGAAAGATCACAAAGAACATGAACATGTTCTTCCAAAAAATTAACGAAAAGAAAAGAATGTGAATTTGGTTTGTTGTTTTCTCATTTTCTGTTTTTAATTTTTTTTTTGTTTTTAATTTTTTTTTCTTTAGTTAAAATTAATAAATTAATTTTTTTTTAATTTAGGTGCTGACGTGGCATTTTTTAATGCCAAATAATATTTTTTATTATTATTTTAATGGCCACGTCATCTTCCGTTTGCCACCTGTGCAATTTCCGTTTCTGATGTAACGGCAGGGACAAAAACGAGACGCGTTTTCCAGGATAGGGACTAAAAGCGGTAAAAAAAAAATTTAGGGACCAAAATGGAAATCGCGTGAAAATGTAGGGACGAAAATGTGCTTTTCGCCAAAATAAAAAATAAATAAATAAGCAACAAAATTTGGTATTTTTAGAGCATTTTTTTGGGCAGATTCTCTCTCTCTCTCTTTTTCTCTAGTTTCTCTCCAAAACACATACAAAAACCTTTGATTTCTCACATTTCCCAACAATCAAGAGGTAGTATTCTTACTCCCATCTTCCTCTCCTTGGTCTTGGTACCTTGGATTTGAGTTTTAGAGGCATAGATGTAGCTTTTTAGCTATTATCTACACCCATTTATTTTTCCTTTCCTTTTTAGTGTTTTATCTTGCTTTATAACATGTTTTTATTCATTTTTCTATTATATCTCTTGCTTTATCTTGTTTCTAGATGTTTTGTTGTTTTCCTAGCATGTTTACTAGCTTTTTCACCTGTTTTATCACTTTGATGTTGTTGGCCTAGCCTTCTTAGGCTAGGATATGTCTAATCTTCTTCTTTATGTGCTCTTTGCCTTGCTTGTGCTTGGATCTACATGTTCATGTGCTTAAAGTTTTGTTTGGAAGCTATGCCTAGTGATTTTATAGCCTTATATCCCTTGTTTATGCTTCTTTCTTGTGTTTGGCTTTTGGGTAGGTTGAAGATCTAGATCTAGTAGTCTAGGCCTACATCTATACATCCAAGTTTTTCAATAAAGGGTTTGGATTAGTTTCTTTATGCATGTTTGTGCTTTGTTTTCCCTTTTCCATGTGTTTATGTTTCGATCCATGCTTGTTTGCTTAAATCTAGGTCTTTGCCATGTTGTTGTTTGTTTTTCCCTTTGTGGGTTTATGGCTCATTGGTCTTTAGGGCCACTTACTTCTTTGGTTGCATCCGTCCCTTTTCATGGCTTGTTTGGAAGCAACCATACTTCAGAGTACATCCTAGTGATATTTGGTTCACTTGTCACTAGCCTTTCTCTCCTTTGCTTAGCTTTGCATGTTAGGGTTTCTCGTGTTAGCCTCTTTATGGGCCTTATAACATGCTTACCCTTCCCCTTTGTGTGATAACATGCTTGCTTTGTTTGCTTTGTGCCATCTTGTTTGGCATCCTTTGTTTCCTTGCATCTTTGCATCTTTTGTCTATATGTTCATGCATGCATCTTTGTGTACTTGTTTATGTAATCAAGCTTAGTTCCTACTTAACAATCTCATGCGGGTTCCCGCCCATCTTTGTACACGAGATCTTTAGTCCCTTTTAGAAACTTTGTTTGATAGCACACGTGTGTCGTTCGTACTCCAATATAATGGAACTATCTACATCAAATCCAAACCTACATTTGTCCCTCTAGGACACCCTCTTTTACTTGATAACATGTATATTTTTTTTCCTTGTTTTTCCCTTTGCATGCTTCCTTTGTTCTTTGTTATCTCTTTTGCTTGTCTGCTGACTTTGTTTTATTTATTGTTGCATGTACATGCTTAAAGTGAGGGTGCAACTTCCAAGATGCAAGCTAAAAAAAGGCAAGAATGCAAGAAAGAAGACGTAAGCCCAAAGAGGGCAATGTTCAGTAGTTTAGGAGGCTTAGCCTCTTGTGTGGTTATCTTTTTCTCTCTCATAGCCTCTTTCTTTAGAACCTTGTATCTAGACTAGGCTTTCTTTTCCTGTACCTTGATTGTGTCGCGCTCCTTAGGTATGGCAATGTCTGATTTATCTTTCTCGTACCTTGGAGGGCCATACCCTTGGAACATTGGCAATGTCTGGTTTATTTTCCCTGCTCTATATGCTTGCATTGTGCATGATATGTGTGTGTGTGTGTGTGTGTGTGTGTGTGTGTAATCCTCTCATGATCATGGGTGCTTTTGACCATGTAGTATGGGTATGCACTCAAGGTGACTTACGTTTGGTAATTATAGGTTAGAATCAACTTAATTCAATTCACACACTAGAGGTACCCCTTTCACCCTCATTTTCACATAGCACTCGAGCTTTGAGCAATTTCAATGCGTGAGTGTCATTGTGATGGGTGGTCGGCCGCTGTAAGGCATCGACAAATTGGAAACTCCACTAGGGACACTTAGAGAGATCAGACTTTAGAGCTTTTGATAAAATTTTAATCTTTGGACATTGGCTTTAAAAAATATTGAAATTGGCATCAGCCTTCAAGGTTTTGTTTTTGAAAAATGTTTTTACTACATCTTTAGTAAACTATTTTCAAAAGACAAAAAATATTTTTCAAAAATGTTTTTATATGGTTTTCAAAATCGGCTTTGAGGTAATTTCATATGTGTGAAGCTTTCCTACTTTTGTAAGCATGATTTACAACTTTCCTTCACTTGTGTAAACCTAGGGTAGTAAGATTTAATTTTTGCTACACCTTTATCTATTCATATATCTGTTGTGCTTGGAAAGTCTTTCCCCTTTCATTTTAAAAGGAAAGACATCACCCCTCATTTTGAGTCAAACCCGAGCTTAGCGCTTTAAGGTTACCACTTGATGCACAAACCATAGATAGTTATTGAGTATCAACTTGTAGGCACTTTTGGGTCCATGGGTGGACAGGAGAGATCAACTTGTAAGGCATCGACAAATTGGCAACTCCACTAGGGACACTTAGAGAGATCAGACTTTAGAGCTTTTGATAAAATTTTAATCTTTGGACATTGTCTTTAAAAAATATTGAAATTGGCATCAACCTTCAAGGCTCTGTTTTTTAAAAATGTTTTTACTACATCTTTAGTAAACTATTTTCAAAAGACAAAAAATATTTTTCAAAAATGTTTTTATATGGTTTTCAAAATCGGCTTTGAGGTATTTTCATATGTGTGAAGCTTTCCTACTTTTGTAAGCATGATTTACAACTTTCCTTCACTTGTGTAAACCTAGGGTAGTAAGATTTAATTTTTGCTACACCTTTATCTATTCATATATCTGTTGTGCTTGGAAAGTCTTTCCCCTTTCATTTCAAAAGGAAAGACATCACCCCTCATTTTGAGTCAAACCCGGGCTTAGCGCTTTAAGGTTATTGGCCACTTGATGCACAAACCATAGATAGTTATTGGGTATCAACTTGTAGGCACTTTTGGGTCCATGGGTGGACATGAGTAGTTAAAAGGCCCCCTTTGATCCGCTTTAACCTACAACTTCTATGAAGGGAAGGCTTAGATGATCGAGCCCCCCCCCCCCCCCCTCCTAAGATTAGGACCAACTTACCAGTTAAGCTGTATCTCATATAATTGGCCTAAAGTAAGTCAAATTCCTGTGAGGACTAGGAAGAGCCAAGACGAGTGAACATCCAAGCCTAGGGTAGGATATCCTTGTTAGGATTGCTTTCAAAATGAGTTAAGGAGAAAATGTTCAGTTTTCGTTTACAAGTTTGCCCTTTTTGCTTGCGTTGAGAAAGTTGTGCTCTACTCCAAGTTCTTTCTGATCCGCTTGCATATCACTTGTGACCAAGGAAAAGCAACTACGTTGCTTGCACATTAGAGTATACCCAAACCCTAAGGGTTTCCAACCCTACAAGGGCATGCATGCATACACTAATGGTTCCATCATGTAAATATGTACAGATAAAATTGGTGGCAGGTAACCGGAACTCTGCATCAAGAAGGACATTGCCAAAAGTCCAAGATATTTTTCAAGAAGGCCGGGCCATTAAGAATGAAGCCTCTGTATTTTGTAAATTTGAATTGTAAAAAGCCCATTTTTGTGGCCATTGTATAAAGTCCAACTTCAGGGGCATTGTAAAAAGTCAAGTCTTGTAAAAGCTTTCTTTTGATGTAATGTAAAGAGAGATTCATTCTGCATTCTTAAGCATGATGTGAAAGTTCCAGTTACTTGCCAAACTTAATTCTGCATCACTGTAGAAATTCACCATTATAAAAACCTAAACAAGGGTTCAAGCCAATTTTTGAAAATGATAGGTGCATTTTAAATAAGCAAGGACTTAAACTAACTTTGTGTTCTTTTTGTGTTTCCACATTGTCAAATTTTCAAATGTAACCCCATCTTTTCCCCATCCCAATCATTTTCTTTCTAGGATTATAAATAGAAAAGCTTGCTTAAAGGAAACAGTCCAAGTTACCATCACATCGTGATCCCGTTACCACTAGGTCTCGTGCTATAGAGATGTCTACTAGTAGTGTTTCTGTCATTAAGGAAAATGCCCATAAGATTGCTATTTTGAAAGATCAGGTGGTGGAAATGATGAACATGATGCAACAAGTAATTGTAGGAGGAGGGTGTGACTCATTTGGTCCCATTTTAGAAGGCCCTATGCCTCATTCTGAAAACAAGGCACAACCGCCTCCAAATCCAAATGAGGATAGGACCACACCACCTGTTGGCCTGTTGGGGGTAACAAAGAGGTGGATCCTTCAAAGAATAAGACCTCGGAGTCTAGCTATAATTAGGTTATGAGTCAAGTGGAAACTCTGACAAAAAAGATGCACATCATGGAGAGTTCAGTTTCTCGGGGAAACGTTGATTTGGACAGTTTGACCAATTTCCCTCAAGTTGTTATGCTTCACAAGTTCAAGTTGCTAGAGTTTGTCAATTATGATGGCACTAGAGATCCCTATGCCCATTTGTGCATATTCTATAGGAAGATGGCACCCTATGGGCATAATCTGCCTTTGCTTTGTCAAATCTTCCCTGATAGTTTTACTAGCCCTACAGCCACTAGGTATGTGAGATTGGAAAAAACCTCTAGCTGGAGGGACATGGCTAATGCCTTTTAGGAATATTATCAGTTCAATATTGAGATAGCCCCTGATTGTATAGTCCTTTAGAGAGTAGAAAAGAAAAGTGGGGAATCTTTCTGTGAGTATGCCTAGAGATGGCATGAGTTAGTTGCACAAGTGCTTCATCCCATGATGGAGGAGAAAATGATTAAGTGGTTCATTGATAACCTCAAGCCTTCGTACTATGAGAAGGTGATTAGTGCTCAAGTCACTTATTTTGCAAGCCTGATTCCTACTGGGGAGCTTATTAATGAGGGTATTAGAAGCAAGAAGATAGTAGATCTTGAGGCTTTAAATTCTATAATAGAGCTGCAAGTAAAGAAGGTGATTGTCCGCAAGGGGAAGGAAGCTGATATTCATATGATCGCTAGGGCACCTAAGAGGCCAAGGGGTTCTACTTTTGCTTATGCCACCTCGATTGCCCAGCCTTATCAGCAGCAGGTTTAGCCAGCTCAGGCACCTCACCGAGCATTTAATCAGAGGGGAAGACCAGATCAACTCCAATATCCTAGAAGAGAGCCACGGAAGTTCCCCCATTGCAAATACCCGTGTTGGAGCTTTATCCTTATTTGTTGGAAGAGAAGTTAGTGACTCCCCTGTTTATTAGACCAAAGGATGGTCCTCCTCTGGCCGACCTTGATCCATCTAAGAAATGAGAACACCATTTTGGGGACAAAAGGCACACCTTGGAAGAATGCACCTCTAAGGCTCCAGATTTCGGATCTCATTGATAACAAGTTTATATAATTTGAGAACACTCTGAGGCCGAATGTTATTAGTAACCCCTTGACTCCTCTCCCTGAAGGGAAAGTATACGCTATCTCTATAGTGGAAAAAAGGATTCTGGATTTCTCATCCCCTCATTCCCTTGGAAAGCCATGTTGTGGGCTTTAGCCCAAGAAAGTCATATTGGAAAATATAGGAGCCTAGGATTCAATTGGGAAGTCTGTTCATTTTATAACAGTGGGAATAGGCATGCCCTATTTGATTATGGAGTGCTTAGACCACAGGTTTAGAGTCTAGCCGACCGTGGTATTATCTGGATAGAAAGAGAGGTCGAGCGCAAGGTTAATTGCACGGTGACTAGCCTATACCCTCTAGGATTGCAAGTAGGAACCAGTCATGGTGCTATGTCCATGGGTTCTAGGAAAGATTGGGATGAGTACTTGGAAAAGCGCGTTTGCAAGGTCCCTCTAGGGATTGGGGTATTAGCTCCCCCGACTTCGGTTGTTATTGAAGAGATAATGGAATCATCTTTAGATTCAAAAGTGTCAACTCTAAAGAAGGAACAGACTGTATCAAACATTAAAGGTTTTGCCCCTCTGATTTTATCATTGCCTAAGATCGCGAAGTTGTTTCTAGGGTTTGTCCAGAAAGAAACCCATCTTGTTCCTGCTATTTGAGGTTTTACTCCCCTACTTTTTCCAAGGTCTGTTCAGGGAAGCTCTGGGGCACCTAACTTAAAGGCTTTAAAGGCCTCTTTACCTAGTCTGATCATTATCAGTACAAAGACCCTTTCCAGGGCACCTAATCTGCAGACTCAAAAGTATTTGATTATTTGTATGCTGAAGCACTGTCTTTACAAGGATGACCATAGTCGTTTCTAGTAGCACTGTCCTCACTAGGAGTGGTCGATATTATACTCTTGAGGAATTAGAAAAGAGAAGGAAGGAGATTGGCAAGGGTACATCCAAGCCAATCAGGAATAGGATCACTACAGAAGAAGCTGAGAAATTCTTGAAGACTATCCAAAAGGCCAATTATAGTGTGATTTAGCAGCTAAACAAGTCTTCAGCTCAGATTTCTATCTTGGCATTGTTGTTATCTTTTGAGGTCCACTGTGAGGCTCTCCTGAAGGTATTGAAGGAGACGTATATTCCTACTGGTGTTACAGATTCCTTCTTTGAGGGTATGGTATCGTTGGTGTTGGCCACCAACCAGGGCTTCTTTTCAGATGATGAGTTACCTCCACAAGAAAATGATCATACTTTGGCCATGCATATCGTAGTCAAGTGTGAAGACATGATTGTTGCAAGGGTATTGATTGATAATGGGTTGGCTCTGAATGTTTACTTTATGGCCACTTAGAGTGCTTGAAAGTGGATTTGTTGCTTATCCGGCCTAGCACCATGATTATTAGAGCCTTTGATGGAATGCATCGAGAAGTGCATGGCGAAATTGAGCTAATGATTGAGATTGGCCTAAGATCTTTAATGGTTAACTTCCAAGCGATTAAGGTGGACTCTTAGTACAATATGCTTTTAGGGAGACCTTAGTTACATGCAACAGGTGCAGCCGCATCTACCATTCATCGGAGACTTAAGTTCATAACTGAGAATCAGTTGATAACCATCATAGCCGAGGAGCCCATGACAATTTTTCAGGAGACATCTATACGCTACATCAATGCTAATGCCTTTCCGGAAGCATCTTTTTGAAGCATCTTTCCATTGCTTCAAGCTAGTTTCTATGATTCACAATGCTTGAGAGTTTGAGTTAGGATAGTTTGTAGAAGTTTTGATGGCCACTAAAGAAATGCTCAAGTTTGGGTACAAATTAGGCCAAGGCCTCAGAGCCGTGGGCCGTGAAAGCTCTATTCTGGTTGAGCTTTCAGATAATAAAGAAGGATTTAGTTTGGGGTATGAGCCCACTCATGAAGAACTATATCAAGATTCTAGGAAAGAAGAGGAAGTTTGCCAGTCCTAGGATGTCTATTCCCTATATTAGGACCACTTTTCTTGCTCCAGCCGAGGTCATTATGCCAAAACCCTTCGAGGAAGTAGAGGATGAAGAGTTTGGTCTAGCTTGTATTATTTGGCTTTGTCTTGAGGACTTTTCAGTGAACTCTATCATGTCTTCTAAGATGGTTCAACTGCGGTTACTAGGCAAGATGGTAGGCCTTTGGTCTATCGAGCCTTGGTTTATGATTGCACTAGCCAAGTAAGCAGTATTCCATCCTCTAGTGGTTGGGTTTCCCAATCGCCCGAGATGGTTGGAATAGCATATCTAGTTTGTTTTGCATGCTTATGTTATTTATTGCTTTATTTGTATTCCCTATTCATATCCCCAATTTGCTTTCCCAAAAACAACAAAAAAGAGCTTTTCCCTTTTTCATTATTAGGAAGGAACTTTGTTTTCCCCTACCCATAATCCATTAATGAAATATTCTGCGTATTATTCAGGAAAATTCTTGCATCTCTCTTTATTGCTTTCTTATGAATGTGTATGCAATCTATATTATTTTTCACTGTATACGTTCCACTTTATAGGATCTGTTTAGATTCCTAAGTGGGTACATTGTCTCTTTGTCATGGTGAGGACATAAACGATGTGAACAAGAAAATAGATTTAGATCATGATATTAAAGGATTGGAAGAGATCTTGAGTTTGCCTTGAGATATTCTGGAAGCTCTAGGTAGAGAGAGTGAAGGGTCCAAGCCTAATATAGAAGAGACAGAGGTGATAAAGTTGGCCAACGAAGGAAAAAAGGAAAAACCTGTTAAGATTAGGGTAAACTTTCCTAAGGACATGAGAGACGAGTTTATAGCTTTGTTGAAGGAATTCAAGGAAATATTTGCTTGGTCATATCATGATATGCCAGGATTAGATACATAGATTATTGTCTACAAAATTCTAGCTAAGCTCGAATGACCTCTAGTGCAGTAGGCCTTTTGAAGGATGAAGTCCAAGATTATCCTAAAGATGAAGGAGGAAGTGGAAAAGTAGTTGACTGCCGATTTCCTCACCACCATAGCCTATTCTTATTGGGTTGCAAATATTGTTCCTGTGCCAAAGAAAGATGGGAAAGTGCACGTGTGTTGATTATAGAAATCTAAACTAGGCTAGCTTGAAGGATAATTTTTCCTTGCCGCATATCAATACTCTGATTGACAACACCATGACTAAGGGTGACAATTTGTGTTCACGTGTCGGGTTCATGTCATGTTGACTCATGAGTATTCGACTATATGGATCAACCCTAACCGAACATGTTTATCAAACGGGTCAGGATTCCTCAACCCTAACACAACCCATTTATTAAACGGGTCAATTATGTCGACCTGTTTATCGGATTTTATCAAAACGAAAAAAAAAAAAAAAAAAAAAAAAAAACTAATTATAGTATTAACCGAATTGATATGAATTATGAAAAAATAAACAAATAAATATTTTTAATAAAAAATTTTGAACTAACAAGTAACTGCATCACAAACAATCATTCAAAACGAAAGCATATCTCAATATTACAAATAATCAATCATAATATGTCAAAGAAAATAAACCACAACAACTAATAAGTTTATATACCTAGGGTTTGAAAGGTATATTAGCAAAATTTTATTTAATTAAACGGGTAAGATAGGTCAAACGGGTTCCATGTGATGGATACTAACCCAACCTATTTATTAAACGGGTCAGTCATGTTAACTCAAATATGACACAAATCCAAATATGACATGAACCCATTAAGCCTCAACCCATAACCTACTAATTTCGTGTCATATCGTGTCAAGTTCGTGGGTCGTGTCCAATTTTGCCACCCCTAACTGTGACCAACATGTTCTTCTCCTTTATGGATGGGTTCCTAGGTTATAATCAAATCAAAGATGGCTAAAAAGAACAAAGCCAAGACAGTGTTCACCCCTATTGGGGGACTCATGCCTATGATGTCATGCCATTCAGTTTGAAGAACACAGGTACAACATACCAATAAGCCATGGTAAATTTGTTCCATAATATGATGCATAAGGAGATCGAGGTCTATGTAGGTGACATGACCACCAAGTCGCACACTCCTAGAGATCATTTGACAAATTTAAGAAAGCTATTCAGCTGCTTTGTCAAGTACAGGTTGAGGCTCAACCTTAAGAAGTGCGTCATTGGAGCCAGTTTAGGGAAGTTGCTTGGGTTCATAGTTAGCCAGAGAGGGATTGAAATGGACCTTGTGAAAGTCAAGGCCATCAGGGATATGCCCGCGTCAAAAATCAAGAAACAAATTCGAAGCTTCTTAGGAAGGATTAATTATATAGCCCGCTTCATAGTTCTGTTGACTACCTCGTACAATCCTTTTTTCAATACCTTTTACCATATGTGCATGCATACGTGTACACGCATACACATACACACATATGTGCACGCATGCTCAAGCTCTACATACGCATGCTAGGGTTCTAGAAACTATGAAAGACAAGTTATCTACATTAAAATTTGGGTTTTAAAACAAATCCCACATCACCTAGGAGCCATTCCAAATCTTTTCAAAACACACAGAAAATCCTAAGGGAAAACACAAGATTCACAAGAAATAGTGAATCAAAGAGGGACTTTTTCACAAGACATCCTCAAGTCAATATTTTTTTATTGAGGCATTTTCTGGCCTTGATCTTTGAGTTCAAGCTTACTAATCACTTCTTTTATTTGATTGTGAATAGATTGCCTAAGGGGAATAGTCAAAATCAAGCTAAGGAGCTTTGTGTTTTGAGGTATAAGTTCCAGTCCCTTTTTTTCCCTATTATTGTTTTAATCTTCATATCCTTTGTTCTGTTTGTTTGTTTATGTTATAACATGTCTATTTAGCTTAGGTTTTCTTTGCTTTATTGTTTTATGCATGTTAGGTTGTTAGCTTCAGTTTCTGTCCTATTGTGTTCTGTGTTTTCTGGGTTAGGGTTTTAGGGTGTGTATGCATCTACACGCATACTCGAAGTATGTGTACGCATACAACAGGGCTGTGCACACAGGCCTATGTATGCGTATGCATACTCATGCATGAAAACCCTAATTTAACACTTTTATGCCTCTGTTTCCTTATTTCTCTTATGTAACATGCCTCAGCTTTGTTTTATCTTATGCTTATAAGTCTTTGCCTCAATGTTTTGTTTGGTGTTTGTCCTTCATATGTTAGATTAGGGTTTCTTTCCAATTCTTGCTTTGGTATGGCATGAACATGCATATGATATGACCATGCATTGATGCATAGGTGTTGTGGTGTAGTAAGATAAGTGAGGTAAGTCATGCATTCAAATAAGCATGCACTTGTTTGAGATACGATTTTACTTTGATGAACATGAATGATATTTGTAAATGATTAGCCTTGGATATGATAACATGTTTGATCTTAACACGCCCATATTTCTTCCTTGGATATGATATATGTTTGTTTGTTTGCTGCCTAGGATATGATGTGATGAGATGTATGATAGGTGTGTACTAAGGTTGAGATATGATAAGTTGCATGATAGATGTATGTTAGGGTTTTAGGATGAAAATGCCATGTTGATTGCTAGATGTATGCTAGTGTGTGTGTGAGTCTAGAATGACAATATTGAATGTACCTTTAATGAGAGTAAAATGTAAGACATAATGAGTGGAAGTCGACCCACGAGTCGGGTGGGGTTGGGTGCTTAACACCTTCCTATCCCTATACCTAAACACCGGACATGTGCTTTGGTAGTACATCAAGCGTTACATGAAGGGCGCCACATTTATGGTTCCTAGACCTAATATAGGTAGCAACTCCATTTCTTTTCTTTGCCCTAGTCCACTAGACTGAGGCGTACTCCTTACCGTTGCACCCATAGTGGCGACTCCACTAGGATAGATAGTTTGATTCTAATGTGTCTTATTTCTTAATCTTGATAAAGGCTTATTCAATATTTTTTTGCACACACTTCACTTGGTTCTTTTGTCCCTTTCACCTCAGTTGGTGATGAGTGGTAATATGAGTACGCTTCACTTAGGCCAAAGTCTTCCGGAGTTCATCCCACCAACTCACAATCTATGCCATTGCCTATAATGGGCTTTGAGTACGTTAACAGTTTGCCACCAATCCACTATAGTCCATTTAGGCCCAAGGTTGAAATCATGGCCCACCTAGTTGTGAGTGACCTACCGTTCTATCCTTTTAGCTCTAGGGAGCCTACCTAGACTTAGGGAGATCCTAGATCCTATCAATAAGAGGGTACCCTTTTATATCTCTTGTTTGTTCAACCATATATCTTGTGTTCACCTAATTATAAAGGAAAAATAAAAGATGTAAAAATTTTGAGGATGACCCAAAAGTTATGGCCTATCCTAAGAGGTTGGGATAAAAGAAAAGAAGTTCTCACATATAAAAGGCTTGTCCCAAAATCCAAAGGTATATCTTAACTGAAAGCCCCTTGAAAAGGAGAACATTGGGCCTAAGGTAACAAATATGCTATGGACTTAGCATCCAACATCCTACAAAGCCAATATGAAATTTCCTAATCTTAGACCTCCTTGTTGTATGCCAAGGCCCGAAATGATGATAAATTCATGTACTTTGAAAAGAATACTACAATATATTCTAGCTAGAGGGCCACTTATAAAAAAAAAAAAAATGATGATAAAAAATAGAAAAAGGAAGAGCCCGAAGGTGATGGATACATTGTAAGCCCATATTTGAGACAAAGGGTTGAAAATCTCTAAAAGCGTTCTAATGAAGGCCTACAAGAGTAAGATGAGAGCTTTGTTTGTAAATGGACTAAAGCCCAATGAAACAAGAGGCAAGGTTTATGAGAGGAAAGAGAGTGATTTTGTATTTGGGCCTTCATTGAAACGGACTTAAAGATTTTCTAACATCTAAGTTAATAAAAGCATCTTTTAATTGGGACATGGGCTTAATAAAATGGGTCTTCTTTTAAGGCACCATTGCACCACCAAGATCAAGTAAGCATGTCCCCACTTCAATTTGGGTCAAAGAAAAGAATGGAAGACGTTTGGTCAAAATTGAAGACACAAACCAAGAAGAGGTATTTCAAGAGGAAACATTTCAAGAGGAAGTATCTCAAGATAGAATGGCTACTCCAATTGATGACACAGTTGCAAAAAAGATATTCAAAGCAATAGAAGAACAAGGATATGCTCTCAAAAAGATGGGAGGTCGTCTCTCCAAGCTAAAGGAGAACAAGCTTAAGAAACCCATACATGTAGAGATACATGATGAAGATGAAGGGGAAGATTGGGATGAAAGGGATAAGGTTGAATATGAAAGGAACAAGCAATTTGAGAATCGCACTACAGATATCATGGCCATGAAGGAAAAGATGGACAAAATGCAACTAGCTTTTCACAAGGCTCGAGGAATGGATGATTGTCTCTACAACATGGGTGGAGTGGGCTCCAAGACTCCCATTGCATTGCCTCCCAAGTTCAAGATCTTTGATGTGGAAAATTTTGGTGGGACTAGGAATCCTAAGCAATGTGTTAGGAGGTATCTAAGCATTGCTGAAATGAAAGGGTTGGATGAGAAGCAAACTTTGCATGCCTTTCCCCTCTCACAAGGCTCGAGGAATGGATGATTGTCTCTACAACATGGGTGGAGTGGGCTCCAAGACTCCCATTGCATTGCCTCCCAAGTTCAAGATCTTTGATGTGGATAATTTTGATGGGACTAGAGATCCTAAGCAATGTGTTAGGAGGTATCTAAGCATTGTTGAAATGAAAGGGTTGGATGAGAAGCAAACTTTGCATGCCTTTCCCCTCTCACTGACAGGAGGTGCATCAAGGTGGTACTATAGCTTGGACCCAAATAAGACCAAGGTGTGGAATGAGTCAGTAGAGTTATTCATCGACCAATTCATCTTCAATACCATGATTGATGTAACTTTAAGAGACTTGTAAACTACCAAGCAAGGAATAGGGGAGACATTTTTAGAATACTTGACAAGGTGGAAAGGAAAGGCATTTAGGATGGTTAATAGGCCAAATGAGAAGGACCAAATCAACATGATTATGAAGAATTTTCTTCTGGCATATAATAGTAGGTTCCTGTCATTACCTATTAATTCTTTTAGGGAATTATGTGATTGTGGAACTAGGATCAAAGATGCCATCAATAATGGGCAATTGGAGAAAGGTGAGAGCAAGCCTCCAATCAAAAAGACATATGGAGGATGAGAGGCCACTTCTAAGGCACCCAATCCTGTGAAAGTAAGTGCCATCATACCTCAACAACCCCTAGTCTACTTAAGCTTCACAAAGAAAGCCAACCGAGAATTCTCTGACCTAGGAATAACCCTTGCCTAAGAATATGAGAACTTAAGTTCCAAATGATTCATCAAACCATTAGACCCTACACCTATGCCTAATCATGTGCCTCCTACTTGGAACCTCAATGAATATTGCCACTTACATCAGAAATCAGGCCATAAGATCGATAATTGTTTCCGCCTCAAGCACGAGATATAAGACCTAATAGACAGTAGAACTCTCCCAAATCCAAATATCATCACCAAGCCTAACATTAGGAAGAACCTTTTGCCGGATTATCATTGACCTCCTCCTTCACATCAAAATTGGGTTCAAGTGGAAGAGATTGATTGGGATTGCTTGAATTTGATAGAAACCGTGGAGGTTAATGCGGTAGAAGTCAAAGGAATATGAGATGAAAAAGATGAGATTTTGAAAAGTGCAGTAGTGGTATGAGGGATACTTCCCATAGGAATGACCGAATTGAAGAAGGGGCTCCTAGAAGACAATGTGGCAAACATCACTAGGAGTAGGAAACACTACAAGCCATCCTTTTTGGAGAAGGATCATCCTAGTAGGAACATGGAAGAAGAGTTCAAGCCCATTGAACTCAAAAGGGAGGAAGAGAAAGAAGAGGAAGATAGGGTTTTGACTCAATTGAAAAAGACTCAAGCTCATGTGTCTATGTGGGGTTTGTTAATGGCTTCTCACAAACATCGTAGTGCTCTCTTGGATGCTTTAAATGGGAAGGAAGTTCCCATTGAAACTACTCCACAAGAGGTGCTATCTCTCATGGGAGTTAAGGCCCCATCCTATCCTTTCCTCACCTTTTCCGATGAAAAACTTCCTCCCGAAGGAGCCACTCACACTAGACCTTTGCAAATCACCATCAAGTGCATGGGTGGCAAGGTTCTAATAATGCTTATTGATAATGGATCCACATTAAATGTGTGCCCTTTTAGGACCGCTCTCAAAATCAGCCTGGACCCTTTGACTATTAGGGCAGATGATAACACTTCAAGGAAAGTTATGGTAACTTTCAAGGCTCCTTGCAACATTGGTCCATTGGAAACAATTGTGGAATTTCATATGATGGACATCATTCCTAACTACAACCTTCTCTTAGAAAGGGCATGGCTTCATCCCATTGGAGCTATTACTTCTACTTTGCACCAAAAGATGGAGCTCTCATTGAAATGAGGAATTGCTATAGTACTTAAAGATAGTGAGATCTTAGCTCCCATCTATGTACTTGAAAAGGGAAAATAGCTTCAAATGAGTGGTTTTGAGTTTGTGAACATAGCTGATTATGGATTGAAGGATGAGAAGTACACCACGAATCTGCCGTATTGTAGTCATGAGGTGATTTCAATGATGAAGAAAATGGGATATATGCTTGGTATAGGTCTTGGAAAGGAAGAAAGAGGAGTGGTTGAATTTAGGATTCCTTGAAGGCCGCGATGAAATCAAAAAGAACCTTGGTAACCTAAATGGGAACTTTGTGAAGAAAGGAGGAGACTTTACTTTCTGTGGTTTTTCCAAGCTTTGGGTAGATAAAGACGAAAAAATGAATCTCGACTAGGAGATATTCTTCAATGAGAAGCTCTCTTTCAAGGAGAAACCTACTATGGTGATCAAGGAAGTTCAAGAGAAGGTCGACTAGATGGACTATATGGATGCTGAAGCAATGAAGGCTATGCTAAAAGTGGAGGGGCACATGCTTGCCATTGCCATCAAGGGTTGGGTTTTCCAAGAACATGGGAAAGAAATTTTGTAATGCAAGTTCAGATGTACTTTTCAATATTTTTAATAAGATGAATTCTAATTTGTCTCATTTTGATGTGTCCTATAATATTGAAATTCTGCACTTAAATGGTTCTAATGAAATTAATAAACAATTGGAAAAGAAAATTGAACCTGTGGAACCCACTTTCGAAACTCTTAATTTGGGCAATAATTAGAATCCATGCCTAATTAAAATTGGGTCAACCCTAAATAAAGAAGAAAGTAAAGACCTCCAAGATTTACTCGCAGAATTCCAAGGGTGTTTGCATGGTCTTATGAAGATATGTCTGGTATTTGATCCTGAGATAGCCCAACACCACATTAATACCCATGCTCACATGGTACTTGTTAAGCAGAAATTGAGGCGTATGAGAACTGAATGGCTCCTTGAGATCAAGGAAGAGGTGACAAAACAGTTGAAAGTAGGGTTCATCAAATCCATGCACGAAGCTAAGTGGATAGCTAATGTTATGCTTGTACCCAAGAAGTATGGAAAAGTGAGGATGTGTGTGGATTTTAGAGACCTAAATAAGGCTTTCCCTAAGGACGATTTCCCTCTTCCTTATATAGATGTCCTAGTGGATAACACTGCTGGTAGTGCCTTGATGTCTTTCATGGATGGTTTCTCAAGATATAACCAAATCAAGATGGCTCCTATGGACATGACCAAGACCACCTTCACCACTGAATAAGGGATTTATTTTTATACGGTAATGCCATTTGGGCTCAAGAATGCAAGTGCGACCTATAAAAGAATGGCTATAGCCTTGTTACATGATGTTAGGACATATGTGGTTCACTTGTTAGGAACATATGTCAATATTTTATGTAGTTGGCTAATCCTTTAACAAAACGCACTTTACTTGTATTTGGATAAATCTAAGTTGTGTTTAATACTTGAAGAAACATGTTGTTCAAGTCTAGTATTAAAGCCATGAAGGTTGAACCAAGAAACAAGTGAAGAAAAGGTGTTTAATAAAGCTGGATAGATAGCTCGACACCTGCGAACAGATAGCTCGATAGCTTCTCGACACCTCCTCGACACCTGGCTATCTGTCGAGCTCTTCAGCTGATTCTTATCGTAATCTCGATAGCTTCTAGATAGCTGGTCGATTGATCGAGAAAGTTTCTATCCACTCGAATCCTTCTTGACACCTCCTCGATAGCTGTATCTATTGAGATTCATTAAACCTCGACACCTGCTCGACACCTGCTATCTGTCGAGGTTACGAAAATTCAGATTTTTGATTTTTGGGCCAGACTTTTGTATTTGTGTAGGGTTTATTTTCTCACAACCCTAGACCTATATAAGGCTTATTTTAGAGGCCGTCACATAAGAGAATACAAGGAGAACATATGTAAGAGGTGACCGATGCCTTATTCTCTCTGAAAGAAGCTACTGCGTCTTTGTGCCTTAGGGTTTTGTAACCAAGTGCTTCTTAATCTTCATTGTTGATGAAGTGAAGAACTTTGCAGCCAACATTCTTCTTCCTCAAGTTGGTGAGTGAGTCACGTACTGGGATTCGTGTAAAAGAATTAGTCACGTACTGGGATCCGTGCAACAAAAAAGGTGGCGTTCATATATTGAAGAGTTCAGAGGTTCTGAAGCGTTAAAATGTTTCTGCTGTGAGTTCATCTACGGGGATTGTAGAGTCTAGGGACAAAGGTTTTGTACTAGATCTGAAACTTCTCTTTACTATAGTGGATTGCTTTTCAGGAAGGTTTCCCTCCAGGTTTTTTACTGTGAAACTGGTTGGTTTCATTGGTTTTCCTGGGTCATCATATCTTGTCTTATTTACTTTTCCGCTGTATGATTTTGACATGATATTGATGTTTGTTTGTTTTAACAACTTTTATTCATAATAAATCTAATTAACAACTTGGGTTTAAAACTTGTTAATTCTATCAACCGGGGTCTAAATTTCCCAACACATGACATGGTGCACAATGAAGTATAGGTATATGTTAATGACATGATAATGAAATCCAAGGATAGAGGGGGGCATATAACTAACCTAAGGCTGTTTTTCAAAAGAATCAAGGAGTATAGATTGAGATTGAACCCACAAAAATGCCCATTTGGACTAAGTGATAAAGGGATAGAGGTTGACCCATCAAATATTAAAGCCATATTGGATATGCCTCCACCCAAGACTGAAAAAGAGATAAGAGGATTCTTAGGCCGGTTATAGTACATCAGCCGATTCATCGCCAAGCTCATCTTCACTTGTGAGCCTATCTTCAAGCTCTCGTGGAAGAATGAAACCCTATACATGGAATGAAGAGTGTCAGAAAGCCTTCGAACTAATCAAATAATACCTTTTCCATCCACCCATCCTAGTACCTCCAAAACATGGAAAGCCACTACTCTTTTATCTCTTGATCATAGAGAATGCGGTTAGATGCCTTAGCTACCTTAGCCTTCATGGTTGAGATACTCGAGGGAGTGTGGACACGACCTTTGGAGATTGAGAAAAGTTATTAAGAAGTGCATAAAAGGAATACCAAAGCTTTTGTAATGACCATAGAGGAAGAGGAAGTTCCATGGTACTATGACATCATGAAGTTCTTGGAACTAGGGGCATATCCGGATGGCGCTGACAAGAGAGAACATCGTTCCATTAGGATGATGGCAACACAATATATCCTATGTGGAGGACAACTCTATAGAAGATCCTATGATGGCATACACCTTCGTTGTTTGAAGAAGGAAGAAGCCAAAAGGGTAATGGAAGAAGTTCATCAAGGGATTTGTGGCCCTTATATGAATGGAAGAATGTTAGCCAAGAAAATCCTAAGGATAAGGTACTACTGGAATACAATGGAGACCGATTGTGTGGACTATGTGAAGAGTTTCCATGATTGTCAGACGCACGCCAACTTGAACCATGTATCACCTAGTGAGTTGTATAGCTTGACTTCTCCATGGCCATTCTCAGTTTGGGGCACAAACGTGATTGGAAGGATAGCTTCTAAGGCTTCAAATGGGCATGAATACATTTTAGTGGCAATTGACTATTTCACCAAGTGGGTGGAAGTAGCCTCCTACTCCGTATTAAAGGCTAAGCTTGTGGCTCGGTTCTTAGAAAACAACATCATATGCCGGTTTGGGGTACCCCAAGAGATCATTTCTGATAACGGTTCCCACTTTAAGGGGGGGTTTGAAGGATCACCGTATCGAGCACAAGCTAGTGGGGCCGTAGAAGTAGCTAATAAGAATGTGAAGAATATCCTAGCCAAGATGGTAGTAAAATACAAAGATTGGGCCAAGAAGCTTCCGTTTGCTTTATGGGGTTATAGAACTTCTATCTGTGTGTCGACTAGGGCAATACCTTACTCTTTGGTTTATCGTAGTGAGGCGGTGCTTCCTATTGAGGTGGAGATACAATCTTTGAGGGAATTGGTGGAAGCCAAGGTTTTAGAAGAGGATTGGGCTAAGGCAAGATACGACAATTGGCTTTGAAAGATGAGAGCATTCAACAAGGGTACCAAAAAAGGATTGCTAGAGCATTCAACAAGAAAGTGAAACCGAGAAACCTTAAAGAATGAGACTTGGTCCTAAAGGTGCTTAGAGATGAGACTTTTGACTCAAGAGGGAAGATGAGGCTAAGGTAGGCTGGGCCTTTTTTTCATCAAGAAAATCATGTCTAGAGGTGCTACGAGGATCACAGATTTGGATGGGGAAGAGATGCTTCACCCAATTAACATGTATAGACTCCGGGAATACAACATCTAAAAAAAATAAAAATAAAAAAAAGCCTGCTAGGTTGAAAACCCAAAAGGGCAGCCTAGGCAAAAATTAAGGCAAAAGAACCCCGCCCGATTGAAAACCCGAAAGGGTGGTCTAGGTAAAAATTAGGGGAAAAGACCGTGGGTATGGCGAAAATTCCTGGAGGGATGTCATGGGGAAAAATTACATGGCAAAGGAAAAAAAAAAGAAAGGAAAAAGAAAATAAAAGATAAAAAAGGAATAAATGAAAATAAGCAAAGATAATAAAAAGGTGATTCTCTTATTGCTCAAATTAAAAGATGGTAAGGCTGTTTTAATAAGGGATTTGGAACATTCCAATCCTTTATTAAATTCAAAAACAAAAACATAAGAATCATAAAAGTGTAGAAAAGTAAAACATGGGGCATATCAAGGTGATCATTCAATCCGCCTTGCTTTCTTGCTAGTCTTCATGTAAGCTTTCTCATCCCTCAGAATCCATTTCATGTCATCCTCCAACCATTGCTTGTACCCCGTAGCGGGATAGATGTATCGAGGAGGAACAATGCCTTTCGTCACCCTACGGCCTGGCCAAGCCTCACTAATTAATCCTGCCTAAGATCCTATTGGTAAACACCTCAGTATGGAAGGTGCCTTCATCATGAGGAGCTCCTTGATGCTCTCAAAATTGCCTTAAGATAAGACAAGTGGAGTAGTATGAGCAGCAACGAAGTCCAACTAAAGTCACACAGTAGTCCTTGCAGCAACTGTGGACTATGCTTGAGATGTGCCACCACTCCACGACCCACTGAATGTTGGTCTCCTTAAGGTAACCCATAAGCTCCACGTACACCTTGAAGCTCATGTCATTTTGATGAAGCCGGTGGTTCCTAAGATGCCTAAGGAGGTAGGTGCTAAGAGGTACGGTAGGAGGTTGAAGCAACTGGAGCTTCTCTTGTAGCCATATCTACAAAAAAAAAAACAAAAAAAAAAAAAACAAAAAAAACAAAAAAAACAAAAAAAACAAAAACAAAAACAAAAACAAAACAAAACAAAACAAAAACAAAAAACAAAACAAAACAAAACAAAACAAAAAACAAAAACAAAACAAAACAAAACAAAACAAAAAAAAAAGGAAAGGAAAGAGGAGGAAAAAAAAAAGTGAGAGCATGAGTGAGAAAAAATAAAAAATGATGAAAGACGATATAAGGTGCCTCGATGGGTTGAAAACTGAAAGGCAATCCATGCAAAATTAGAGGAATCCTACTAGGTTGAGAACCTAGCCAAAAGTTAGGGATTATACTTGAAGAAGAGGACTTCCCACAAAGAAGCTTGTTTCCTTCCTATGGAAGGCATCCAAACCATTGAGGGTCTTCGCCAAGATCAAGCCCCCCGGGTTTCCTCTCTTTAGCTCATAAGCTACCATGCACATCCAAAGGTCCACACAAAACGACTTTTGAACTAAGAAATACCTTGCAAGAGCACACAAGCAAAAGGCACGAAGAAAGTATGAACATGGCCTCTCACCCACAGGAAGGATTGAACCAAAAAAATACTCAAAAACCAACCTAAGGTTGAGCTTGCCAAAAACACACCACCTATTTGCCGTGGTAGAGGAGACACCCAACACAACCTACAGCAAGAAGAAGAGGTCCCCGCCTAGGGTAGGGAAGATGAGATCGCCAATCTTTGGTTCACCAATGATGACGCCAAATTCTTTGATAGTGAGCCATAGTTCTATTCCATTAAAGCAAAAAACATGCTGAGGAGGAACCCAATAGTTGGCAATAGCACGAAGAAGAGGCTCATCCACCCTAATTTGATGGTATGTAGACACAAGAAAGACCATAGGGGACAATGGAATCCTTGAAATCAGGACTAAGCCTCTTAATCCAAGCCGAGACATCAAGTGAAGAGTTTTCTGCCATTGGGGGACCTCAAAAAAGGGCTTTCTAGGTTGAAAATAAGTTAGTAAGGATTTTAGACTCAAACGACTACTTTTATACTTAAGTAAGTCGGTTAGGGTTTTTTTGATTTGCAACTCATGTACACAAGGTCAACTCTGCATATGCAAAGTCAAAGCTGTGTACGTAGGCCAATCCCCACGAATGCATGGCGCTTGGCAGAAGCCCATTCTCCCCAGTTTTGAGCATAGTTTTCACTTCAAGGCATTGGTTCCTACAACCTAAGGAATCATCCAAGACATATTCCAAGCACAGGATTTCAAGCATCCAAGAAGCAAAGTTGTAAAGAAACATACAATTAGTTGTATATCTTGTAAATTAAGTGCTAAGTCCCAATTAAAAACATAAATGTAAAAAGATGTTCTTAAGTACGATCCTTTGTCTCAAACTAAATCCAAATGTTTGCTAAGGGAAATGAAAGGAAAAAAAAAAGCATAAAAGAAAGTTGTGTGTTGTATGCCTATAAGTCTTGACTACAAGTAATCAATAGTGTCGCTTCTTCCTTAACTAATAGCTAGGAGTCGCCTCCGAATCCTCCTTATCACCTCCATCATCATCATCACCACCACCACTACCTAGCTAGGTTGCCCCTCCAGGACCGTACAAACTCTTTGAATAGTTGGTTACCTCTAGCTTGAGATTCCTAGCCAACCATACGAACTCCTCATTATCATGGATGGTAGGCTGCAATTCAAAAAAGAAAGGTTAGTAACCAAACCAGAAAGAGAGAGAATAAAAGGAGTGAAGAACTCACCACCTGGGTGTTGGGAGGAAAAGGATAGCCCATGACATTGGGATTACGGGACATGGCACACTCCTGAGCAAAGCCATCAGGGCCATAAGCATAAACCATCCAAGGGAGATGTGGAGGGTTAATGAGCTTACCGGTAATAGGTTCCTCCTATTACAGTTTTCCACATTAGGAGTCATGACAAACAAGGTAAAGGAAATGAAGAGAAGAAGAAGAGATTGAGCATATACCCGAACAGTGAGGGAAGGCATGAGACGAGTGATGTAGAACTCCTCATAGTCCGACCCCTCAAGAAGTCACCCAACATAAGGAACACCACTCCCCTATGAGTGGTACTCAGCATCGGTCATGGAATGTGAGGCAAGCATAAACATAGAAGGGTCCATTGGAATCTGTGGGTCATCCTTACCCACCAACTGGCACTGCACCCTCTCAGCTAGGTATAGCACCCTCAAGCTCACTCCTTCAAAGGGTTGGGTGGTCTCAGTGGAGTACTTCCTCCCCAAAATGTTGAGACACAACTGGATGCTCGACACACCATCTAAGTTGATAATGGCCCCTTAGAAGCTAAGGTTGGTCATGCGGTAGAAGTCATAAAGAGTCACCATCATCTCCCACTCAACAATATGAAGGGTGTGAGTAATATCCCACCACCTCTCCATAAGGCACCACACCATAGTAGTACTTGCAGACTTTTCTGGAAGAAGGTCAATGATAGGCTCGAAGCCCACCTCCCAGATATAGGCCCTTTTCAGGGACGAGAAGGTTATACCACTTTACCACCTAATTAGTGCTTCCACTACCAGCATAAAAGGATGATGACTGCAAAAAAGAAGAAGATGACATTAGATTCTTGATTTGGGCAAAATTGATGAAAATTTATGTTTTTGATGCAAGAATGAAGATCAAAAGAAGTATACAATGATATTCAGGTACAAAAATGACAAAAAGGTGTATTAGGATTGCATATAGAAGCAAAACAGGTGAAAAAGAAGTGAAAATGGGCAGAGTAGGGCTTCTGCCAGGTGTCTCACATACGCGGGTCAAAGCCCATGTACGTAGACAGGATCCCGCATATGTAGGCCCATTCCTACATACGCAAAGCCTCAAGAACAGACCTGCGTATGCAAGAACAGAGCTGTGTACACATGAATCCAAGTTGCATACATAGGTCCGAACCCATGCACGCAGAAGCACAGACAGAAGTAGTTCTTCGACATTTTCAAGCATACATCATCCAAAATCAACTCTAAATATGTTCATGCCCCTTCTAAGGTGTCAGGTTTTCATCTAAACCCATCTAATAGCAAAACCTAAGCATTTACATGGCAAAAAACACATCAAAACGGAAGATCAAAGAGAATCTTGAAAATGAGAAAAAGTTTGAAAACTTACAGATTCAGCCATGGGAATGTGATTCTCTGGCCGGTATGTCAACAGTGAAGTCCCCATCAACCTCATTACCTCGCTTTAGCAAGTGAGGTGGAATGTATCAGAGGAAAAGACGTAGGAGGTCTTCTTGGCCTTAGGTGCCATTGGAGAAGATGAAGAGAGAAAATGAGAAAATAAGAGAGTTTGAGAGAATGGGAGTGTTAGAAAGTGAGAGGAAAAGAGAGGAAAGGGTGGTTTTTGTAGAGAGAAAAAAAGAAAGAAAAGTTACGAGGAATGTGAAAAGGTGAGGGAGATGAAGAGAATGAAGAAGAAAAAGAAACAGTTGGTAACCATTGGAGGAAATAGTGAAAAGGCGAGAACACACTTGATGGCTAAACTATGTGTAGTTTAGGCCTCACCACTAAACTATGTGTAGTTTAGTCATGTACAATTTAAAAAAAAAAAAAAAAATCCTTCTTTCAAAAAAAAAATCTCAAGATTGCCCTAATTAGGCACAAAATCATCAAAGGACTCTCTAGTGATCGATAAAGGAAGTAGAAGACTTTTTCCCCAATGAAGCATGTACATCCCAAAACCATTTCCAGTAGATTACACAAAATTAAGAACACCATCCCCAGTAAGGAAGTAGAAGATTCTTCCTTAATAGATCAAGCGCATCAAGAACACTATCCTCAGTTAGGAAGCAGAAGACTCTTCCTTAATGGTTCAAGCACATTATGAACACTATCCTCAGTAAAGAAGCAGAAGATTCCTCCCCAATAGATCAAGCGCATCAAGGACACTATCCTTAGAAGGGAAGCAGAAGACTCTTCCTCAATGGTTCAATCATATCAAAAACACTATCCCCATAGACACATACGAATCCCACGCAACTCTTCGGAGTTACACCTCGCCCCATGTATGTGTGATGTGTGTCGTGTGCGTAGGTTAGGCCAGAGCCGTATGTCGAAACAAAATATTTTTTCTCTTATTCTTTTGATTCCATTAGCAAAACTCACGAATCAAAAGAGGAGCATCTATAGATACCGCATTTTGTACCGCTTACAACTCGGGGCCCCGTTCCCCAATGATGCTCAAACTCTAAGGCTTAAAGCTAGTTTAGGGCCCAATATGATATCAAATTGACTTGAGGAGCATTAAACTGGAAAGTATAACCTTTTAAATAAGAAAAAAAAAATCTATTTTTGGAAATAAAAGAACAAAGTGGCCTTCGACCCACGTAAATGGGCAGCGGCCTGCGTACGTGGGCTAAAGCATGCGTACGCAGGTACATTCTTGCATACACAGCTAGGGTTTCTGAAGCATGGAAAAGACAAGTTTTTTGCAATAATGACCAAGCATGCTAGGTTGTTAGAATTAGGCTTTTTTATTTGTGTTATTTTTTTGTTTCGTGTTTCTGGGTTAGGGTTTTGAATGAGTCCTACGCACGCATGCCATAAGCATGCGTACGCAGGTTAAATCTTGCGTACGCAGGCCTCTGGCTGTTTATGCAGGTACTTGCCTAGAAACCCTAATTCAGATTCCTTATGTTGTTTGCTTTACTTGTTTCACATGTTTTGCCTCTGTCTATGCCTTTTTCACATGTTTATACGTTCCTGAGCCTCTGTCTTGTTTTCTTGTTTGTCTTTAACATGCTTAGATTAGGGTTTCATGTTTGTTTCTTTCTTTGATGACATCAACATGCATTCACATGCCCATTCATGATGCCATAGGTGCTGAGGTGCTGCAAAGTAAGTAAAGTTAAGTCATGTTTTGACATGAACACGCATCTATTATGATGAACATGTTTGTATGGTGTTGAACCTAAAGGTTTCCATGATTTCATGATGATATGCTTGTTGCCATGATGGGGTGGCTACTTTATTTGATATATGATAGGGTTTCACATGCTAGGGTTTCTTATATGTGTTTGGCTCTTTATTGCTTTAAAGATAAGTATGTGTTTTGGGATAAAGATGCCATGATTGTATGTTAGATGCATGTTAGTGTGTGTGTGAGTTTAGAATGCAAATGTTGAATTAGTTTTTAATAGGGTTAAGACATAGGACACAATAATGGAAGGCCAACCTTAGGGTTAGGCGATCTTAGGTGCCTAACACCTTCCCAAGAGTGTACCTAAACTCCAAACCCATATTCTGGTAGTAAGATCAAATGTCCTTCCTTGAAAAGAATGCTATATATATGGTTCCTAAGCCATTGCAAAAACTAAGTGGCGACTCCAACACCCCCTGTGTCCACAATGAGGGGCATTCTGTAGACACTCAATTGTGCACCCATAATTTAATCTTGGAAGATGGTTGAAATGATCGTTCTAAGTATCCAAAAATTATAATTACATTTCATGCATTAAATCATCCATCACATATTATAAAAATAATCTTGACATTCTAACGATTGCGATGATATGCCCGGTTCTCAAATCGGATCGTTGGATTGAAAGATATCACAAGATCAAGTTTTCATGGTCCGCATACATTCAATTATGCGGAACTGATGACATGTGATTAATTGAAATTAATTTTGATCGGTTGATAATTGAAATTAATTAAATAAATTTATGTGATTGGTTGGTAGTTTTGATTGACAATAAGTTTGGTTGCATAGGAATAAAAGAAATAATCTAATAATGTTGAAATTGGATTTATGATTAAGTTTTTAAGATAATTATATCTGAGATAATTATTTTTAAAGATTTAATTATCAAGTTTAAATGGATTTTATTAAGAATACAAGTTCAAAGTACATCTAAATATGATTCCAGGTTTAAAAAACACCCAAAAAAGAGTTCAAAACGTACAAGAAGAGGAAATTAGGTCGAGCACTGAGGAGTGCCAATCGGTACTTGCACAGTGTCGATTGGCACAAGTTGTAAATCAGGCCCAGATGCAATTAGTTCAGGTCTAGACCTATCAAATTTGATTTTTTAGGGATAAAACCTGACCTAATTCGTATTTGCTGATTTTTTAAGCAACCTTAGCTTAATTTTTTAAGTAGATACACCTCTATAAATAGAGAAGACCACCCAAAATTCAGCATCCCTCAATCCCTTAACATTAAAGAAACTCTAGAAGTTTGACTTTAAGATTTTCGTTCTTGTTAAGTGATAATTCTTTAGGACTCAGAGAGATTCACTTTCTCTGACTCTAAAGCAATTCTCCATGTAGAATTTGTTTGTGTAATTGATGCAGGTATTTCTTTTACTCGTTTATTAATATGCATTTTGAGTGTTCTTTCCTTTTATTAGCATTTGTATCTAGCTATACTTTCCATGTTAATATGTGTACAATAATTTCTAATAAGAATTCTCTTTTGAATCTTTGTTCCATCATAAAAAATTCCATGATTGTTTGATTCACATGTTCAATCATATAGATTTAGGATGCTCATGATATAATCTTAGATCTATGGTTCTCTGTTAATAAAAAATCAGATCTAGAATTCTTTCTTTAAAAATCATTCTTTTTCTTAATTAAAAATCAGATCTGAAATTATTTCTTTAAAACTCATTCTGTTTCATAATAAAAAATCAAATATGAAATTCTTTCTTTAAAAATCATTCTTTTTCTTAATTAAAAATCAGATCTGAAATTCTTTCTTTAAAAATCATTGTTTTTCTTAATTAAAAATCAGATCTGAAATTCTTTCTTTAAAAATCATTCTGTTTCTTAATTAAAAATCAGATCTGAAATTCTTTCTTTAAAAATCATTCTTTTTCATAATTAAAAAAAATTAGATTTGAAATTTTTTTTCTTTAAAAATCATTCTTTTTTATAATAAAAAATCAGATCTAAAATTCTTTCTTTAAAACTCATCCTTTTTTTATAAATAAAAATCATATCTCAAATTTTCATTAAAAATTCATCTTTTTCTTAGCTAAAATTAGATCTGAGTTTTTCTCACCAATACTTATTAGAATCCTAATCTCTACTTTGTCATCAAAAATCTTTCTTATAAAAATTGGCATCAGATCTATTTTTTAACATTGTTTTCCATATTAAATATCAAATCTGATTTCTTAACACAGAAGAGTATACAGGTCCAAAGTCTTTAAATAACATTTGGCCATAGATCTAAAAAGCTTGCATAACATGTTGTATTTCATAATCTATTGTATATCATTGTTTAAGGGTGCTTAAATGATCATTTAAAGTCTAGAAGACCGGACTTTCTTTTGGCAGAATGGGTGCCTAACACCTTCTCATTCTGTAACCTAGCCCACGAACCATAGGTTTTGGTTCATCGAATAGTATCTTGTCTTTATTTTATTTTAGTAGATTGTATCTAGGACCAAAACTTTATATTTTTTACATAGATTGTATTTAGGACCAAAACCATGTAATGTTCTTCTATCAAGTTGTATCCACATATTCAATTAATGAAACTTGAGGTATTTTAGATATGTAAATTGTATATTGTAGTTTTCTTATTTTTTGTAATAAAAAATAAGTGGTGACTCTACACAACCCCAAAAGAGAGGTGCCAATGCCTATCTCTTTTGATTGAGAGCACCCCAAAAAAGTTCCGATCTCTCACAAGGCAAATGATGAACCAAGAAATTACCTTCGTCCAGAGAATCCTTTGGATGACCCAAGTAGGTTTAACGATTAAAGCAGGTGTTGTTGGATGAACAAAATGTCATAAATACGCATTTAATGCATGAGCCATTACCAACGGATGCACGCATATACATGACCGTTGGCAATGTAATCAATCACCTCGTAAAGCCATCAGAGGCGTTACAAGAGCCATTGAGACCACCATTAAAGGCCTCCAACGGCTAGAGAAGTCAGATATCTATATAAACCACCTCAGAACTTGAGCAAAGGTATGTTGATATATATTCATATGGACAGATACACACATTCACCTCCATACACACTGAAATACACTCTCAGTTATTATTATCTCTCTCAATCAATATCTGACTTTATCATCAGAGGCTCATTGGCAGGCACCACTCCAGTGACCAGAAGGAGAGGAACACTATTGTTATTCTCTTGCAGGTCTCAGACTCATTCAAGTCGGATTCCGTCTGGACAAACGTATCGATTGACGAATTTGGCTTCATCAGAAGTCATATGGCTCTTGTTCAAACCCAAATTCAATGCCAAGTTTTGGAATATAATTGGTACCCAAAATTTGACCATCATCATTGTTTTCTTCTTCAATGTAATTGTTAAATATAAATCAAAATGTACAAGAAATGTGAATTATCGCTAAAAAATGAAAATAAATGAATGAATGATGGCAAAACTTTTATAATCTTATATAAATTTTGATGTATTTATTGATAATCACTTTGTCTATATGTTTGTAGCGAAAATTTATTTTAACTAATAGGTTGTAAATCCAACTTGAGAAATATTTTTTGGGCTTCATATACATTTATTTTAGCTCAAATAGAGTTTTATATCATAAGAATTTTGTAATTCAATTGATTGACACCCCTTAAAATATTTATAATATTTAAAGTTTAAAACTCCCTTTTTCATCCTAATTATTAATTTAATTTTAGTTTTCTAAAGTAGTGTTATGTATAAACAATGAACAAAGTTTCTCTCCAAACTAGTTTGGAGAGAAACCCTACAAACTCATCATATATCTTTATATTGAGTGTGAATTTTGAAAATCTAACCGTTAGATTGCATGTTCTTATTACATTCTTAATGCTTACAAAATTTCAAGAAAATCAAAGATCAATTGCTATGTCATTAAATAAATGTTATAATTTCAAGTTTTTGTGATCTAAAGTTGTATATAAAAAATAAGTTAATTGATCAAATAGTAAATAGTATCCAATTTGAACGAAATTTGATAAGTATGTTAAAAATACAAGGAACATGAAATTCAATGGTTAAATTTTCAAAATTCACAATATATATATATATAAGAAATTCGAAGAGTCTATCTTCAAACTAGTTTGGAAAAAAACTTTATTCATAAACAATTGCAATTGTTGTGGAATCCACAGTCGGCTTTTAGTCTAGTCAAAAGACAATATTTGAATTCTTAAGAGCGTTTGAAAATCAAATTATTTATTGTAGATCTTCAAATTAAATAGATGACTCATAATATGAGATCAGGCCGTTGCACCGTGGAGCGCATAAAAGCTAGAGTAACATTCCAAAGTAATAAAAGCAATTATTTCCTTTCAAACTGGAATCTCCTATGCTCGCCACAGGTGTTCCTCTTTTCTCTCTCTCTCTCTCTCTCCCAATTCCCAATATCCCATCTCACCGGAAAAGGTACAAATTAACAAACACATACCCTTCTCTCTCTTTCAGTTCCACTTTCTTTCCAAACTGAAAACAATGATGTCTGAAGTGAAACAACAACAACCGCTAGCAATCGATGTAGATTTGCCAGAAGAATGTTGGGAACTCATATTCTATCTCCTCCTCGACCACCCCCGTCACTTCGAATCACTCTCTTTGGTCTCCAAGCACTTTCTTGTTATCACCAATCAACTCCGAACTACCCTCACTGTCTCCGACCAAACCACTCCTTTCCTTCCTCGACTTCTCCGAAGATTCCGACATCTCAAAAACTTAGACTTCTGTGGGTTCCATGGAGACCTCGAAAGCATTCTCTGTCTGATCGCCAAATCCAAATTGGACCTCGAAGCTCTGAATATTTCGAACCAGAAGAATCTTCACTTAAATGGGTTGCATGTATTGGGTTCAAATATGAAGAATTTGAAGAGCTTGAATTGCTCCAAGGTCTCTTTTTTGCAGGACATTCATCTATTTGTTATAGCAGCGTCATTTCCACGTCTTGAAGAGCTTGATATTAGCTATCCTGTGCACAAAAACATCTTTTCCTCAATTGGGTCAGAGGATTCAGGAACATTTTCGGGGCCTGTGACAGATTTAGGAGTTTCAGAATTGTCATCGAGGCTCAATAATCTGATCAAGATCGACCTTTCAGGTAATCAGTTCATTACTGATAAGTCACTCATCCACTTGTCATCTAGGTGTGTCTTACTTAGAGAAATCGCGGTCCGAGACTGCGCTTTCATAACCCAAAATGCTATTGCTTTCACAATTAGCCATAGTCCTGGATTGAAGTCCATTGCGGTAAATGAAATTGGGTTTCCGTCTGTGGATTATGTTTTCAAAGAGTCATTTCTACATGCAAAGGTTTTAAGCGATCTTGATTTGTCAAGCTCATTTGTCTCAGATGAACTGCTTAATTCAATTGTAGAAGCGTGTCTTCCATTAAATAAACTCATTCTTGCTCGTTGCCATGGTTTCACGTTTGCTGGATTATTATTGCTATTGAGTAAGTACCATTCTCTTAGCTTGATAAGTGTTGAAGGAGTGAATTTCCTCACTGATCAGAACATAAATGAAGTGTCAAAGTTTTTTTCTAAGTTAACCTCAATAAACCTCGGCTTTTGTTCTAAACTGACCAATTCGACTTTCTTTACTCTCACAAGAAATTGTCCTTTGTTGAATGAGATCAATATGGAGAGGACAAACCTAGGCGAAGAAGAATTTCCAACAAAATTTGTGGTGAACCCTCAAGTTAAGTTTCTAAATTTGGCTCAAAATGGCAAATTGAGCAACGAAAGTATCAAAAGGTTTGTGGTCATCTGCCCCAATTTACAGGTGCTCAATTTAAGCTCTTGTAGGGGTATCACAGAAGAAGGCTTTGAAGAGATTTTTAAGAGATGCAGTGAGATTAGGCACTTAGAGATAAATTATTTTAGTGCAATTACGGATTTTGCAATAGACTCTGAAGTTTCCAAATTGGAGAAATTGAGTGCAAAAGGATCAGGGGTTAATGATGAAGCTTTGGCAATGGTCGGAAAGAGAAGTTGCAGGCTATTGAATTTGGATCTGGCAGGCTGCTTGAATGTGACGGAAAAAGGGGTGAAAGAAGTGGTGAAGAACTGTAGAGGATTGAGGGAGATAAATTTGAAGTGGTGTGACAATGTGAATATTGATATTGTTGCTTGGATGGTGATTACGAGGCCGTCCCTGAGAAAAATAATCCCACCATGTGGTTTTGTTCCTACGGAAAGCCAAATGAAACTTTTCTTGAGTCATGGCTGTTGTGTTTGTGAGGGCTAGCATTTTGAAAGAACATGGGAAGTCTCTTTTGGATCTTTCTAGCTATGTTTTAGTTACTTGTGGACAAAATTATTTGAAAATAAGGATTGTAGTAAATTTACAATTTTTTTTCTTTATTTGTAAATTGTAATTTTAAATTTATATATGTAGCCACTCATTTCTGTATCCAATGATCAATGTAAAAAAGGCTGTCAAGTATTTCACTGCTGTTAATGACTTAATGTTATGGATTTTACACAAGGTCTCTGTTACAAGTATTCTTCTATCCAAAGAGGAATATAGTACTCTAATGGAGAACTAGTCTTTTTCGTTCAGTAAAAGTGTTAACCTATGACTAATTATACAAATTCAGCCACTTTATTTACTAGATTAGTTACCTATATATGTAGGTTTCTTATATAAAGAACAACCCCGCAGGTTGTTTTGCTAATTGCTTCAGAGTTCAGACAGGAGCAGAAATATAAGTTTATATGAAGGAACACAAATTCATTCAAAAGCTACCTACAGCCTATAAAAAAAACTGTCCGAAGCTGCTTATTCCATCTTAGTACATCTAACAAAGAAAATTTGACCTGAGATAGCAATAAATAGGGGTGAAACTCTTCAGAATTGAGTGCATTGATGAGAAAGATTTTCTAAACCCAAGAGTGGAAGAGGCGAAGGTATAACCGAGTAATAGAATTTGTTGACCTGGACACAGTTGGGACAGAAGAAAGTTGTCTAAAACCTTTTTACACTAAAACAACTCTGAAATAACTCAACATTCACCTTGATGGCAGGGGAGTGCAGAACAAGTATGATGGGGGAATAAAAATGAATGGTTATCTCAGCGGATTTTTTTTTTTTTTTTTCGAGAAACCAGACCGCAATCCTGGGAATTTATTCAAAAAACGAAATCAATGAACATCACGAAACAAAAGAGGAGCAATGTCAGCAGGAAGGTCTCCCAACCAAACCTGAGAGGCCACAACAGAACTAGCTTTCTTAGCTAAAGCATCAGCAACAGAGTTACATAAACGACTAACTAAATTAAAATCAAAAAACTGAAAAGCAGAAACATGATCTCGGATATCATCCAACACGTTCCCATAGCAGGTCAACTCGCCCGACCCCTGTCGAAGAGCATCAATCACAGCAGCTGAATCCGCTTCAAAAACCACTCAGGTAAGGCCAATTTCTGATGCAAACTGCACAGCCCTCAGACATGCTAAAGCCTCCAACTCAGCCACCGAGCTCCCAAGAGAGGTGGGAACAGATAGCGCTCCAATCACAGCACCACTGCTGTCACGCACAACCACACCCAATCCTGCCATATTGGAAGACCGAAAAACCGCAGCGTCGAAATTCGCCTTACACACATCTGACGTTGGAGGGCACCAACGTTGCACGGATGGAGGAAATTAAGAATGCATGCAGTGTTAAAAATGTTAATATGGAAATAAGCGCGGAGAATACCACCAACCTGTGAACAGTGTAGCATTTTTGGGGTCTTTTGTGGGATTGCGATTTGTCCAAATTTGATTAACTTCCTCGATGACCGGGTTTAGTTTGAGGAGTTGAATTAGCGTACTGTTATTGCTTTCTCTGGGAGCATGCTCCCCACCCCTCCGTGAGAGGAAAGGAATATTTGGTGAACATCAACATCCATTAATATTTGAGCAATGTATTCCCTTAAAAAGATAGATTCATCTGACTTTTCTCTAAAAAGGACAATCTGCCAAACTAAGGACGACAAAATTTACTTCCATAAAAAGAATGCATCCTTCCTAATTTTCTAAATTTAAGGGATAGAGACAGCAATCATTAAATGATGACTAACTCTTATTTATAAGAAGGATATTATTAACATATGTCCTTAGTAAACCGTTTTTGGAAAGTTTTTATAGGGAATTAAAAAAGTTATCAAACGGATTTGCTAATGTAACCCTTATAAGAAATAATTTGTATTGGGTGATAGTATTTATTGAGCAGACATGTGATTTCTTCGTGAACACCCATGCATTACATGTTGCACTCAACAAGGGCTCTTGGGTCTCGCAGATGCTCCAAACATATTTGAGAGATTTTTCATCAAGCCCAAGTTGGTGCGAAATGTCACTTTTACCACTTCATAAATTTTTCCCTTTTAGCACATTCACAGCTAGGTTGCTAAAGATATAGCTTTCAAAAACTCAAATCACTACTTTATCTGTTTTAACATCTCACATATAATACACCCAACATCAAAGGTTTTATTTAATATTCATCACATTAAAATAATATAAACAATACAATAAAATAATTTATCCAACACAATAAACATCAACCACGATCATTAACACATTAAAATACTTTTCTTTTCTTAACACCCCACATTAAAAACCTTTTTTTTTTTTTTTTTTTTTAAGTGTAAGCTACTGTGCTCAAACTCAATTTGTTTTGGGTATACCTTCTTTGCCGCATAAACATTTTTAGGGAATAGGTTGCTAAATTGACTTTTTGGAGATGCTCTTAGTTGGTCCGTTTCTCATGCGTGGGCTTGATCCACACAATGAAAGGAAGATAGGTGGAATTTAGCCCCAGCTAAGCACCTCTCATGCTGGAATTTGTGGGCCCAAGTTTAGCTAATTTTGTGGGCTGAATTTTATCAATTTATAAGGCTAAAATAATGAATTTTGTTCCTTTTGTTTTTCTTTTTGGAATAAGTACTTACGTAGGTCCAAAGATTTTCAAAACCCAAAAAGTGTCCACAATAGCTTTAAATCATACACGTGGTTTAGTTAACTTAATTGGTAAACTATTTGATAGTTAAATAAAAAATCTAGAGTTCAATACCTGCTTACACTAAAAACTAATTGATATCTTGATCTGATCATAAATAACACAATATCATAGGTTGAAACTTTATAAATAAATAAAAAATAATAATAAAGCTTTAAATCATAGATTTCCCTGTAGAGAGGAAAAATTCCTGACCTATCACAAGTTGACACATCATACTACCAAATTCATAAAGTACGACCAATTACAAAGCACCACGTACTGCTATTAGGTTTTTCTATCACTATTCAGAAACCAATAGAAATTTGTCAAGTATCGTTGAAATAGAAATGCATCAAAAAAACCAATCACACATCAGCGCGTGTAAGCAATGACATAAGTAGTCCAATCAGGTGCTGACATGTGTCATCTTGAAAATCAAGACATTTCGGCCAATCAAAAGATGCCATGTGTCTTGGAGAAAAAGTCTTAAAGCTGTGACACATGTTACCAATCAGACTTCGTCACGTGTCGTTCACCTTCCCCCCACTACAAGAAAATGTATTTTTAGTGACGAAAAAATTCGTCACTAAAAGTTCAGTTTTTCATCACTAAGAACCTTTAGTGACGAAATTGGACTTTTAGTGATAAAATTCGTTTCGTCGCTGTAGCCCCGTGGCTAAAAGTCCTGGTGACGAAAAATTTCGTCACTAAAAGTTTGATTTGTTTTTTTAAAATAAAAAAAAAAAACTTTTAGCGACGAAAACGTTTCATCGCTAAATGTTTTCCTTGCTAAAAACAGTATTTAGTGACGAAAATATTTCGTCACTAAAACCATTTCACTTTATTAAATCATATTTAATGACGAACAATTTCGTCACTAAAACTATTTTCGGGTACATATAGTGACGAAAAAATTTGTCACTAAAACTATTTTTAAGAAAATCCAGGCACATATAGCGACGAAAATTTTCGTCACTAAAACCATTTCTTACAAAATTCCACTGCATTTAGTGACGAAATATTTCGTCACTAAAACAATTTTTTGTTGCCATATTTGTGACGAAAAAATTCGTCACTAAAACTTATTTTTTGTTTTTATTATTTTCATGACGTTGATATTAACTTGTAACCTGTCATTACATTATTAAAACCTCACATTTGATTAACACATTTATTTCAATATATTTATAAAAAATCAATCTATACATTCCACAAGTTAAAATTAAAACAAGTATCAAATTCAAACTCATTCCATACAATAATTGTTTACAACACATACAATAACTTAAGATGTTTTATAACAATACAAAAAATGTAGCATAATATAATTAGAACCCCCTAAAGCCAAAAAAATGTCCTCATATGTTTTTAAATAATGCCAAAAGTAAATCCCCTAAAGCCACCAATAAGAAATCTACACAAATATAAAAACACTATTACATTAAAATTATAAAGTAAAAACATTAACTATGTTATAAGAAACATTTCTAACAATTAGTTTCAAATGATACATAAAAAATGAAGTGTTTTAACTTAAAGATAAAGTACTAACCAATAAGTGATTTAACTTGAAGATGAACCACCCCCATAAGTAAAAGCGTCATCATAACCCTTACTCCTCAAAAAATTAAGAATATTCTTTTGGACCTCATCTTGCTTAGCTCGCGCCTCTTGCTCCTTAGCTTGCTCTTCTTCGTCCCTACCTCTTGCTTCTTTGAGCTCAATTATCTCATTTTCTAACCGATGAATATACTCCACCGAGGAACTAGATGAGGCAGTGGTTACTAGAGAAGAGGAAGGTCTCATGCCAACTCCTTTTATAATACCGGATTTCTTCTTAAAAACCAAGTTTGAGATCTCCTCTTGTGTAAGGGGAATTGCATTAGGATCTTGACAATGATCCTCTTGCACTTTGAGAATAGTTTCCTACCATTTGAAAGAGGGGAAAAAAAAAAAGCAATCACAACATTAATACTACATATGTAATAGCTTTACAAACATGACAAGGATGGAATACTAGGGATGGAATGATACACATACATATGTTGCTTCATCCTCATCCACTTATTTTTATTTGGATTAAAATGAACATCTTTGTAGACTTTTGCCAATTCAGGAACTTGACCGCCATTATTATTTGTCTAATTAATTAACATTCGAGTGTTAGTTATTTATAGTTAATTAATCACAACATGTATTATAATAAGGTTTAAGAAAATGAAAAAACACGCACCTCTTCATCAACCCTAACAGCAAGTGCCTTTGTCCCGCATCTATATTTGCCTGAAGTTTGCTCCTATTTTCAGAGTTAATTCTTGATTTTTCCTAATAAAGAACATTCAAAATATTTATTAGATCATGAATAAAACAGTATACATTTACTTCATCTAAGTATTAATCTAATCATTTGACAACATAATATAGTAAATATTGGATAATAATAATATACGCATAAATAATTTACCAGCCAGTCCGTATTGGTCCATTTCCCTTCAATAAGTCTAGTCCACTACTCAAGTGTGACATTCTTTGCCAAGTGGCTTTTTGCATAGTCAGCACCATGAGATTGTACAAGCTTTTTATAAGTCTGATACAACTTGTTAGAGCCGCTACTCAATAATCTTCCACATTTTGCATTTATTGTTTTTGTTACCAAGTTGGAATCTCCTTCAAGCTCAAACTGATCCTGTAAAATGAAGTATATATGTATTATAAAAACATTATTATATGAATTTAATATACTTAGTGACAACAAAGACGAGTTAGACGTTATCAATATCGATATTTTGAAGCACCACATCTCTAGTAGCAGCATCAACACTTTTCCAATTTTTTATGTTGTAACTGGACAAATTACTTCGCACTTGTATGCCAATTTGATTGACAAGCTTGCATGCATTCTTCCCAACAGGAGCATCATACTCTGCAGCTATATGTACTAGTAGTTTACCACTTTTTTCAATAAGTGCCCGTACTGCTATACCACGTGTTGTTCCACGGATATTTCTACTAGCAGATCCTATTTAAAAATTATCAATGTTATAAAATTATACATTCTATATACATTAAGTATAATCTCAATAGTAAAGACAAAGTGCAGTTGCAATTAAGTATGTTCTATGTAATTACCGGTCGTGCTAGTTAATGCGTCGGTAGCCTCCACACTAGAAGAACTTTGGGCGGGAGGATTTGCTTCAAGAGGTGTTTCCATAGATTGAACCGTAGATTGGACCACCGGGATAAATGCCTCACCTCGCGAGCGTGTAAGTCGTCCTGGTGCCATTTGTAACTAGAAACATACATATAATGGAACAACAAAGTCATTACAAATAATAGAACAACAAAGTTATTATCTATTGTACCCTATGGAACATCTATTGTACCTTATGGATTTGACTCAACATCATTCTCATCGTCACCAATAGGTGGTACATAAGCATCATCTACCACAACACTAGCTCTACTTCTTTTCCCTTTTGCACAATTGGACTGAGCAGAATCCTTTAGAGAAGTTGAGATGTGCTTCAATCACAAAGCATCAATTATCTCTTGGTTTTGCCTCATTCTATCCAATCTTGTCATCTCATACCTCGGTATATTATGAGTGTATTTGGCCTTTTTGGGTATTTTGTGAAACTATGTATTGACATGAAAGATAAGTACAATTGCTACTAACTTAACATTGTAGTCCACACCATTATCCATATCAAGCAATTCACAAGTGCTAAATTTGAACACAATTGCTACTAACTCAATACAACAAATGACCACATCAATATCCATATCAAGTTTAAGATAAGCACAAAACATCTCAATAACAATTGCTATGTAGACAAGCATAAAACTTTAAGACAATCACATAACATTTAAGACAATTGTTATGAACTCTACATATCATAATCCATATCAAGATCAACATCAGGTATGTCATGCTCTTCATTTTCATTAGCGTCTCTTGAAGTTCCACCTTTAGGAACAACCTCAGTTTCAACATCACCCATATAATACTTAATAATATTGTCTTCAACATTGATAGGGATAATATCAGCAATTGCTTCTTGTTGGAATGCGTCACTATCTTCTGTATTATCATTGGATTCTCCGCCCCCGACTTCCAGGACATCAAACAGTCCCCTATGTTGGATGCAATGCACAATTTCCCAAGGGTCACGCAATTTCATATCTTGGATATAGAAAACTTGTTTCGCTTGACTAGGAAATATAAAAAGGTCATTTTAATACCATCGACTTGTAACATCAATCCTCGTGCAGTGTGCATCGGTTCTTATCGTTCTCGTTCGACCATTAGTACCAATATTGTACCATTTACACTGGAACAAAACAACTTTATGGCGAAACATATACTCTAATTCCCAAATTTTGCACACATGACTATAGAAGTCGTGCATTTCCCCCTCATGGTCCCTTTCAGTACATACACCACTGTTTTGGGTTACATGACGATTATCTAGGTCCTTTGTATGGAACTTTACACTATTGACCATACAAACTGTGTACTCCTTCACATGCGGCTTAGAACCATTTGCTAATGACCATAACTGTTTAGTAGATTCTGATGACTCGTTAACTTTCAATCTATTCATCTAAAATGACATACAACAAGTGATATCCTAGTAGTAATAAGCAATGATGAATAAATTTAAATGTTTAAATTTATTAGCGTGTGATTAAATTTCAAATGTCTTACACGTTCTCTGAATCACTTGGGAAACTCTTGTCGTTGGATTTGAGTTATGGCTGCTTCAGTAGGATTATGCAATGTGCTTTTGTGTTCGATGTTAAAAATAAGGTGATTTATTTTCAGCTAAGCATTACAGATAATATTCAAAACTTGAGTAAACAATATATGCATATGAAATCGCATACTTTAAATAAATCTCTAGCTCAGGACTATTGTACAACAAGTACCAATGAGCAGTATCAAGCAATGCACGAGACAAGTCGCCATCATTCCGCCTACCATCTGTAGGTCGGGCAGTCTATGAAAAAACTATCAATCCTTTGCTAGATTCACCAAAATCTTCATTTCTTTCTCTTTGGTTATGCACAGTTTCGATCCCATCAATATACAAAGACCAGTTGTTAATACATTCTTTAAGAATGTAAGCCTCTACAATCGAACCTTCTGGTCAAGCTCGGTTGGAAACGTATCTTTTCAATTTTTCAAGGTACCTACGAGGAAAAAATACACATAAAATGTGATTTTATACCACGTGGGAAATATACAATTGATGAATGCATCAAAGGATCTAATTACCTTTCAATTTGATACATCCACCGATATTGTACTGGGCTTCCTAGAATTGCTTCTCGAGGCAAGTGAACCACAAGGTGGACCATAACATCAAAGAATGCTAGAGGAAAGAACCTCTAAAGCTTGCATAGTATAAGAATTATACGTTCTTCTAGTTTCTCCAATTTACTCCGCTTTAAGGTCCTTGAGCATAAGTCTGGGAAGAAGTTGCCTAACTCAAACAATACAATACTAATGTCTTTATTTGCAAACCCTCGCAACCCAATTGGAAGAATTCGTTGTAGTAGCACATGACAGTCATGGCTTTTCAAACCAGATAATCTACCATTTTTTACATTCACTGACCTTGATATGTTGGTTGCATAGCCATCTGGACATTTGACTGATTTCAAATAGTCATAAAAATCATCCCTTTCATTGGGGCTTAATGAAAAGAAAGCCCGAGACTTGTCATATGATCCATCAGGACGTTGTTTCGAATGCAACGTGTGTCTGAAGTTTATATTTTGCAAGTCTATCTGTGCCTTGTCAGTGTCCTTATTTTTCCCCTCAATGCCCAATAGAGTACCATAAGTACTCTCACTAATTTTCTTCTCCATATGCATGACATCAATGTTGTGCTTAAGCTTCTTATTTTTCCAGTATGGAAGCTTGTACAAAATACTTACCTTTGACCAATTTGGCTCCCCAATGAGTTGTCTCTTCTTGTTACTTGGATGCTTTCCTAAAATTATATTTGGCATTCTATCTAGCTGCTCTTGTATCTTTCCCACTTGTAACTCTAAAGATCTCTTCCGTTTCTCCGGTAAACCATTGTGCAACTGACTATCTCTCCAACGATGTTCCATAGGTAAATAAGCTCGATGGTTAATGAATCCAATTTTACTTTCCAAAGCTTCTGAATATGGTTGATCATTGCAAGTGTAACAAGAATGATAACCCTTTGTCCTCCACCCGGACACGTTACCAAATCCAGGATAGTCATGTATTGTCCACAACAAAATTGCACCCATCTGAAAATGCTCTTTACTATAAGCATCATAAGTTTCTACACCTTCTTTCCACAACTCCTTCAACTCATCAACCAATGGTTTCAAGTAAATATCAATCTCATTCCCCGGTTGATGGGGACGGGGAATAAGCAAGGACAACATAAAATATGGCTCCTTTATAACCAACCAAGGCGGTAGATTATATGGGATAAGTATGACAGGCCACATACTATAGTTGTTGTTCATATTCCCAAAAGGATTAAATCCATCTGTAGCCAACCCCAACCTTACATCGCGAGGCTCGATGTCAAAATCAGGATATTGCAAATCAAACTCCTTCCACTCCTCACTATCAGCCGGATGCCTCATTATCCCATCGTCCACACGTTTGTCTATAAAATCAGATTTTCTGATCTGATTTCTTGGGATCCGTGAATGTGTCTTTGGGCCTTCTTTTCTCCTAACCCTAGACATATAAAATGATTGTTTTAAGAGCCGTCAAATAGTACACAAGTTGCACAAGCATTGAGCAAACTCTGTTCAAGCAATTTGTGATCAAAGACGAAGTTCTTGACCTAGTTCATCTTCTCTGAATAAGTTGTTGTGTATTTGCACCAAAGGGTTTTGTGACCAAGCATCTTCCTGATCTTCATCGTGTAGGATAAACTGAAGAACTTTGTAGCCAACCTCTCCTTCTAAGTTGGTGCTTGAAGTCGCATACTGGGATCCGCGCATTGGTTAGTCACGTACTTGGGAGTCGTGCATCAAAAGGGGGAACTGTCACTACAAATCAAGTCTAATTGGGTATTAGGTTAAGGGTTCAACTGTAGGTTGGTAAGGTACTTGGGATTCCTTTACTTGTAACCGCTTGATTTGATAATAGTAAAATTTCGGGAGTGGTGACCTGAAAATCACTTGGTGGCGTTTTTGCCGTAAGAGTTTTCCCCATTAGTAAACAAATCACTGTGTTATTTATTTTTCGCTGCATAATTAGTTAATTGGTGATTTGTTTGTGCTTCCACGTATTTGCATGTTAAATTGATTAATTAATAACTTCGCTAATTAATTAATTGGTTTAATCACAATGGGTCATTCAGTTTGTGGCCTATCAAGTGGTATCAGAGCAGGCACACTCTGATTAGGGTTTAATATTTGCTGTGTTTGATCCATTGACCCCTGTTTGTCATGGATAGAGGACAGTCATTAATTATACCTTTTTTATTTGATGGGACTCACTATGCATACTGGAAGGTACGCATGAGAGCTTTTTTGCAGTCCTTAGATGAAAAGGTGTGGCAAGCTGTAGAGATTGGCTAGACTAAGCCAAAAGAAGCGCCGGCCGATTGGGATGAAGCCAAGATCAAGGCAGTAAACTTCAACAGTAGGGCATTGAATGCGTTGTTCAGTGCGGTCACCAATGAGGAGTTCAAGAAGATATCCTCAACTGAAACTGCTAAGGAGAAATAGACCATCCTCCAAACAACCTATGAAGGAACAAAGGCTGTAAAAGACTCAAAGTTTCAGAGGCTCACTACAAGCTTTGAAGAGATTAAGATGGAGGAGGATGAGTCATTTGATGAGTTCTATGCCAAGCTCAAGGACATAGTGAACTTAGCCTTCAATCTTGGGGAAACCATCCCTGAACCCAAGATTGTAAGGAAGGTGCTCAGATCTCTACCCGAGAGATTCCATGCCAAGATTATGGCAATAGAGGAATCAAAGGATATTGACAAGATTCCTTTGACTGAGCTGATTGGAAACTTGCAAACCTATGAATAGGGTTATCTAGGATTGGCAAGTCGAGTAAAGGCAAGAGCATGGCCTTGAAGGCAAAGGGCAGTGATATAGATGAGTCTTCTAATGATGAAGATTCCAAGATGAAGTCTTACATCACCAGGCAGTTCAAGAAGTTTATGAAGAATGCCAATGGAAGGAGCTTCGACAAGGACCGCAGGCAGTCCAATTTTTCTCAGTTTAAAAGCCAAGACAAAGGGAAGAAGGATGCTAAGGATGATGAACAGTACATTGTTCCTGCAGGACCAAAATGTTTTGGATGTCATGGATTCAGTCACATGAAGCATGAATGCCCTACATCTCTCAAGAGCATTGGGAAGAGTAAGGCACTTGCTGCAACCTTGAGTGACACTGAGCCTGAAGATGATTCTGACAATGAGGATGACGGAATCCTAAATGCCTTTACTGCCACAGTCAATCCTACTGAAGGGATTGTTGAAGAAGTGGACGAAGAAGAAGAACTAGTGGAGTCCAAATTTGAGAAGATGGATGATCAAGATGATATCCATACAGCCTATGAGAAAATATATAAGCTCTCTGAGAAGCATGAGAAACTGTATAGGCTGGCCACCAAGAAGCTCAGTGATGTGGAACTTGATCGTGAAGAGTTGTCCACAAAGTTTGATAAGGCGAATCAAATTATTGGTGCACTGAGGTTTGAGAATAATTTCTTGGCTGAGAAGACCAAGAAGCTTGAAGCGGAGCTATTTCAAGTTAGAGCCCAACTGGAGAGGACTTCAAGTGTAAAACTTGATGAGATGCTCAGCAATTAGAAATTTGCTTCAGATTGATTAGGTTTAGGGTATGGTATTTCTTCCTCTAATACTGCTTCTACTAGTACTACTGTTTTTGTTTCTCCTGCTAATAACACTGAAATTGATAACACTGTTGTTAAAACTGAATTAGCTAGTAAGAACTTAGACAAGGGAAAATCTATCTTAGGAGCACCCCCTAAGCAAGATAAGAAAGATGCTAAAAACCCTAGGGCTAAGAAGGCTAACTCTCAAAAGCCCAAACAGAAGAAGCAGCATCTCTGTCATCATTGTGGAGCTGCCGGTCATACACGACCAAATTGCTACAAGTGGCTAGCCACTCAACAGAGCAATGGCATGATAGCATCTGGAAGCTAAAATCAGCTTCAATCCTCTCTTGCTCCTCTTGGAGATCTTCTAAAAGCCCTCATGTTCCTTTCGAACTTGAACGGTTTCAATTCTTCCCCCTTACCGCCTGTTCAAGGGTTCAATCAAAGGAAAGGTTCTTCCAAGGTGTGGAAGAAAAATGACTCTAAGTGATTTTATCACTTTCTTCTATCTTCTTGTTTTTGTTTGTTGCATTACTTGTGTGTTTTGCATTTTTTTTTTAGTCAGTCTAGTTTTTGTTTTGCTTTGATAACATGTTTTTGTTTGTCTATTTTTAGTTTTGTTTATTTTGTTTTTGATATAAAAATTAAAAAAAAAATTGAAAAATACAAAAACAGTGTGTGTTATGTGTATATTGGTACTTGTGTACCTTGGATGGCCATTGAAACAAAGTTCTCTAAACTTTGTATCTTTTGTAGCTTAGATGAGCATCTCCATGTACAACTAAGCAAGTGAGTTTTGTGGCTCTTGTTTGTGATGAGTAAGATTAAGTTATCTCTTAAAACTTAACACTCATATCACTCTTTTTGAAGGGTAGGACTAGAAAATCCTAAGAAAAAGGCATAAATAACCATCTCACCGCTGTTGCCTGCCAATCATAATATGACACCTGTATGCTTCGGCATAGCAAAAGTGCAGTGTTATAGACACCTGTATGCTTCGGCATAGCAAAAGTTCAGTGTTAAAGACATTCGTATGCTTCGGCATAGCAAAAGTGCAATGTCTATGCTTAACATGTTGGGTATTTCTTTTCTCTCTTTATATGCCCATGAATGATATGCTTAAAAGAAAATATGCAAAGAAAATAAAAGGCAAAAAGATTAAAATGCTTTAAATATGATTGCAAGTGTGTTTTCTAGGAGATGTGGGAGTTATAGGATGTACCTCAAAGGTGATAGTCCCCATCAAACAGTTATGATTATGTGTGAGTTAAAGTTATTTTCTCATATCTCAGATCGTCATAACTTGTATACACATATGCAATCTTACGATGTTTTTCACATACAACACGCAATATTCTTTGCTACTCTTGATACATGTGCAGGTACAATGTGATTTGGCCATCACAAGTATTTACATGTGCTAATGTATGCTCATTAAACTGTCTTGACTCGTTTTTGAAATATAAAATTGGTTAGACTTGTTTAGTATGTGTGTGTGTTTTTGGGGATCCATGTGCTTGAAAATATTTGTTGAGAGATGATTTTGAGAGCTTAATATGTTGATTGGATCATTGGTTGAGGTGTATGTTTGATTGTATTCATGTTTGTGTTTTTCACTTCTCGAAAAACTGCTTATAACTGCTGGCTTGACACCTCCTCGACACCTCCTTGACACCTCCTCGATACCTTGTTATCTGTCGAGATTCTCAAGCCTTTTTCTTATCGCAATCTCAACACCTCTTCGACACCTCATGGATCGATCAAGAAAGTTCCTGTCTCCTCAATACCTTGTCGATCGATCGAGCTTCTGTTCTTGGTATTGGTGTTTCTTCCTCGATACCTTCTCAACACCTGTAGCTGTCAACATTCATTTTCTCGACATTTACCTCGACAGCTGTCTCGACACCTCTCGACACCTTAGCTGTCGAGAATTACTGAAGCTCCTATATAAGCTTCTGTCGCGATCCGGTTCTCATTTTCTCAATCTCTCGATCTATCCGCGGCTGTTCATCTCCCAACCTCCTTTTTCTCACTCCAAACCTTCAACCCACGTGATTTTCGGCCCTTCCTTGCTTCAAATCACTTGGTATGATCTCTTTTTCCTTCATTATTCATGCATTTCATGTTTTGAATCTTAGGTTTTGGGGTTTTTGAAAATTTTTGGGGTTTTTCAAAATTAATGAGTTTTTCTTGAAATTGTGGGTTGGGTTTTCACTTAAATGTGCTCAAAATGTCATACATTGCATTTCTTGTGCATTAGAATGGTATTTACATGCATTTAGATGTGTGCTCTATGTTTGTGTGCTGATAGGATTGGATTGGGCTGAGCCCATGATGCTTTTTCCTTTGCATGTCACATGTTCATGCATCCCCATGCATACGTACTCATTGTTCAATATATTTGATATATGTGAACTGCTTTGGGACTTTTCTGATAGGCCACAATCTGAATGATCCCTTGTGATAAAATCAATTAATTAATTAGCCAAGTTATTAATTAATCAATTTAACATGCAACTGCATGGAAGCACAAACAAATCACCAAAAACTAAATATGTAGCGGAAATTAAATAACACAATGATTTGTTTACGAATAGGGAAAATCCTAACGGCAAAAACCCCACCGGGTGATTTTCAGGTCACCACTCCCGAGACTCCACTATTATCAAATCAAGCGGTTACAAGTAAAGGAATCCCAAGTACCTTACCAACCTACAGTTGAACCCTTACCTCAATACCCAATTGGACTTGATCTGTAGTGACAATTTCCACCTTTGATGCACAGCTCCCAAGTACGTGACTAACCAATGCGCGGATCCCAGTACGCGACATCAAACACCAACTAAGAAGGAGAGGTTGGCTGCAAAGTTCTTCAGTTCATCATACACAATGAAGATCAGGAAGATGCTTGGTTACAAAACCCTATGGTGCACATACACAGCAACTTCTTGAAAGAAGATGAACTAGGTTAAGAACTTCGTTTTTTTATCACAATTTGCTTGAACAAGGATTGCTTAATGCTTTTGCAACTTGTGTACCACTTGACGGCTCTTAAAACAATCCTTTTATATGTTTAGGGTTAGAAGAAAAGAAGGCCAAAAAACACATTCACGGATCCCAAGAAAATCAAATCAGAAAAGCTGATTTTATAAATCTCGACAGATAGCAGGTGTCGAGATAGCTATCGAGCAGGTGTCGAGATTTAATGAAATTGTACTTTAGCTTGCTTTTTCTTGGACAGACTTGATGACTTCAATACTTGATCTTGAAACCTTGTTTCTTGAATTATTAAAAACACCTAGAACTACCCAATTACAAGTAGAGTGCGCTTTGTCAAAAGGATTAGCCAATTTACATAAATAAGTAATATATGTTCTTAACAAGTGAACACACATATGTCCTAACAATCTCTCCCTTTGGCAATCCGTGACAAAACCACAACAAACAAATGAACATATGAAAGAAGTCATAAATCACTCAACTCATATTCACTTGTTGAATACAATAAAATCTATCCTAACACAAACTCTTGAAAAACTTTGCAAGAAGAGAGTTTATGGCAAGTAGATTTTGACAACCTGTATTTCTGAAACACTTTAAAACAAAACTCATCAAGGCATCTTATGTGAAACAGAAATAAATAGATTGCATACAAGTATAAAGAACATGTGTATAAAGATAGAGAAGAAACAACACATGAAGAGAGAGGTGAAAGAAACATACATCCACATATAAAGAGAATAAGTACAATGTATGTAAAACTGGTCAAAAGACCTCATATACAAGATCAATGTATCTATAAAGAATAGAAAAGAAAAGATACATCAAAACCTCACTACATCCCTCAAAAATATCAACACTCCCCCTATCAAAATGTCCTATACTGACTCTCCCCCTAAGATGACTACTCTTATAACCCAAAACTACTCCCCATTTTTGTCACGAGTGACAAAGGGTGAAGTGTCATGTAGACATCTCATCAGTAGAGCTAGCATCTCCATAATCATCATCATCATCCTCATCATCCTCATCATCTGAAGCTGCTAGAGTAGGTGGTGAAGGAGTAGCCTCTAGAGCAAAACCACCCATAGTCGCCTGCCGTCGTGCAATACGACCAACACGAACATTCACCGGATATAACTCAGCAGAGAGTGTATCAAGGCGAGTGTCCATGCGCTGCAGCTGCGCCATAATATCTCCAAGAGATACATCGCCCGTAGAGGAAGAACGAGCAGATGTAGAAGGAGCAGATTTGGATGGAGCTGATCTGGACGAAGTTGAACGGGAGGGAGGAGTGGCATCCGTCTGTCGCGACCTAAACTAAGCCTCATTACGTTTTACAGTAGCGACATCTATGGCACAGATGTGAGTGAAGTGGTCGGACACAGGAAAGGGGATAGAAAAATGGCGTAAGATCCTCGTGATAGCGGAAAGAAAGATGAGCTTATCACGGGACGCCGAATCTAGATGGACATCTATAATAGAAAGGATGAAATGAGAAGGAAAATCTATAGTAAGATGCTCTAGAAGTGAAAGCAAAAGTCGAGCACGAGGCTCTGTGATAGAGTTGTAGTGAGAGAGTGGATGGAGTACGAAGGTCATCACCATGTTAAGAAATCTAGGACCTTTAGCAAAAGGCCTACATGATGTGTACTGATGCTCACCCCAATCAGCAGGATGCTGACAGAAGGCAGAGATGAGCTCATCTTTGGACACAGTCCTCAAACGCTCACAAGAAGGGTAATCAGGAAAATCTATCCTAGGTACCCTAAGTACATCCGCAACCAGCTGCGGTGTAACAGGAATACGCGTACCTCGAACGCGAGTGAAAAAGAGAGGTACTGAACGGTCTATCCCGTGCATGTTGGAGTAAAACTCCTGGATCAGCACGAAAGGGCAAGTGACCGGGATGTCACACAGTGACCCCCATCCCTTACTGTGAATGACAGAGGGAAGGTTAGTATCGGCGAAGTCCGCCAAAATCACTTGGCGTTCCGAATGAACACCTCGTCGAGAAAAGTTCTTCGAAAATGCCTTGTGGGCATCTCCATCACGGAACCGAAGGTTAAAAGGAGCAGAGTCAGAAGAAGAGGAAGCTTCAGAATGCAGAGGGTTCCGAGCAGGAGTGGATTTACGTTTGGGTGCCATAGACACTACTAACGTAAAAGAATGAGAAAGAGATAGAGAGGGAGACAATCAGAAAAGTCCCAACACAGTTCAGATATATCAAATATGTTGAACAACAAGTACATATGCATGGGAATGCATGAGCATGTGACATGCAAAGGAAAAAACATCATGGGCTCAGCCCAATCCAATCCTAGCAGCACACAAACATAGAGCACACATCTAAATGCATGTAAATATCATTATAATGCAATGTATGACATTTTGAAAACATTTAAGTGCAAACCCAACCCAAAATTTGAAGAAAAACTCATCAATTTTGAAAAACCCCAAAAATTTAAAAAAAACTCCTAAAACCTAGGTTTCAAAACATGAAATGCATGAAAAAGGAAGGGAAAAGTGATCTTACCAAGTGATTGAAGCAAGGAATGACCAAGATCCAAGTGGGGTGGAAGAATTGAGTAAGAAAAAGTGTTTGGGAGATGAAAAAGCCTCGGACAGATCGAGAGAGATCGAGAGAAATGAGATCAGAATCGCGACAGGTCCTTAAATAGGCACCTCAGTAATTCTCGACAGCTGAGGTGTCGAGAGGTATCGAGGAAGGTGTCGAGGATTTGGCCTTCGACAGCTGAAGGTATCGAGAGGTATCGAGATGCAAGACCAAATTCAGATACAAGAAGCTCGATCGATCGACAAGGTGTCGAAGCTATCGAGGAGACAGAGACTTTCTCGATTGATCCATCATGTGTCGAGACATGTGTCAAGATTGCGATTAGAAAAGGCTTAAGAAGCTCAACAGATGACCAGGTATCAAGGAGGTGTCGGGCCATCATTGAAAAGCAGTTTTTCGAGAAGTGAAAAACACAGACATGAATGCAATCCAACATACACCTCAACCAAAGATCCACTCAACATAAAAAGCTCTCAAAATCATCTCTCAACAAGAAAATTTAAGCACATAGATCCTCAGAAACACACACACACACTAAACAAGTCTAACCAATTTTATTTTTCAAAAACAAGTTAAGACAGTTTAGTGAGCATACATTAGCACATGTAAACACTTGTGATGGCCAAATCATATTGTATCTGCACATGTATCAAAAGTAGCAAAGAATATTGCGTATTGTGTGTGAAAAACATCGCAAGATTGCATATGTGTATACATGTTATGATGATCTGAGATATGAGAAAATAACTTTAACTCACTGTGGGGGCCTTTTTTGCTGTGTTGGGCTGGGCTGCCCTTTTGTGATCGTAAGCCCAAGTGTTCTGGGTTGCAGGAGTCGAGACCGGGCCAAATGGAACTCAACTTGACCTGGCTTGTGCGCGAACTATGCCTCGTCTGCCGGGGGAGTGCTTTACCGCAGGCTGAGTTGACACAGAGAAAAGCTTACGGCAGGCAGAGCTATTTCAGAAAAAATGATTACGGTGGGCAAATATTATTGATGAACAGAAACACACATTCTGGAATGACCAGATAACACTTTTAATGGGAAATGATAAAATAATCCATAACCGTAATAATACTTAACAATCCTTAAATAAATAGTAAAGGAGAATAGTGATAGAATTAATCAATAGACATGGAACAAGTTTGGTTTCGTCCGCAGGAGTAAAGCCAAAGAGGAAGAACACCTCTTCTCAACGCAATTAACCTCCAAGGAAAAGAAATCCTGCTGTGAAGTTAACGGGTTTGAGGGAGGTGGGCCCAAATGGTCAATACCCGAAATGAATATGGAAGAGAACAGGGATTTGAGAGGGAGAGAAGGGAAGAAACCTATCGGTGCATGCCACTAACTCTCACTCCTTTTTTTTTATTAATCTTTTTTCTCTCTGCTTTCTTTCTTTTCGTTTTTCTTAGTGATTTCCACCCTTAGTGGTTTTTTCTTTTAGTGTTGTGCTTCCCCTGTTTTGCTAGGTGTGTTACAGAGTAGTTTTTTTTTTTTCTTTTTGTATCACCTCGCCTTTCACGCCTTAGTCCCTCCCCTTTTGTGCACGGCAGAGGCTCCCTTCTTATAGCGCCTGCCGTGAGTGGATTTTTACTATTCTACCCTCCAACCGTTTTTGTCTGGTCCGGGAGTACTTGCCGACATTACTGTTCCGTCTGTGGGTTCCCCTGTTACAGGTACAGACATTTTTGTCCGTTAGTCTGCCGCGGCATTCCTGCCTGCCGCAGTGATGTTTCTTCTCTCTCTATCCCTCGTGGCATGCACCTATTGGTTCCTACTTAGCGTTGCCTCTTTTGGGTGGTATGTCATCCCAGCAGGACGTATCCCCTAAAAGAGTTTGAGCAGGAACCTCAAAACAGGCCTTCCCCTCTCCCCACCTCCAAACCGTGCCCTCTTACCTCTGACCCATGACCCCACCATGTCCTGTATTGGCTGGGTACAGACTGGCGATGCCTGGGCCTTGCGCGTGTTTACGTCTGAATCCTGCCTGCTGTTCATGCATTTGCCGTGGAGTGAAGACTTTGCTCGCCTGCCGCCCGTTTCCGGCTTTTTCACGAGTTGCTATTCTGATTTCCCGCTCCTTCAAGGTCTGGGCTTTTACTCAAATGTTTTCCTTTCAGCCCAATTCGTTTAATTACCTTTGCTTTCTTTCCGCATTATTTAGCCTTTCCTGCCGCGGTGACTTCTTCCTGCTGGGCCTTTTCTCAGGCCTGCCGTTCCAATTCTTTCCCCCAGTGACCCAATCAATGGTGGCCACTGGTGCTCTTGCTCATGGGCTCTCATGTCCCTTCTTCGCTTGGGCCTCTCCGGCCCATTTCTTTGGACATCCTTGGTCCGTTTATTAGCTCCGCATCCCATGGGCTTTTACTAACTTAATTGGGCTTCCCCGGCCCAATTTGCTCATTCTCATCCTTAGGGTTCATGGGCTTGCCATTATCCCCTACTTTCTTTGTTTACTTTACCTTGGGCCTGCCGCAACCCATTCTCTCCTTTTTTTTTTACAACACATACTGACCATGGGTGCCATTTTCTCTCTTTCCGGGCCTTTTAGGCCCATTTACTTCCTCAAGACCCATTCATTCGTATTGATAGGCTTGTGATCCATCGTTTCTGCCACCTGGGCCAAATGGTTTTCTCGCTTGGTCTGCTGCCCGCGTCGTTGGGTCGGTATACCCTTGTCTATTTCGAAGAAATGACCCTCAACATTTAGCCCCCTGAACATATGGAACGTTACTGCGGTCCATATGCGAATAAAAGACTTTTCTGTCCTGTGTTTCCCTTCTTTCTTTTCCTTCGCGGGCTTTTTTGAAACTGTGGACCCCTTCACGTGTACTTATATTTCTTTTCCTACGGTGAACAGTGCTGACTCTTCGATTTTCCCAGAATGGCAGTTATTCTAGGACACAGCTTCCGTTTCATTTATTTCATTCTTCTTTCGATGGCTGATCAGTCGCCTTCCTTCAGGCCGGTATTAATTACCCATGTATTTAAAAAGAGAGTCCCTTCGAAAATTACTCATAAACACCATCTTTTCCAAAAAACCGTGTCTGTCCCTCTTCCTTTGTCGCCTTCTTCTCTTTAAACACATTTATCCTTTTTGCTCAGATCGAACCGTCGCACAATGGCTCCGGTGAAAAGCCCAGGTTCTTCTTCTCGCCGCAAAGGGAAAGGGAAAGCTTCTGAACCTCTCGCCGGGCAAGAAATCGGCGAGGAGGCTATGTACTCCGACTCCAATCATTCCGGCGAGGAAGACGCACCGCGCGACCCCAACAACGAGTGCGCTCCGCTAATCGACCCTTGGTATAATCCTGATCCTCTCTTTCCTGAAGTTCCCGGCGATTACGTGCCACCGCCGCCAGGCCATGTGTGGCTTTCTATGTGCAGACGAAACCCCAACATTTCTTGGGCTCCGGTGTCTTCCTCCATTTCCGATTTGGTCATCCGACAAGGTGTCTCTCTTCCGGTGCCGATTCATTTTTTGTTTGGATCAGGAACCGCCTTGGGTTGGAAGGAGTGGGTTGACCGAGAGTTATCGGACTCGGTTTTCATGGGTTTGTTGCAGCAGGCTGGCGTTCTGAAGTCCATCGTTTTATCCCGGAGTATTTCCAATTTTCGGGACACTTACAACCTCCGTCACTTGGTTCGCCGGTGGTGTTCCACCACTCACACATTCTTCTTCTCCTGCGGCGAACTGACCGTGACCCTTGAGGACGTGGCCAACCAACTTCTTTTGCCAATCCTTGGTGACGTGGATCCGGCCACCATAGAGCTTTCTCCGGAGGAAGAGGCCATTGAGGCCGAGTTGAGAAAGAGGATGGCGGGGAATGCTAAGTTATCATATTGGGTTAGTTCCTCCTCTAAGTTTTCCGTTGTTGCCCACCGCGCGGCCTTTGTTGCCTTTTGGCTTAGCAAGTTCGTTTTTGGTTCACATCCCCATTACGCCATCAAGCCTTTGTACTTCCGTTTGGCCATTAAGATATCTACCGGAGTTAGTCTGCTGCTAGCCCCCATGTTTTTGGGGCATTTATATGTGCAACTGGACATCCTACGGAGTGATGAGAGTCAAGCTGGTTCCTGCCATATAGTTGCTTCTTCTGTACACAGCACTATCCTGCAGCAGTTGTTGTTTGAGCGTTGCGCTCAATACTTGGCGAAGTGTAGGCCTGTTCGCTTCGCGAGAGAGAAGTACCAATCATGTCCGCGGGTGATCACTGACTTCTGCGGCAAGTTTGAATCCGATTTCCCTTTAGCCTTTCGTTGGTCTGGTCTGAAGCCCATTGGTCACTCAGTTGTTGAATCTTTTGATAGCGGTACTGGTTTTACTTGGAGAGCTTACAGAAATTTGGGTAGGGGTTACACATGTACTGATTCTGCTATGGGTCCGTTTGCTGATGTTATTGGGACCACCACTCCTTTGACTGGTTTTGATGAGGTGGGGATCACGTATTTGGCGGCTACCAATGTCGGATGGCTGCCTTACTTGGCTGATGAGGGCATCAGATTTGTTCACTATCCTGCCAACCGGGTGAGGAGGCAGTTTGGGCTGGACCAGGATATTCCCGATGACCTTTCTTATCTCATGGAATCTCCTACTTCTGTTCGGCCTTTCCTGCGGCAGACTGCTTACGACTTTTGGAGATCACGCTTTAGTGCAGTTACCATTCCTGGCTCGTCGAGAGAGGGTTTTTGCACTCCTGCCATGCATGGCTATTGGCAGGCAGTGATGACCTCGTTTGGGCAAGAGTTGGTAGGCAGTCGTGGCTTCTCCCTTATTCCACCTGACGGGCTGAGTATGTTAGTATCCCCCAACCCTCGGCTGCTCTTGCCTTCCAGGTCAGTTTTAGATTATGTTGAGAAACAGAGCCGCTCTGCTGTCTTTGAGTGGGACGAGAAGAAAAAGGGATGGTGTTGGCTCGCAGGCGATTTTCCCCCTGGTTGGGAGAAAAAAATTAAGGTAATCAACATTCCTGCATCAACTAAGAAAACTCCTGCCAAGCTCAAGTCTGCAAGCAAGTCCAAGCCTGCTGCCCCACGGCCACCCACGGATGCTCCTCTTTCTAGCAGGACACGGGGTAGCAAGAGGAAAACAACCCCTCATCCCATGCCTGCTGCTGAGCGAAGGGTATGTTACATACATTTTTGTCTTTTGTGTCTTGATTTTAACTTGCCTGCGGTAAGCCCATGTCACGCCTACTGGTTCCTTTCCTTAATACTGCCTCTTGTCTCTCTTTGCAGTCTAAGCATAAGGAAGACACGTCATCTGCTCATCCCATTGACCTCGACGAGCCTGAATTCGAGGTAATCTCCTCTATTTCCTTCTTTCCTCTTCTTTATTATTATTATTATTTTTTTTTTTTACATATATTTCATCTGCCACGTGCCTTCACTTGTTTGGATTAGCCGTAGGTTCCCTTATTCTTTACCATGTGTATATATGCATTTCTCTTTCTTTTGCTTTCCAGGGTCAGCCCGAGCCCCTTTCCATCTATCGTCCTTCAGCCGAGGAGCTGCTCGCCTCCATGGGCACACTCGTGGCAGATTCCTTTGACGAGGTTGGTGAAGCTTCCCAGATGTCCATTGTTCCAGCTGCTGCACCTGGGATTCCTGCCGAAACTCCTAGCCCTCCTACCGGACTAGTACCCAGAGAGGGTACTCATACTGAGGGGGTTAGTGAGGCCACTCCCTTTTCAGCCGAGATGCCTATTTCTCCACAGGGATTTGCTCCTCCTGCCATAACTCAGACCGAGGCTGTTTCACCCGTTGCTCCTCTCGTCCTCTCTACCAGTGATCCTTTTGCGACTCTGTCTCAGGCCGCAAAGGATGGTTCTTCCTTAGTAATCACTCCTTCTTCCATTCCCAGCTCGGCCACTCGCGGACCCGATGTTGATCTGTCTTCCGAGGAGTCCGAGGACACTCTTAACGATATTGATAGTGAGCCCGTGCTACCGAGGAGGATTTCTGAGTCCGAGGAGGAAGAAGATGCCCCACCCGAGGCTAGATTTATGGGTATGCCCCCACTCCCCCCTTTTTCTTTTGTTGGACTTGCTTTTCCCTTTTTATTCACTGGGCCCACTCTTTTTTCTCTTTTTTTTTTCATTTGCATCTCTGCTTTCCTTTGTGCACAGAGACTTTTGAAGGGCTAGGCATTGCGGTCAGCGCAGGGACGCCTGCGGTAGTTAATCCTGCCACGCCCCCATCACCCATTCCTGCCGTATTCTCTGCACCATCTTCTACCATTTTTACAGCGTCAGTTTCCGCTGTCCCTTCTGTGCCTGCCTTAGTTCTCCCCACAGCACCCATTGATGTTGGTTCTGGTAAGCTTCCTTTCTTCCTTATCTATTTTATTTATTATTTGCTCCCCATGGGTTTGCTCCTTTCCCCTTTTCCCTTTTTAATTCCTCATCTCATGCTTTGTGTTTTTCCTTGGTAGGATCTCTTCCTATAGCCCCATTCCAGTTTGAAGCGGGTAATAGTTCCACCACCTTTCCAGGTTCCGAGGATGAGGCTGCTGCCTTCTTTACCCGTTTTGACCAGCCTGAGGTCAATGACCTTGATCCTGCAGCTTTCTGGGGCTCCGGCCCTCCTTATGTGGACTTTCATGGCTTTAGAGTCCCGGGGGACTGTGCTTCTCATCTGGTGATGATCTATGACAACCATGGTGACTTCATCCAGGGCTTTCGACTCGGTCGTTCTGTTAGAGAGCATCTCTTAAAGATGTTGAGGAGTGTGCTGAATGACATAGAGCATAGCTTTGTTGACACTGTCTCTACCGAGAGGATTTTGCAGTGGAGGGCTGCAGTGCAGGAGCTTGTCAGCGTAGGCTTTGCCGTGGAGTTCCTTTTGGATTACCTTCGAGAGATTGCTCGGGCTGTTTTCACGAGGAGAGTGCGACCCACTGTTGATGCTATTGACTCGCGCCTTGAGATCTTGAGAAAGGAGGTGGTAGACTTGGAGGGCCATCGTGAGCGTCTTCTTTCCAGTGTTGGTGGGTCCGATCGTTTTGGAGATCAGTCTCTTATTTCCGGGCTTCGTTGATGCTGTTTTTACCTTGTTCCGTTGTTTCCTTTAGCTTATGACTCTATTTATTACATTATATTTTGTTGTAGCACTTATTTGGCTAGTTTGCCATGACCTGGGTTTGTAACCTATCTTTGTGACGCTACACTTTACATTTTGCTATGACATATGATGATAATACTTGATACTTTTCATTACATCCTGCCAAAAGCAAAATTACAATTTCATGTTGTGACATAGTCACTTGAAAAATGATAGGGTAAAAAGGAAACATAAGGGAAATAAAACAAAGGAAGGAAAAAAGGCAATCATGTAAGTTTCCTCCTCAGGCATAATACTGCTTCAGCCATTTCCCGTTGATCGGATCCATTAAGTCTTTGCCATCCATCTGAGTCAGACGGTAGTACCCACTTGGGTGTGCTTCCCTTATCACAAGAGGCCCTTCTCACTTCGGTGCAAATTTGGATGGTCCTGCCAGGCCTCTCCTAACATAGTCTGCTACTTTCAAAACAAGTTGTCCTCCCACGAACACTCTCTCTCTAGTCATCCTGCCGTAGGCTTCAGTCATCTTTTGTCGATATCTACGACTGCGTTCCTGGGCTTGTTCTCTTTTTTCGTTAAGTCCCTCCAGGTCTTCACACCTTTCTGCCGCAAAGACCTCTTCTTCCTCTTCTCCCTTTTCTTGCATTTTCATGACTCTCAGAGACGGGGTCATTACCTCTGCTGGACTCACCACTTCAGTCCCGTAGACCAAGGAAAAAGGTGAAAAACCTGTGGCTGACTTAGGCGATTTTCGGTAAGCCCAAAGGGCGTCTGGCAGGTGCATTGTCCATCCTCCCGTGTACTCCTGACTCATTTTACTTATAATTTTTATAAGGGTTTTGTTTGTTGCCTCCGCCTGCCCATTCCCTTGAGGGTAGTAAGGTGATGACCGGTGATGCTTAACTTGATAGAATTCTAACATCCTCCTTACTTCACTGTTGACAAAAGGTGTGCCATTGTCACTGATGATTCTGTGGGGTACCCCAAACCTCACGATTATGTTCTCCTTGATGAAATTTGCCACTGCTCCTCCGGTGGCTTTGCGAAGAGGCACTGCCTCTGCCCATTTAGTAAAATATTCCGTAGCTACCAATATCCATATATATCCTCGTGACGGTGGGTTAACCGGTCCCACCAAATCAAGCCCCCAAGTGTGGAAGGGCCATGGGGTTACCATGCTGTGCAAATTCTGCGGATGGGTGTGAATTAAGTTGGCCTGTACTTGGCAACTGTGGCACTTTTTTACAAATTCTGCGGTATCCTTCTTCATGGCAGGCCAGTAGTAACCCATCTGCAGCAGGCACCTGTAAAGTCTTTTTTTTCCCTGGTGGTCCCCACACTCTCCTAAGTGTACTTCTTTCACCATTTTCTCTGCTTCTTCAGGGCCCAGGCACCTTAAGGGGTCCCCATCATACCCCTTTCTAAAGAGGACCATATTGTGCATGAAGTAGCGTGTCGCCAGCCGCTTGAGTTTATATTTTTCACTCTGCTTTCGCGGCAGGATACCTTCTGTCAGGTATTGGATAAATGGGCTTCTCCAGTCTTCGCAGGCGGACACAACGTAACTTTCTTCTCTGTCTGCCACAAGTTGGCAAGCCCCACACTGAATTTGGGCTCGATCCGCATCTTTGCTCATGTTTGGCCAATAAAAGCCTGCCCTTTGAAGCCTGCGGTAAAGACTGACTTCTCCGCAGGATCCGCAAGTTTTGTCGTGCACTTCCTTCAGTTTTCTCTGGGCCTCTTCTGGTCTTACACATCTGGCCAAGACCCCACCTGGCATCCTACGGTATAACTCCCCCTTTAATAGTGCGTAGTCTTTTAGCACCTTCAGTCCTGCGGCGTCATCTTCATTCATCAGAGCTTCCTTTATGGGAAACCGCCAGTCTTTGTCACACTGTTCCTCTTGGAATTTCTCTTTCAATGTATCAATTATCGATTCTCTCCTTTTGCTGACCTCTACCTGGGTGCTATTTCCTTTAAACATTATCTGAGATCCCAGCGCGGCTAACGCGTCCGCAAACCGATTTTCATTCCTGGGAGCGTGCTCTATTTCAAAAGTTGAAAACTTTTCCTCCATTTTCTAAGCCATTGCTCTGTACGGGGCTAGGCTAGGCTCTTTCAAGGAGAAACTCCCGTTGGCCTGACAGACCACCAAATTTGAATCGCCTAACACCCTCAAGTGTTTAACTCCCATTTCGAGAGCCGTGGCCAGCCCGGTTAGATAGGCCTCGTATTCCGCGGTGTTGTTCGAACAGGGGAATTCCAGTTTGAATGACAGTGCCACTGCTTTATCTTCCTCATGGTATAGAACTACTCCCATCCCTCCAGACTGGGCGGTAGAAGACCCATCGAATTTCATTACCTATTGCTCTTCGGCTCCTTCTGCCATGGCCACTTCCCCAGGGACTCCATCATCCAGTGGGAACTCTTCCTCACCTGGAAATTGTGCCAATAAGTCTGCTATAGCCTGGCTTTTTACCGCCCGAGGCGTCCCCATTCTTAAATCATATTGCGATAATTGTAGCAACCATTGGGATATCCTGCCAGAGAGGATCGGTTGCTGCAGCAAAGCCTTGATGGTGTGGGATTTGGTCATTAACCATACCTCGTAGGCCAAGAAGTAGTGGCGCAACCTTTGTGAAGCATATACAATGGCTAAGCATGCCCTCTCTGCCCTCGGGTATCGAGTTTCTGCATCCTTCAAGGCACGGCTGATTTCCCCGAGGACACTCCGAATGCGCATTTGAGAGGGTTCATTCTTAATTTGAAAGTTCTGCACCTCTCGAATACCCTCCTCAACACTTTGAAGTGTTCTTCTCTTTTCCTTGACTTTACTACTATGTCGTCTACGTAATCCTCCAGTTCACAATGCATCATGTCGTGAAATATGGCCGTCATTGCTCTCTGATAAGTGACACCCGCATTTTTTAACCCGAAAGGCATTACAGTGTAATAAAAATTGCCCATGGGTGTTCTGAAAGCGGTTTTCTTTGCATCCCTTGGTGCCATCCTAATTTGGTTGTACCCGCTGAACCCGTCCATAAATGAAAACATGACATTGCCTGCCGCAGAATCTATCAGTAAGTCCATTTTTGGCAGAGGAAACTCATCCTTTGGACAGGCCTTGTTGAGGTTTCTGAAGTCTACACAACATCTTATCTGGCCATTCTTCTTCTTCACGGGTACGATGTTGGACAGCCATCGCGGGTGTTGGATAGGTTTGATGAATCCCGTGGCAAGCAATTTCTGCACTTCTTTGGTTATTTGCCCTTCTGTTTCCGTGTGGAATGTCCTGGCAGGCTGAGCTATTGGCCTGGCCTCTGGGTCTACATTCAACGTGTGTGCAACTAGCGCAGGGTCTAGCCCCGGCATTTCATTGAATTCTCATGTGAAGACATCTTTAAATTCTTTCAAGAGCAACATCAGTTCTGCCTTTTTTGCTTCTGCCAAACTTGCACTAATCAGGATAGGTCTTGGCCCCTGGGAAACAGACCCCAAGTCAACCTCTTCCATTTCTTCTTCTGCCGTAATCTGTACTTCTTTTTCTGTCACAACTTTCTCATTCTCTTTTTCACCACTTTCTTCTTCTGACTTCTCTTGAACCACGCAACACGTCAAGTTCTTGTGTTGCCACTCCTGGGTGGGGCCCTCTTGCGTTTCACTCGTGGGCCCCGCGCCCCTTCATAACTTATACACAATCCTGCCGTCAGGACCTCGGATCCTGACGCAGTGGGGTGTATCCTCTGGGTCCGCGACTGGCGCTTCCTTCCTCTTCTTTTTTCTGGCTAGTAATTCCCTTAGGTCAAGCTCGGGATCATCCTGGATGTCTCTCCATTTAGGCACGAAGGTACCTTGTGGCCTTGACACTTAATTTTCCCCGGGTGGAGCCCATTGATCGTAGAACATGGTTTCTACCAAATGGGCTTCTGCCTGCTCAAATGGTGAGTGATTCGCTGCTATGCGTATCATCCTGCCGTTCATCCGTCCTTTCACACACTGGTGGTAGGTGGATGGAATTAATCTGTGTTTATGCAACCATGGTCGACCCAAAAGAACGTGGTACGAAACTTCCGTTTTTACCACGTGGAACCGAGCTAGGGAAGCTATGGGTCCCACTTTTAACCACAACTGGATATGGCCGGCGGTGTACTCTCCTCTTCCACCGAATCCTGTTACTTCCATTGGGCACCCTTGGATCTTTCTTTCTGAAATCCCCACAGCTTGCAAAGTGCTTAACGGGATGAGGTTTACAGAAGCGCCCGTGTCTATTAAAGCCCTCTTTATGGGGATTTGATTTATGGATGCCGCAAGATAGAGAGGTCTCCGGTGGTCTGGATACCCCACTTCCATATCTTCATCACTGAAGGTTATTTCGGTTGACTCCTGAAAGAGAGCCCTGTAATTTTGGACTTCCGCTGACAAACATTCCACCCCTGCCCCGGAGGCAATGCTTACTAGGGCCTCGGTAGCTACTGTTCTTTCTTTTGTTGTGAGGCCTAGTTGATCAAATAAGTTTTTGAATTTGGAGCTCTGTTGTAAAGTGGTAATTGCTGTGGCAGGCAAGGCCGGATTCTCTCCTTCGTCATCCCCTAGATCCACACAGATCACTACTGCCGCTACACCCTTCCCTTTGTGGTTCGGGAGTGGGTTTCTCTGGACCTCCTGCTGGGTCGGCTCTAAAGTTCCTTCTTTTATCCTGCAGTGCACTAGTCTGCGGAGTGCCCAACATTCTGCGGTGGCATGTTGGACATAGTTGTGTAAACGACAAAAACGCGGGTCCCTCCTTTCTTCCTCGGTGGGCTCCCTAGCAACTTGGTTAGGTTTGAATACGCCATCTGCTATCCATTTGTCTAGCAGTACGTCCAACTCCTTTGCGGTGCATGGTATTGACAGAGGAGTATCGTATTCTTTCCCGTTGGTCTTCCTCCTCCGCTCACCGGTGGATACCGCCATGGCTTGCGGGGCACTTCTTTTGTCCGTGCTTGGCTTCACGGACTGGGCAGTTTTTCTTGCCTTTTGTAACAGCTACGCGAACTGGGAGATTTCAAGGTTTTCCAGGACTGCCCTGTATTCCTTGATCATATTCGTCATGCACATCTCCACCAGCGTCCTTTCCTCGCAATGGTCATAGCAGTCGAGTGCTATGTCCCTAAATCTCTTGATGTACTCCATCAAGTCCTCACCATTCCTTTGTTTAGTTGCTTGCAATGTTGCAAGTGTCACCGTTTCCTCTCCGTGAAAGTACTTGGTGCAAAATACATCCACCATATCATCCCATGTTGGGATCGATCCTGGCTTTAAGCCAATGTACCAGGTATAAGCCCGGTCACACAATGATTTGGAAAATTCTCGAAGACACAAGTCCTCGTCTGCGGCATTAGGGCCAAGCGTGTCAATGAACTTGCTTACGTGCTCAACAGCACTTCCCTTCCTGCCGTCATATTGTGTGAATACTCGCGGTTCATACCTCTCGGGGTATGGTTTACTGAGCACCCTTAGCGGGTACGGGGGTCTACGTGCGTAGAATCTCTCCTTTGGTCCTCTGGCTCTCTCTTGCTCCAGGAGAGCTGCCACTTCTGCCATAGTAATAAAGCGTTGATCAGTATTCTGTGGGACGCCACCCACCAGTGTCTCTTCCGCCCCATGCTCTGGATCATGTTGGCTTCCCTTTTCCTTCGTTCTGTCCGTCTTTAGTTGATGAATTTCTTCCATCATTTGCTGTTGCGAGTGTTGCAAGGCCTGCAATACTTCGATGAAGGTGTTGGCATTGTCTGCAAGGATCCTCGGAAGAGGTTGGGGTCCAGCCCCCATCTCGTTAGCACCTTCTGCCTGATTAGGCTGGGGTTGGTGGGGCGTTGTGGGCCTGGACTCTGCTTGTGAAGGTACATCACTCATGTTGCGTGTAGTCCTGGATTTCGGAGGCATTTGTTTGCGAGGGCTCTTGTCCCTGGACTATATCTCAACTCCCCAGTGGAGTCGCCATTTTAATGTGGGGGCCTTTTTTGCTGTGTTGGGCTGGGCTGCCCTTTTGTGATCGTAAGCCCAAGTGTTCTAGGTTGCAGGAGTCGAGACCGGGCCAAATGGAACTCAACTTGACCTGGCTTGTGCGCGAACTATGCCTCGTCTGCCGGGGGAGTGCTTTACCGCAGGCTGAGTTGACACAGAGAAAAGCTTACGGCAGGCAGAGCTATTTCAGAAAAAATGATTACGGTGGGCAAATATTATTGATGAACAGAAACACACATTCTGGAATGACCAGATAACACTTTTAATGGGAAATGATAAAATAATCCATAACCGTAATAATACTTAACAATCCTTAAATAAATAGTAAAGGAGAATAGTGATAGAATTAATCAATAGACATGGAACAAGTTTGGTTTCGTCCGCAGGAGTAAAGCCAAAGAGGAAGAACACCTCTTCTCAACGCAATTAACCTCCGAGGAAAAGAAATCCTGCTGTGAAGTTAACGGGTTTGAGGGAGGTGGGCCCAAATGGTCAATACCCGAAATGAATATGGAAGAGAACAGGGATTTGAGAGGGAGAGAAGGGAAGAAACCTATCGGTGCATGCCACTAACTCTCACTCCTTTTTTTTTTTTTTTTATCTTTTTTCTCTCTGCTTTCTTTCTTTTCGTTTTTCTTAGTGATTTTCACCCTTAGTGGTTTTTTCTTTTAGTGTTGTGTTTCCCCTGTTTTGCTAGGTGTGTTACAGAGTAGTTTTTTTTTTCTTTTTGTATCACCTCGCCTTTCACGCCTTAGTCCCTCCCCTTTTGTACACGGCAGAGGCTCCCTTCTTATAGCGCCTGCCGTGAGTGGATTTTTACTATTCTACCCTCCAACCGTTTTTGTCTGGTCCGGGAGTACTTGCCGACATTACTGTTCCGTCTGTGGGTTCCCCTATTACAGGTACAGACATTTTTGTCCGTTAGTCTGCCGCGGCATTCCTGCCTGCCGCGGTGATGTTTCTTCTCTCTCTATCCCTCGTGGCATGCACCTATTGGTTCCTACTCAGCGTTGCCTCTTTTGGGTGGTATGTCATCCCAGCAGGACGTATCCCCTAAAAGAGTTTGAGCAGGAACCTCAAAACAGGCCTTCCCCTCTCCCCACCTCCAAATCGTGCCCTCTTACCTCTGACCCATGACCCCACCATGTCCTGTATTGGCTGGGTACAGACTGGCGATGCCTGGGCCTTGCGCGTGTTTACGTCTGAATCCTGCCTGCTGTTCATGCATTTGCCGTGGAGTGAAGACTTTGCTCGCCTGCCGCCCGTTTCCGGCTTTTTCACGAGTTGCTATTCTGATTTCCCGCTCCTTCAAGGTCTGGGCTTTTACTCAGTGTTTGGGCTTTGTTTTCCTTTCAGCCCAATTCGTTTAATTACCTTTGCTTTCTTTCCGCATTATTTAGCCTTTCCTGCCGCGGTGACTTCTTCCTGCTGGGCCTTTTCTCAAGCCTGCCGTTCCAATTCTTTCCCCCAGTGACCCAATCAATGGTGGCCACTGGTGCTCTTGCTCATGGGCTCTCATGTCCCTTCTTCCCTTGGGCCTCTCCAGCCCATTTCTTTGGACATCCTTGGTCCGTTTATTAGCTCTGCATCCCATGGGCTTTTACTAACTTAATTGGGCTTCCCCGGCCCAATTTGCTCATTCTCATCCTTAGGGTTCATAGGCTTGCCATTATCCCCTACTTTCTTTGTTTACTTTACCTTGGGCCTGCCGCAACCCATTCTCTCCTTTTTTTTTTACAACACATACTGACCATGGGTGCCATTTTCTCTCTTTCCGGGCCTTTTAGGCCCATTTACTTCCTCAACACCCATTCATTCGTATTGATAGGCCTGTGATCCATCGTTTCTGCCACCTGGGCCAAATGGTTTTCTCGCTTGGTCTACTGCCCGCGTCGTTGGGTCGGTCTACCCTTGTCTATTTCGAAGAAATGACCCTCAACACTCACGCACAATCATAACTGTTTGATGGGGACTATCACCTTTGAGGTACATCCTATGACTCCCACATCTCCTAGAAAACACGCTTGCAATCATATTTAAAGCATTTTTAATCTTTTAGCTTTATATTTTCTTTGCATATTTTCTTTTAAGCATATCATGCATGGGCATAAAAAGAGAGAAAAGAAATACCCAACATGTTAAGCATAGACATTGCACTTTTGCTATGCCGAAGCATACAAGTGTCATACTATGATTGGCGGGCAACAGTGGTGAGATGGTCATTTATACCTTTCTCTTAGGATTTTCTAGTCCTACCCGTCAAAAAGAGTGATATGAGTGTTAAGTTTAAGAGATAACTTAATCTTACTCATCACAAACAAGAGCCACAAAGCGCACTTGCTTAGTTGTGCATAGAGATGCTCATCTAAGCTACAAAAGATACAAAGTTTAGAAAACTTTATTTCATTGGCCATCCAAGGTACACAAATACCAAAGTACACATAACACACACTGTTTTTGTATTTTTCAATTTTTTTTTTATTTTTATATCAAAAAACAAAATAAACAAAATTGAAAATAAACAAACAAAAACATGTTATCAAAGTAAAGCAAAAAACTAGATGCAAATGCATGAGGAAGAGGGACAAGAGAAGGAGATCAATCCATGGAGATGATACCAATGTTCTGACGAAGGAATTCAAAACGTTTGCTGTCAAGAGGTTTGGTGAACAAGTCAGCCTTCTGATCATCAGTGTGGATAAACTCAAGGGTGAGAGTACCATCTTCGACAAGCTCCCTAATGAAGTGATGTCGAATATCTATGTGTTTGGTTCTAGAATGTTGAACCGGGTTCTTAGAGATATTGATGGCACTGGTATTGTCACAATAAATAGTGAGATGCTCTTGACAAATACCATAATCATGGAGGAGTTTTTGTATCCAGAGTAGTTGGGTGCAGCAGTTACCGGCAGCGATGTACTCAGCTTCTGCAGTGGATAAGGAGATGGAGTTCTGCTTTTTGCTCATCCAAGAGACAAGATTGTTACCCACATAAAAACAACCCCCAGAGGTACTCTTTCTATCATCAGCATTTCCAGCCCAATCAGCATCAGAGTACCCAGCTAAGACACCATTAGTGTCCTTGCTATACTACATACCGAACTCAGCAGTGGTTTTGACATACTTTATAATTCTTTTTAAAGCAGTCATGTGAGATTCTTTGGGGTTAGCCTGATATCTAGCACACACACCAACACTATAACTAATGTCAGGTCTACTAGCAGTAAAGTAAAGAAGACTACCTATCATGCTACTATAGAGAGAAGGATCAACACTTTTGCCTAACAAGTCTACAGTGAGTTTAACATTTGGGCTCATAGGGGTTCTAACAGAACTAGCAGAATCCAAACCAAACTTTTTCACAAGATTCTTAGCATATTTAGATTACGAAAGGAATACACCTGAATCTTGTTGGCGAATCTGCAATCCGAGGAAGTGAGTCAGCTCTCCAATCATGCTCATCTCGAACTCAGCTTGCATGAGTTTTGAGAAGCCATGAGCCAGTTCATCCTTAGTCAACCCAAAGATGATATCATCAACATAGACTTGAGCAACTATCAACTCCCCATCTTCCTTTTTGATGAAGAGAGTTTGATCAGCCTTCCCTCTTGTGAACCCATGTGACACCAGATATTGTGTGAGTCTATCATACTAGGCTCCAGGAGCTTGCTTCAACCCATAAAGTGCCTTTTTAAAGTACAATACATGATCCGGAAAGTGTGGATCAATGAATCCTTTTGGTTGAGCCACATAGACATCCTCTTTGAGTAACCCATTCAAGAAGGCAGTCTTTACATCCATCTAATAAAGTTTGAAGTTCAGTTGACATGCTAGGGCAAGAAGAATTCAGATTGACTCCATTCGGGCAACTGGGGCAAATGTCTCATCATAATCTACTCCTTCCATTTGTGAGTATCCTTGAGCCACAAGTCGAGCCTTGTTGCGAATCACATTTCCTTCTTCATTAGTCTTGTTGCGAAATATCCACTTTGTACCGATGATGTGTTCTCCTTCCGGTCTAGGTACTAGAGTCTAAACATCATTCCTCTGAAACTGAAGTAATTCATCATGCATTGCTTCAACCCAACTCTCATCTTGCAGTGCTTCCTCAACTTTCTTAGGTTCAACCTGTGACAAGTAGCAGGAATAAGACACAAAGTTAGCAACACATTTATCAACTATACGTTTCCTTAATGTGAGTTCATTCATGTCTCCCACAATAACTTCTGGAGGATGATTTAATTTGATTCTAGATGAAGGTCCCTTCTTTTCATGAGATTTAGACTCTGGTGAAATGGGTAAGTCTGTAGAGTCTTCCACAATACTGGGAGTACTGGGAGTACTTGGAGAAGTAGGTTCTTGTTCAGTAATGTCTTGAACTTCCCTAGGCTCAGAAGGAAGAATTTCTATGGGGAGTCCCTCAATGCCTTTCTCAGAACTTGACACTGAAGACTCATTAATGACGACATTTACTGTCTCCATTACCTTCATAGTTCTTTTGTTGTACACCCGATAAGCCTTGCTTGTAGAAGAGTAACCCAGAAATATGCCTTCATCACTCCGAGAGTCAAACTTTCCTACATTCTCTCTATCCTTGAGAATGAAGCAGGTACTTCCAAAAATTCTGAAGTACTTCACATTAGGCTTTCTTCCTTTCCACAACTCATAGGGAGTCTTTTTGGTACCAGGTCTGAAGTATACCTTATTAACTGTATGACATGCAGTGTTTACAGCTTCTCCCCATAAGTTTCTAGCCACATCTTGTTATGCAGCATGGCTCTAGCCATCTCTTGAATAACCCTATTCTTCCTTTCTACCACACCATTTTGCTGAGGCGTAATGGGAGCAGAGAATTCTTGAGATATACTCGATCTTGTGTAGAAGGATTCCATGTATGAGTTCTCGAATTCCTTCCTATGGTCACTTCGAATTCGATCAATCTTCAGGCTCTTTTCATTCTGCAGTCTTGTGCATAAAGCCTTAATGTGCTCAGGAGCATCAGACTTGGATCGTAGTAGAATGACCCAAGTGTATCTAGTGAAGTCATCTACCACAACCATGATGTATCTCTTACCCCCAAGAGACTCGGTTCTGGTTGGACCCATAAGATCTAAGTGCAACAGCTCCAATGGTCTGGATGTAGCTGACGTCTGAGTGCCTAGATGCTTAGCTTTTGTCTGTTTTCCAAGCTAACATGGTCCACACACCACATTGCTTATTCTACTAAGCTTTGGTATCCCCAAGACTGATTCATGCTTAGATACAATAGATAAATGCTTGTAACTAGCATGTCCCATTCGTTGATGCCACAGATCTTCATTAGGCAAACGAATGCTATTACACACAATATCAGTATCAGGAACCAATCCATAGCAGTTGTCCAAAGTGCGAACCCCACTAATGAGTTTCTTTCCATACTCATCCATGACAAGACACTTTCCTTTTGAGAATAGCACCATGAAGTCTTGATCACATATCTGACTTATGCTCAATAGGTTCACCCTTAGACCTTCTACATAAAGGACATTTGCAATGTCTAGCAGTCCTGGTAGAGATATAATCCATTTCCCTTTAATTTGTGACTTGTTTCCATCACCAAAGGTAACATTGCCACCTTTCTTAGACTCGAAGATCTTGAAGAGAGATCTGTCTCCAGTCATGTGTCGTGAGCAACCACTGTCAAGATACCACAGACATGTGTCCATTACCTTGAATGCAAACTTCATCATGAAACATACTTCATGCTTAGAAGATAAATCAGAGGGAATAGTTATTTCTCTCAACTGCCTTTTATGAGCTAAGCCTATAACTTTCACCCTTCTCAGATGAACTCCTTTGCACATTTTCATTCTGAGACAGTCTAGTTTCTTCTTAGCAAAATTGAGATCTTTTCCAATAGTCATCATAAGAGAATTCAAATAACTTTTAGACTTGTATTTTCTGAGACACTCAAGCAAATAGTGATTAGAAAAACAAGATGTATTTGAAAACAAAGATCTCTTCAAGTAGGTTATAGCCAATGACAACAGGGGTCAATGGATCAACACAGCAAAGATTAAACCTAATCAGAGTGTGCCTGCTCTGATACCACTTGATAGGCCACAATCTGAATGATCCCTTGTGATAAAATCAATTAATTAATTAGCCAAGTTATTAATTAATCAATTTAACATGCAACTGCGTGGAAGCACAAACAAATCACCAAAAACTAAATATGCAGCGAAAATTAAATAACACGGTGATTTGTTTACGAATGGGGAAAACCCTAACGGCAAAAACCCCACCGGGTGATTTTCAAGTCACCACTCCCGAAACTCCACTATTATCAAATCAAGCGGTTACAAGTAAAGGAATCCCAAGTACCTTACCAACCTACAGTTGAACCCTTACCCCAATACCCAATTGGACTTGATCTGTAGTGACAATTTCCACCTTTGATGCACAGCTCACAAGTACGTGACTAAACAATGCGCGGATCCCAGTACGCGACTTCAAACACCAACTAAGAAGGAGAGGTTGGCTGCAAAGTTCTTCAGTTCATCATACACAATGAAGATCAGGAAGATGCTTGGTTACAAAACCCTATGGTGCACATACACATCAACTTCTTGAGAGAAGATGAACTAGGTTAAGAACTTCGTCTTTTGATCACAATTTGCTTGAACAAGGATTGCTCAATGCTTTTGTAACTTATGTACCACTTGACGGCTCTTAAAACAATCCTTTTATATGTTTAGGGTTAGAAGAAAAGAAGGCCCAAAAACACATTCACGGATCCCAAGAAAATCAAATCAAAAAAGCTAATTTTATAAATCTCGACAGATAGCAGGTGTCGAGGTAGCTATCGAGCAGGTGTCGAGATTTAATGAAATTGCACTTCAGCTTGCTTTTTCTTGGACAGACTTGATGACTTCAATACTTGATCTTGAAACCTTGTTTCTTGAAGTATTAAAAACACCTAGAACTACCCAATTACAAGTAGAGTGCGTTTTGTCAAAAGGATTAGTCAATTTACATAAATAAGTAACATATGTTCTTAACAAGTGAACACACATATGTCCTAACATTTTCTAATTGTCTCTTTCTCTATCTCTTTCTCATTCTGTTTACGTTAGTAGTGTCTATGGCACCTAAGCGTAAATCCACTTCGACTCAGAACCCTCTACGTTCTGGAGCTTCTTCATCTTCTGATTCAGCTCCTCTCAATCTTCGGTTCCATGATAGTGATGCCCACAAGGCATTTTCAGAGAACTTTTCTAGACGAGGTGTTCATTTGGAACGCCAAGTCATTTTGGCGAACTTCGTCGACACTGACCTTCCCTCTATCATTCACAGTAGGGGATGGGAGTCACTGTGTGACGTCCCAGTAACATGTCCTCTCGTGCTCATTCAGGAGTTTTACTCCAACATGCACGGGATTGATCGTTCAGTACCTCTCTTTCTCACTCGCGTTCGAGGTACGCGCATCCCTGTAACACCGCAGCTAGTTGCGAATATGCTTAGAGTTCCTAGAATAGAGTTTCCTAACTATCCTTCTTGTGAGCGTCTGAGGACTGTGTCCAAAGATGAGCTCATCTTTGCTTTTTGTGAGCGCCCCGCTGATTGGGGCGAACATCAGTATACATCATGTATACTTTTTGCTAAAGGTCCTAGATTCCTCAACATGGTGATGACTTTTGTACTCCATCCACTCTCTCACTACAACTCCATCACAGAGCCTCGTGCTAGATTTTTGTTATCTCTTCTTGAGCATCTGACTATAGATTTTCCTTCTCATTTCATTCTTTCTATCATAGATGTTCATTTAGATTCGGTGTCCCGTGATAAGCTCATCTTTCCTTCTGCTATCACGAGGATCTTACGCCATTTTTCTATCCCTTTTCCTGCGTCCGACCACTTCACACACATTTGTGCCATAGATGCTGCTACCGTAAAACGTAGTGAGGCTCAGTTTAGGTCGAGACAGACGGATTCCACTCCTCCCTCCCATTCAGCTCCATCCAGATCTGCTCCATCTACATCTGCTCCTTCTTCCTCTATGGGCGATGTATCTCTTGGAGACATCATGGCGCAGCTGCAGCGCATTGATGCTCGCCTCGATACACTCTCCACTGAGTTGTATCAGGTGAATGTTCGTGTTGGTCATATTGCACGACGGCAGGCGACCATGGGTGGTTTTGCTTCTGAGGCTACTCCTTCACCATCTCCTCCAGCAGCTTCTGACTCTGAGGATGATGATGATGATGGTGATGACGACGACGCTTCGGATGATGATGGAGATGCTAGCTCTACGGATGAGATGTCTACATAACACTCTACCCTTTGTCACTTGTGACAAAAAGGGGAAGTAGTTTTGGGGTTATGAGAGTAGTCATCTTAGGGGGAGAGTTAGTATAGGACATTTTTGTTCGGGGGAGTATTGATATTTGAGGGATGTAGTGAGCTTATGATGTATCTTTTCTTTCTTTCTTTTTACATACATTGTTCTTGTATATGAGGTCTTGTGACCAGTTTTTACATACATTGTACTTATTTTCTCTATATATGTGGATGTATGTTTCTCTCACCTTTCTCTACATGTGTTGTTTCTTTTCTATCTTTATACACATGATTCTTATACTTGTATGCAATCTATTGTTTCTGTTTCACACAAGATGCCTTGATGTGTTTTGTTTAAAGTGTTTCAGAAATACAGGTTGTCAAAGTCTACTTGCCATAAATTCTTTTCTTGCAAAGTTTTTCAAGGGTTTGTGATAGGATAGATCTTATTGTATTCAACAAGTGAGTATGAGTTGAGTGATTTATTACTTCTCTCATATGTTCATTTGTTTGTTGTGGTTTTGTCACGGATTGCCAAAGGGGGAGATTGTTAGGACATATGTGTTTTCACTTGTTAAGAACATATGTCACTTATTTATGTAAATTGGCTAATCCTTTGACAAAACGCACTCTACTTGTAATTGGGTAATTCTAGGTGTTTTTAATACTTCAAGAAACAAGGTTTCAAGATCAAGTGTTGAAGTCATCAAGTCTGTCCAAGAAAAACAAGCTAAAGTGCAAAATCATTAAATCTCGACACCTTCTCGATAGCTCCTCAACACCTGCTATCTGTCGAGATTTATAAAATCAGATTTTCTGATCTGATTTCTTGGGACCCGTGAATGTGTCTTTGGACCTTCTTTTCTCCTAACCCTAGACATATAAAAGGATTGTTTTAAGAGCTGTCAAATAGTACACAAGTTGCACAAGCATTGAGCAAACTCTGTTCAAGCAATTTGTGATCAAAGACGAAATTCTTGACCTAGTTCATCTTCTCTGAAGAAGTTGCTGTGTATTTGCACCAAAGGGTTTTATGACCAAGCATCTTCCTGATCTTCATCGTGTAGGATGAACTGAAGAACTTTGCAGCCAACCTCTCCTTCTAATTTGGTGTTTGAAGTCGCGTACTGGGATCCGCGTATTGGTTAGTCACATACTTGGGAGCCGTGCATCAAAATGGGGTACTATCACTACAGATCAAGTCCAATTGGGTATTAGGATAAGGGTTCAACTGTAAGTTGGTAAGGTACTTGGGATTTCTTTACTTGTAACTGCTTGATTTGATAATAGTGGAGTTTCGGGAGTGGTGACCTGAAAATGACCCGGTAGGGTTTTTGCCGTAAGGGTTTTCTCCATTCGTAAACAAATCACCGTGTTATTTATTTTCTGCTGCATAATTAGTTAATTGGTGATTTGTTTGTGCTTCCACATATTTTCATGTTAAATTGATTAATTAATAACTTGGCTAATTAATTAATTGGTTTAATCACAAGGGGTCATTCAGTTTGTGGCCTATCACTTTTAACTAAAATATACTTACTTTGCTCAAGCTAAGTTTAGAACTTTCAGAAAAAATCCAAAGTTAACTTGTGTTCTTCACCTTGTTCCTCACAATCCCAATGATCTAATGGCTGCAGTCATCAACACATTCTATGTATCAATAGTGTTTCACAAGTTTTCAACTAAAAAACTATATTTAGCGCTTTTGCTAAACTACTTGCATTTAAAAATATATACATTAAAATTAAAACCTCCAAGAACAAATATAATCCTAAACTCAGTGAAGCATCAAAGACAGCATTACTTATAAAATTTTCCTTTCTAAACTCAAATGCAATGCAACTATTATATTTTTCACACCTGAAGTGAACAAAAACCAACCAAAAAGCTAATTAAAACTTAACCTCTTCATCCACAAGCTCCGAGTTGTTCAATGTGAGCGTGAGCAGAATTCCAGTGGACTCAACCTCAACAAGAAACCTAGTGAAAAGCATGATACCGATTATGCCAGCAAATAATTAATAAATATTAATAAATAAATAAATAAATATTCATAAATACTTTTCAAAATCCAGGAACAAAATCCATTAAATACAAACAAAATTAGAATTTTTTTCAATGCTGTGTTTTAAAAAAAATCAAAATTATGAATCTGAAATTAGAAAAACAATAACAAAGACCTGACTTTCAGATATTGATTAAAAAAATTAAAATTATATAATAGTAATTCAGAAAAAATTAAAATTCATAAAATATTTACATTTGTTCCTTACCCATGATAAAGTAGAGAGCTTAGATCGAAGAATCGGTGCGAGGAACGCGAAGGGTCGCCGGTGAGGGGAATGCGACGGGTCGCCGGTGAGGGGAAGCCGAAGGGTCACCAGTGCGGGGAAGCCGAAGGGTCGCTGGTGCGGGGAATACGAAGGGTCGCCGGTATGGGGAATACGAAGGGTTGCTGTGGGAACGAAGCGACAGTTTGGTGACGGTTTGGCGATGGGTCACTGTGTGCGAAGAGAAGGTTTGGTGACGGTGATGTTGTGGGAACGCAACGGTTTGGCGATGGTTTGGCGATGGGAACGACGACGGTGATGCTGTGGGAACGACGACGGTTTGGCGACGTGTTGGGAATAGTAAGATGGATCGGCGACAGTGACGCGATGGGAACGGCGACGACGACAGTTTGGCGACGAAATGGGAAGTGAAACGGCGACAGCGACGGCTTGTGAGATAGTGAGAACTTATATTTGTGAGAGGGTGAGTGAAACAGAACAAAATGAGAAGAAAATGTGATGAATCTGATTTTAGTGTAAAAGTTATAGTGACGACTTCTATTTTCGTCACTATTAGCGACCTTTAGAGACGAAAATTAACTTCGTCGCTGATAATGATACCGATTGTGCCAACTTTTGTTTTTAGTGACGACTTATTTTCGTCACTATTTGTGACATTTAGTGACGAAATAAGTTTCGTCACTAATAGTATTATTAGTAGCACCTTTAGTGATGAAATGTTTTGTCACAAAAAACTTGAACTTTTAGTGACGAAATAATTCGTCGCTGTAGATGAATTTAGTTTGGCGCCTACATTTTCGTTTGGCGCCTGTTGTTCAACCCAACATATAGTGATGAAATTTATTTGTCGATATGGCCCACTTTTAGCGATGAATTTCAGTTTTGTCACAAAAGGTGCTAGAATTTGTTACACTTTTAGTGACGAATTTTAGTTTCGTCACTAAAGACCCAGGCTTTGTTAAGATTTTTAGAGACAAAATTCATATTTCGTCGCTAAAGCATACTTTTAGTGACGAATTGTGATTTCGTCTCTAAAAACATGGAAGTGCAAACTATTAAAATTTTTAGTGACAAATATTTTTCGTCACTAATTCTTCCTTATAGCGACGAAATTATTTTCGTCACTAATACTATCCACAGCAATACCTACAGTGACGAAATATTTCGTCACTAAAAATTTCAACTTTTAGCGACGAAATATAGATTAATTAAACTCGCACCAAAATTTCCCACCACTGGCTCCCATTTTTCAGATCAAAATAGCGACGAAATTTATTTTTCGTCGCTAAATGTTATAATTTTTTTCATTATTAGTGACGAAATTCATATTTCTTTACTAAAGCTGTATTTTTACGACGAAAAATATTTCCTCACTAATTTTCATCGTAAAAAATACATTTTGTTGTAGTGCCCCAACTCTTATAAATAGAAACCTTCCTAAGGCATTTCTAGACACCAAGACATCCAAAGCACAAGCAGCATCAAAGAAGATTCAAAAGCACTTAGAAGTATAGAAACTCTGCAGGAATCAAGCCTCAAAGCCTTCAAGAACTTCAACCTCAAAATTCAAGAACATTCGAAGCAAAACCATCCAAACTACCTTCCTAGATCTTAAAATTTGCTGGAATCAAGCTTAAAAGCCTCTAGAAACTTCAAGAAACCATAAATTAGTGAAGCTCTACAGATTCAAGCCTCAAAAACCCCAAAGAACTTCCACCACAAAACCTTCGAAAACGAAGAATACGAAGAACATACGAAGAAAAAAGAATTTCTAACAAGCTCATAGCCAGAGATTCATTGTAATTCTATTTCAAGGGTCTTCGATCCATCCTTCAGCCAAATTAAAGGATATTTGGCGTTCGAGTCAAAATCACATTATTACAATTCCAATTAACAAGTCTTTCAAAGAGATCGAATCAGAGGATCACTCTTTTGTAATTTCAGAGAATTGTACCACATATTCATCAATACAAATTTGCATTTGTGAAACTATTTTACTTGTTTGATTTATTTCAAACTAAAAATTTAGTCGTCTACAAATTCTAGCATGCCCGATAGGACCTCTCTGCCTCTCATCTCTTTCTCCTTCAAAAGAAAAGAAACTCAACATCATTTTGCTACCAGCTTCAATGGCCTCTAGCAAGAATGTCCGAAAATTAGTGGTTGATGCTTACATTGTCGATGATTATGCCAGCCTAATCTCTCGCAGTCGATCCAAAGCTCTTGATCGACTTCAACCCCAACCAACCAAAGAAAGCAAGGTTCATACTATCATCTCTCTGGACTTTCTTGCAAAAAAGAAAGTTGCCGCTAAGGATTCATCTGTCTCGAAAGATTTGGAGATTGATAATGAATCATCCACAATAAAGACCTTTTCTATCAACTCTTCACCCGTGATGAGAAACTTAAGGAATGAAGTACCTTTGATTCATCCTATTTCATCATTTTCTCCATCATATCTAGAGGTCATGTCAGTGATGATGACTAACACCTCTACCATGGAAGAAAAGATGATGGAAATGGAACAAAAAGTCGCCTTCCTCACAAGGACACTTAAAGATAGGGACGTCACAATTGCAACCCTGATGAACAAACTGGAAGTACAAGATTCAGGTGAATCAAGTCTTGACCTTAAGCACCTGCCTAGCTTTACCTTGAAAGGAGAAAACGCTAGGGTTAATAAAGGAAAAGGGGTTAAAGACACTTCTCAACACAAACATTCCACCTCAATGGCCTCGTTATCTATCCAACAACTTCAAGACATGATAACAAATACCATTCGAGCATAGTATGGGGGTTCTTCCACTAGTTCCCTCATATATTCAAATCCTTACACAAAGCACATCGACAACATGAAAATGCCAAATGGGTACCAACCTCCTTAGTTCCTACAATTTGACTGGAAGGGCAATCCAAAACAACACATTGCTCACTTAATAAAAACTTATGAGAATGTGGGAACTCAAGGAAGCCTCCTTGTAAAACAGTTTGTCAGTTCGCTCAAGGGAAATGTGTTTGATTAGTACATTGACTTGGAACCTGAGTCAATCGACAGTAGGGAACAACTCAAAGGGGGGTTTCTCAACCAATTTTATAGCATGCATCGCACAATAAGCATGATGGAGCTTACTAATACCATGCAATGGAAGGATGAGCCTGTTGTTAATTATATCAATCGATGGCGTTCTTTGACTTTAGATTGCAAGGCATGCATTGGAGACTTATTTACATCCTTCAAGGGATAAAACCTCGGACATTTGAAGAGTTAGCAACTCGTGGGCACGACATGGAGCTGAGTATCTCTAGCTGTGGAAATACAAAACCTCGCATACCTGAGGAAAGGAAAGAAAGAAGGGAAATAAGGAAGAATGACAAGAATGCAAAAAGTAACATCAAAGACTCAAAGAATATCAACTCTGCCCCAATCAAAATTTTGACAAGAAATGAGAAGGCTAATGAGAAGGGGTCTAAAGGAGGCCAACGGCGTAAGATGCGTCGCTCGTCACTTAAGGAATGGGAACAAAAGGTATATCCTTTCCCAGATGCCAACATGCCCAAAATGCTAGAACAATTGCTCAAGCTAAAATTAATTGAATTGCCAGAATGCAAACAACCGGAAGAGATAGGGAAAATTAATGACCCAAAAGTATTGTAAGTATCTTCGCAACATAAGCCATCCAATCCAAAAATGCTTTGTTCTTAAGGAACTCATCATGAAGCTGGCCAAGGAAAGGAAAATCAACTTGGATTTTGATGATGTTGCCATCAAACCTTGTAACGTTTGCTTACCTAGTTGCATGTCTCTGACTACTAAGCAAGAGGCAAATACCACACTCATCCAGTTTGGTTCTCTGGAACCTGTTCAAGTTCAACTTTCACAAGAAACATCTAACTGTAACTCAAATGATGACAAAAGGTCAACAATGGACGAGGAGAAGGGCTGGACGATGGTTACTTGCAGGAGATGGAAGAAAAAACCAAAATTCCCTCTTCATTTGATCACCCAGGAGTCCAAAAGAGCACAAAACTAGATTCATCCTCGGTCAAGAGGAAGGAACGATAAAAGGCAAGAAAGACTGGGAATAAAAATGTATGATGATTCGGCACAAACCCAAAAACTTCAAAATCTCATCACATTGGAAGAATTCTTCCCCATAAAATTCTTTCATAATGACTCAGCAAAAGCTGTTCACACGGTCTCTTGTTACGAAAATCATGACGAAGAGAAGGAGGTCGACCATGGTGGTCCAGACAAGACTTTGTCATCTTTAAAGGAACTCCAATCTCAAGTTGATGAAGTTGAACCCTTGCAATCCTCCACCTCATCAAGACAAGTTCTCACCCAAGCTCTTGAAAAGCCAGATATGTATACCCCTTATACCAACGCACTTCAACAAACCCAGGAATGTTGTGCGTGCTCTCCAAACTTAACTTTCACTGACGAGGATCTGTTGTGAGGCTCTAAGCCCCACAATCGTCCACTTTATGTCTCTGGTTATGCTTGTGAACAAAAGATTGATCATATTCTCATTAACGGAGGTTCAGCTATTAATATACTACCGAAAATGACGATGAGACGACTTGGTCTTACTATGGAGGAATTATCACTTGGAATTAATCATTGGAGAATTGACAAGTAAAGTTTTGTTCAATGTCCTTGATGCCAAGACAACCTATAGCATGTTGCTAGGACGTCCATGGATCCATGGAAAGGAATAGTACCGTCAACTTTGCATCAATGTTTCAAATACCTTCAAGGTGGAATAAAAAAGGTCAATGCCGACTTGAAACCTTTTACTAAGACTAAAGCTCACTTTGCTGACGCAAAGTTTTACGTAGAAGATGACATTCCTAATGAAATTCTCCCAGTTGAGATCCCATCCATGGAAAGCAAGCATGGTGAAAAGAAGCATGTTAGATTCATCATTGGAAAGGATATTCCTTCACCAAAAAAAGGTCCAGAATGTGGAAATAATCATTCTAGTGAATCTACTAGTAATTTAGTGAGAGCGGAAATTTCAACGCCTTCCAACAATTTATGTACCATTATCATGCCGCAAGAAAAGACAATCATCATTCTCAGAATGCCTTCAATCTACAATAAACATGGGAAGGCCTCCTACAAAGCTAACAATGGAGGATGTAGCCATATTGAAAGAAAATCATGCCATGCCTTTAACTTCATCCACAAATCCTTTGCCCTCGAAGCCACTAAATGGATTCATGAGGTCTTCACAAAGTCTAACAAAGCACGATATTCTACCAAGTAAATGAACAAAAGAAGGGTTCGGCCTAAAGCAATATAGGCTGTTAGCCAGAGTGGGCTATAATTTCTCAAAACAAGGGGACCTAGGGAAACTAATTCCAAAAGTCACCAGAGAGAAGGTGCATGGCCTTAGCAAAACACAAAGGAAAATGCAGCTTAAAAGGCATGAAATTCCTATCCCAAAGACCGGATTAGGTTATACTTCAGAACAACCAGCTCAGATATGGATCAAGAAAAGAAGCAATGGTTCAAGTTCCCAATACATAATAGTAGAAGTCGGCAAAAGTTCAAATCAAAGAAAAGACCACTCTTCATCATGCGTCTTGGTATTTGATTGCATCAAGGCCTCATGGTCAAAAATCACAGTGTTCAACAGGTTAAATACAGCTTGCCTAACACAAAATCGAGACACTCTTGCGTGTAGATCAGTCTTTGATCGTTTAGGGGCAACAAAAAGGCTCGTTGATAGTTGCTCTCAAAACTCAATAAACTTTGAGGTTCAAAAGGGGGAGAAAGCTAATGATGATATCTGTAGTAGCATTCCTTCATGCATAAAGCGTAACTCTACCCTAGACATTAGCACTAAAGGATCGCTCAAAGTCAAAAGGCGAACATTTGTACACACAAGTCAATCACTTGTCCATAATGAGCAAATTGAAGAGTATCATCTGCGTTTCATATTACAGTAGAATAAGGTATACTTTTAGATGTTGAAGCAACAAATGAAGAGGTCAATGAAGCTACCCCAGCCTTAGAAGATGGAGGATAGACTACAGTTGATGAACTTAAAGAAATCAATTTAGGAACTGCTGAAGAACCCTGGCCAACTTTCATTAGTGTGCTTCTCACTCCTAAAGAAGAAGAAGGATACCTCAAGCTCCTAGTAGAATATAAAGATGTGTTTGTTTGGACTTACAAAGAAATGCATGGACTTAATCCAAGTATTTCTCTACACCATTTGGTGGTAAAGAAATGTGTGTGCCCAGTCAAACAAGCCCAAAGACACTTTCGGCCGGTGCTTATCCCTCAAATAGAAACCGAGGTCAATAAGTTAATTGAGGCAGGCTTCATTTGTGAATTGTTGTACCCGGAATGAATTGCTAACATTGTCCTTGTCAAAAAGAAGAATGGACAAATCCGGGTGTGCATTGACTTTCATGATTTGAACAATGCATTTCCCAAGGATGATTTTCCATTACCCATCATTGAGGTCATGGTTGACGCCACTACTGGTCATGAAGCTTTATCTTTCATGGATAGTTCTTCAGGTTACAACCAAATTTGAATGAATCCTAAGGACAAAGAGCTTACAGCTTTTCGTACTCCTAAAGGCATTCACTGTTACAAAGTAATGCCTTTTGGACTAAAGAACACGGGTGCTACTTATCAATGGGCCGTGCAAAAGATCTTTGATAATGTACTTCATAAATATGTTGAGTGTTATGTTGATGATCTTGTGGTTAAAACAAAAAGGAGGGAAGACCATTTGGCAGATCTGTGATCTATGTTCAACTGCCTAAGGAAGTATCAACTTAAAATGAACCCCCTCAAATGTGCTTTTGGCATAACATCTGGGAAATTCCTTGGTTTCATTGTAAGGCATCACGGTATTGAAATTGACCAGTCCAAAATTGAAGCTATCCAGAAAATGTTGGAGCCTAAGAATCTGCGAGAACTTAGAGGCTTGCAGGGAAGACTCCCCTACATATGACGATTTTTCTCAAACTTGGCTGGCTGAAGTCAACCTTTCAATAGGTTAATGAAGAAGGATGTGCACTTCGAATGGGATGAGGCTTGTAGCAATGCTTTCGCAAGCATCAAAAGATATTTGCTTAATCCTCCAGTTTTAGGTGCTCCATTCCTAGGAAAGCCACTGGTGCTATAGATTGCAGTGCAAGAAAAATCTCTAAGTGCTCTTATAGAGCAAGAAAATGAAGAGGGGAAAAGAAAGAGCTATTTATTATCTGAGTCAAACTCTTAATGGGATTGAATTAAATTATTCTCCTATTGAAAAGACATGTCTTGCTCTTTTCTTTGCAATAGACAAATTGAAGCACTACATGCAAGCATATACGGTCCATTTGATAGCAAAGGCAGACTCAAATAAATATGTCCTCTCCAGGCCTGTGGTTTTAGGTGGTATAGCTCGATGGGATCCTACTGCAACAATATGACCTTGCATACATTCCGCAAAAAGCTATCAAATGACAAACATTGGCAGATTTCTTAGTTAATCACCCAGTTCCATCTGATTGGGAGTTCTCTGATGATTTCCCAGATGAAGACGGATTTTACATCGAAGTAATGCCACCATGGATGATGTTTTTTTATGGGAGTTCTCATTAAGCAAACTTTGCTTTAACAATGTAGCCGAATATCAAGCATTGATTATTGGTCTACAAATGGCCATTGAGATGGACATATTGCAACTTGAGATCTTTGGGGATTCCAAATTAATTATCAACCAAATCTTGGAATGAATCAAGAAAGAAGACTTTATCCCTTATTTCAAATACGCGAAGAAGTTGCTAGCAAATTTTGAGGCCATCACACTAGAGCATATACCAAGGAAGGAAAATAGACAGGCTGATGCTTTAGCTAATTTGGCTACCGTCTTAGCATTATCCCAGAAAGAGACAACCAAAGTTGCTGTTTCCCAAAGGTGAGTGGTACCTTTCGTGGTTGAAGAAGAAGAAGAAGAAGAGTAAGCCAACATTATTTTTGTATGCCTTGTTGAAAAAGAAGATTGGCAACAAGTGATCATTGAGTACCTTCAAATGTTGGCGCGGCTTCATGGTAAAGAATATTGACGTGGCTATGTTGCAAAGACAAGTGTTGGTGCAACTTAATTGCCAAGACAAAGGCTAGTACAACTTCAAAGTCAAGTACTGGTAATAGCATCATTGTATCATGAACACCAGTGATAACATTGTTGCCTAGATGTCTACCACTATGAGAACGTCAAGGATGGATATCGCTAAGAGATTGTTGTTGCAAGGCAAGAATGTGATAATATGGAGACAAACATCACTGTAAAAATGTTGTGTTCAATGGAATGTATAGCCACCAAATAAAGATGGACATTAGGCTAAGAATGTTGATGTAAAGCTTGACATTAAAGCCCGAAGAGTAAGGAAAGCATGCTACAAAACAAAAACAAACAACAACAAAGAACTTGTCAAAAGAAAATTACATGGCATGTCTAAATAAAAAATAAAATAAATCAACAAAGAGAGAGAGCTTCAATTTTAATCTCTAGCCAACAAGTACAAAGAGAATGAAAAAAAAATACAGAGCATGTGCCTAAGTGATGAAGGAAGGCAATAACATGACATTATACTGAAAACTTATGAGATAACAGTAAAAATAAAAAAAATAAATAAATAAAAGGAGAGTAGGCAAGCCATTAAATGCTACCACTAAACAGATAGTGTTTGAACTCAAATTTTGCAAACTCAAATGCACTCAAAATCAAGGAAGTTTGCACCAAATTTTGAAGATGAAAGAGAACATTCAATGAAGAGAACCAGAAAATGGTAGCTCACTACCTACCTCCTGACCCTCAAGTCTAAACATAGGCACGGCCTTGTCAGAGTCGTCGCCGTAAAAAGAACAAAAAAACCACAACAGTCCAATACAAAAGTAAACGGTCACCCACAGCCTTCTTTTTTAGATTTGTGAAAATCCTGACATCAATTCACAAAATTGAACCCACAGGAATCTTCTACGAACTTTGGACTACAAAACCCAGAAAAAAAAATCAACCTCTACAGAGCTACCACATGCCACTAAAAGCTTCAGAGATTGTGGCCTACCCCTTCACATTCGTACAAATCTAGATTTCATTTCACAAAAATAACATACCACTTGATCCAGTGGCCCTAGATCGACAAAACCCAGAAATTTCGAGACCAATAACGCTGCAATGCACCACCATGCGCTGTCAGAAGTTCCAGCGTTCACAGCTTTAGTTTTAAGCGCTCCCATGCGCCACTAGCAGAACTCACGTGCATCCACACGCCTAGTAGCCACCTAACGTCATCGTGACATCATCCTTCAGACCAACCCAAAGATTTGACTCAGATCCAATCCACCTGCAAAAAAAAAAAAAAAAAAAAAAAAAAAAGTGTTTTAACCAAGTTGGACCTTTGACTTTGATCAAAAAGTCAAAATTTTCAAAACGAACCTATCCCACTCAACTTTTCAAGTACATTCTGATTTTGGGATCCGTTTCTTCATTTGAAACTCGGAAATTGCACAAACGTCCAATTTCTTGAAAGTTGAATTTTGCATAAATTTTGACCAAAAGTCAAAATTTTCAAGAATGACCTATCTTGCTCAATTTTTTGCATACATTTTGATTTTGGAGTCCATTCATGCATTTGAGAGTCTGAAATTGCACAAATGGCTCAACTCCAAGATAATTGACTTTTGTGTTGAAGTTGACCAAAAGTCAAAATTTTCAAGCCAGTCTTGCTCAATTTTTCGCCTAGATTCCGATTTTGGAGTCTATTTCTTCATTTGAGAATCCAAAATTGCTCAAATAGTGTGATTCTACAACTGTTGGCTTTGATGTGAACTTTGACCAAGAATCAAGATGTCCAAGCAAAGCTTGTCCCACTCGGTTTTTGCGAAGATTCTGATTTTGAAATCCGTTTATTTGTTTAGGACTTGGAAACTATTAGGACATATGTGGATAATGTTAGAGACATATGTTATGTAAATTGGCTAATCCTTTGATAAAACGCACTTTACTTGTAATTGGGTGGATCTAGAATGGGTTTAGTACATCAAGGAACAAGAGTTCAAGTCTAGTATTGAAGCCTTGCAAATCTGTCCAAGAAACAAGTGCAGAAGTGCTAATCATTAAAGCTCAACAGATAGCTCTAAAGATACATATCCATTGAGGTTTAATGAGGAAGCTCGACAGCAGCTCGACAAAAGTTGTATCTATAGAGGATTACAAAATTCAGATTTCCAAACTGATTTCACACATATCCAAGTGTATATGCATAGGGTTTCTTTTCTCACAACCCTAGACGTATATAAGGATTATTTTAAGTGCCGTCAAAGGTGATGCAAAGTGATGCAACTCAATGCAAATTGATAGTGCATGCAAATTGTGACCAAAGACAGAATTTGCCCTAGTTCATCATATTCCTTGTAGAAGCCACTGTGTCTTTGCGCCAAGGGTTTTGTTACCAAGGAGCTTCTTGATCTTCATTGTTGGATGAACTGAAGAACTTTGCAGCCAACATCTTCTTCAAGTTGGTGTGTCAGTCACGCACTTGGATCCGTGCATCAATTGATTAGTCACGTATTGGGAGCTGAGCATTGAAAGGAGAGATTGTGATTACATTACAAGTCCAATTAGGTATTAGGGTAAGGGTTCAACTGTAGGTTGGTATTAGGTACTAGGATTCGTTTTACTTGTAACCACTTGTTTTGATAATAATGGATTCTTGGGAGTAGTGACCTTAAATTCACCCAGTGGAGTTTTGCCAAGTGGTTTTCCCCATTCATAAACAAATCACCTGTGTCAAATTTATTTTCCACTGCATTTAACTTAGTTGGTGATTTGTTTGTGCTACCATACTTATTGCATATAATTGAATCTAATTAATTTCACTTAGCTAAATTAATTGATTAAGTTACTAAGGGGGTCAATACATTCTTGGCCTATCAGAAACCACCCATCTGACCCACTTCTCCAAAGTATTGGTAGTGTCTAGAACTCAAGCTCCCTCAACCAAAATTTAAGATTCATCCATTTAGTCTGGATTGCCTCAGGGTTATCCTCTAGACTTCATCAAGGCTTCCCTTTCAAAGAACTAATGAACTCTCACAGGTGTATCCTAAACTTGAAGTTACATTGGGTCACTAATTCAACCTACTATTCCCGTTCGGTGACTACCAATCTCCCACCCTCCATTCCCATTCAATGCCTACCATTCCCACCAAAAATTCTCATCCATCATTCTTATCTAACATACCCATCTACCATTCTTCGTCTCTCCGCTATAAATAGAAGGTTCGGATTCATTGAAGCTTATCAAGAAAAACACACTAAATCATGAAATGAAGATTTGCTTCTTTCAAATTTTCAAATTCTCCTTCTCACAGTCATTTCTCACTATAGCTTTAACATTCTCAACACCTAACAACTACTATTGCTTCATAATCATCTTGAACCCAATCTTTTTATGGTTAAGTAGAAACCCTTCTTACAATGTCATTGTAGTTTTGAGATTCGAACAAATTTTGTTTTCCTACTTAATGACCCCATTTGACCATAAAATTTCACATAACCTAGCCTACATCATAATTTCGCGTAACCTCAAATCTACCTAGCTAGGAGATCTAAGTCCAACAGACACACCCGTTTCTAAGCTTAAGAGACTTCTTAACTGCTTTGAGAACTCCATACTCCTTCTCAAGTTGGTTGGTCTTCTAACAAAAGCAAAGGTTCAGAACAAATAGCAACTTGGCTAGTTTCTAAAATCAGGATCATAAGTTAGCTCCATCTTTCATTTTATGGGCTTTCTCAACATACTACAGAATCATTAGCTCATCTATCTCAACTAATCTCCTGACTTTGTTCATATCTTTCAACAAGTGTCATTATATAGGGGTTGTAAAAGTGTTGGGGTATCATACAAATTTTCTCCCATCCAATACTCACAACAATCTCTAAGGTCCCAGCTCATCAAAAATCAACCTCTGGTGTCGGTTAATCAAGGATGTGTTTCCACCAAAGCCTCATTCCGTGTCGCAACCAGTTCAGGACACAAAGGTCATCATTGCTGGTACTTCAAAACACATTTTTTCTGGAATTACTTCAACTTAAAATCAGCTTAAAGAATTTCAGAAAGTATACTTCTGAAATTACTTCAACTTAACCTCCGTCAATATGGTCCCATCACACTGGCACATTCTATGACTTACTACCAAACTCCGCTTGGCATACAATCAGTCCCATGTTCCAAAATATACTCCTCAAAAACATCTACACCAAAAATTCCCCGACATACAGTGCCAGCTCCATGGTGTCGTATGTTTCACACAGTCACCATCTCCGCTTCATCTTCATCGTCTTCTTTTCACAACTACCACTAATAGACCCAAAATCCATATGCTTCTAAAATTACCTCAACTTAACCTGAGCGATACAATAATGCAAGTGCACTCAACCACTTTCCCACATGTGCTTTCCGTAATTCGAAGTATATTCTTCCGAAATTACTTTGCTTGGACTTCTAAAAAACGTGAGGCTAGACCCATAACTCTACATGTTGTACCTAGCCAACATCCTCACCTCATCACCATCTTCTACACCCTATGATCGCCGCCAACGATCCAAAATACTCCTCTAAAATTACCTCGGCTTAACCTCTGCCGATATGATTCAATCACGCAAGTACACCCAGCTACTTGCAAATGACTTTTTACCTCACTGACCTATTCTAAATAACATGGGACACTCTTCTGAAATTACCTCAACTTAACCTCTAGTGCAATGATTCAATCACACAAGTACATCCAACTACTTGCAAATAAATTTCAGCCTCACCAACCTATTCCAAATACCATGGAACACTCTTTTGAAATTACTTCAACTTAACGTCTGTTGAGAAGCCTCAGTCACACAGGTACATTCAACTACTTGTTGACCACTTTTCGGTCTCATCAAAACCTTTCATGTGGGTGGGTTTACTCTTATGAAATTACTTCATCCTGCTGAAAGCTTCACCATCTTCAACTACTTCACTTGAAGAGTCAAGTTTCAAAATCCGTTTTAGAGACTTATTCCCTCACCACACTCCGAAACTATGTGCGTGAATGAGTCTCGAGAGGGCATTTGTAAAGAGGGAAAATTCTTGACCAATCACAAACTAACACATCATACTACTAAATCCACAAAGTACTGCCAATTACAAAGTACCACGAACTGCTACTATGTTTTGCTATCACTATTCAGAAATCAACAGAAATTTACCAAGTGTCATTGAAATAGGGACATAAAATGCATCAAAAAAACCAATCACACATTGGCGCGTGTAAGCAATGACATAAGAAGTCCAATCGGATGCTGACATGTGTCACCTCCAAAATCAAGACATTTCGGCCAATCAAAAGATGCCACGTGTCTTGGAGAAAAAGTCTTAAAGATCCTCCAATCATACTGTGACACATGTCACCAATCAGACTTCGCCATGTGTCACTCACCCACCCCTATACTCCTTTAAATAGAAGCCTTCCTAAGGCATTTATAGACACCAAGACATCCAAAGCACAAGCAACATCAAAGAAGATTCAAAAGTACTCAGAAGTACAGAAGCTTTGCAGGAATCAAGCCTTAAAGCCTTCAAGAACTTCAACCTCAAAATCGAAGAACATTCGAAGCAAAACCATCCAAACTACCTTCCTAGATCTTAAAGTTTGCTGGCATTAAGTTCAAAAGCCTCCAAGAACTTCAAGAAACTGTAAATCAGTGAACTTCTACAGATTCAAGCCTTAAAAGCCCCGAAGAACTTCCACCACAAAACCTTCGAAGACGAAGAACACGAAGAGCAAAGAATTTCTAACAAGCTCATAGCCAAAGATTCATTGTAATTCTGTTTCAAGGGTCTTCGATCCATCCTTCAACCAAATTGAAGGATATTTGGTGTTCGAGTCAAAATCACATTATTACAATTCCAATCAACAAGTCTTTCAAGGAGATCAAATCAAAGGATCACTCTTTTGTAATTTTATAGAATTGTACCACATATTCATCAATACAAATTTGCATTTGTGAAACTATTTTAGTTGTTTGATTTATTTCAAACTAGAAATTTAGTCATCTACATTCCCCTATCATCCACAATTTGTTCCCTATGAATTTGAAGGAAGAAACACTCAAGCATATGTCTTTGAAGTGCCCATTGGTAGTGCAGGTTTGGTCTTTTGCACCATAGCCATTTCAATTGCAAAGTTTGGGAAAAATAGACATGGTAGAGTTGGTGAAGCATTTTGGAACCTAAGTACTATAGTATGTGACATGATGTGGATGACCAGAAACATAAATAGTGTTGGAGAGGAAGCCAAGAGCTTAATAGAATTGGCCTACTATACCTTCAACATGTTCTTGGAAACTTTCCCCTGTGCTCACCTGCGTTTCCATGGGCCTGAAGTTAGTTACAGTGGAGGGTTGGGGGAAACGATGGAAAGAGATTAGGTTGGAAGGCGAAGAAAGACGGATGTTGGGTTGAAACTTGAAAAGGAGAGTCGAATAAAAGAGAGTCGCTTTTGGAAGGATAGTCGAATTGTTTTAGTGAGAAAGAGAGTTGAATTTTTTTTCTTAAAAGAAAATTATTGCTGAGGTGGAAAATTGTGGGTGCAGCAAAGCTTATGTGTCACACCCTTAGACAATCAACAAAAAGTCAAAGTCTTCGATTATATAGTATTTATAGATGAATATGTATCATGTCATAAACCCACAATGCTTGTTCTTGGAGAGTTGGAGTAAATATTTCACTATTTCAATTCAAATGAAGGATTCTACATGACACTTCAATATTAAGTGCAGAAAAGAATACGACTGGTCGTTTTTGTTCATAAATTATCTATACAACATTCTAAGTCTTGTTTCTCTTAAATAGTTTAGTTAGTGCGGTTAGCTATTGTCTCTTACTATGTAACCACTAATTTAATTAGAGCATTCACAGTGGTGGAGCAAAAAATTTTAGCTTTTAGCATATCAAAAACTCATTTTATCTATTTTAACAATCACTTTATAACACACTCAAAATCAATAGTTCTATTTTTTTTAGCACTTCATTTAAATATTCCTTTTTTATCTTTTCTTATTCTTCATCTCTCTCTCTCTCTCTCCTTTGAAGAGATAACAATGGTCATCGACAGGCTCTCTCTTCTTTGAAGAGATGACAATGGCCATCCATATGCCAATCAACAATCATAACCCACAAACACATCACAAACCAACAACACATCATAGCCCACCACCACAAGTGGATCCACGATCACAACCCACCAACACATCACAACCCATAAACACATCACAAACCACAAACACAGTATAGCAACCCATGGCCTGATCAACAACCCACCACCACCACAACAGACCATAACCCAATTGGAACCCATCCAAGCCACCACAGGCTGCCCACCACACCCACAACAACCCACAACTTAACCCACTGACCCAACCACCACAGGCCGATCAATGAAAGGGGGAAGACTAAACACTTGATGAAGAGAGGAGGAACTGAGAAAGAAAGAAAAAAAAAATGAAAGGGGGAAGTCTGACACTCGGTGAAGAGAAATAGGAAAAAGGGAAAATAATAAGGAGAGAGAAAATAGTATTTAATTAAAGTTGGAGAAAATTTGAATAAAATAAAATATTTTGTGTTTAACTTTGAGCTACAGTGAACTAGATGGCAGTGCACTGTAGCTCAATTGTTAAAATTTTTAGCAATAGCACCACTATTGCAGCCTCATTTTTGTTGTATTGGTTGTTAAAAATAGCAATTTAGCACCATCATTGTGAATGCTTTTAGATTCTGAAAATTCCATCCTTGAAGAGCCGATAACTCACTTAAACTCATCAATTGAGATTTTCCCCTCCTCTATATATAAAATAGAGGTTCACATTTACAAAACTGTTATGATCCTAATATCCTACATGAATTAAGTGTAAGCTTAACTATGTATATATAAGCTCTTAGGTACCCTTCCCTTGCAACCCAATTTTCAAGGGTGAGTTCTACCCATAGGTTTGTATCAAAAGCACACCAAATAAACAAAATAAAGCTTTTGATAAAGACCATAAGGTGACAATTAATTCTTTTATTCATTTAATGATCTCTCCCTCAACAGCAATAGAACTCTCTTCCCTCCAAACCCTAGAATGTCTAAAAATACTACTCAATTGTGCCTAAACGCAAACCTTAGCTTATCATCAAGCCTTGCGCATGTAGGTAGAATTTCTACAATAGATGGTTCTTTGATCTACTTTAGTGTTTTCAATTGGTTTTAAAAATATTTTTCTTAAATGATATGGGTTAATTAGGATCAAGTATGCTAGCTAGGCTTTAGAATTATAGTTCACACGTTCATGTATTATTTGCAGCCCAAAAAAAAAAAAAAAAAAAAAAAAAAAAACCATTTTTCAAACCCTTTTTTGTTAGGTCACGTTTCATGTTAAATAACATGATTTATTTGTTTATGTCATTTTTGGATGATTGGATTGCATTACATGATGTTTGCTACCACAATTTAGAAGACCAATTGAATGTAATTTTTCTCATTTTCATTTATTGAATCACTACAAAAAATGCTAGCCATAGCAGCGTTTTTTTTTAGTGGCGTTTATAAAAAACGCTCCTATAGGTAGCCTATAGCGGGTGTTTTTGAAAACCGCTACCATAGGTTTTCTATAGCTGCGTTTAGAAGGGTCTATAGTGGTGTTTTAAAACACTGGGCCTATAGTAGTATTTGGAATGACCTATAGCAGCGTTTCAAAAAAACCACTATAGGTCCTAGTCTTACAAGGGCCTATAGTGGCATTCGAAAAGCACCACTATAGGTCCTGTCGGGGAAAAAAAAATTGCAGACCTATAGTGGCGTTTTTTGAATGCCACTATAGGCCCTTGTAATACTAGGACCTATAGTGGTTTTTTTGAAACGCTGCTATAGTTATTGGTCTTACAAAAAAACCCTAAACTTTGAAGGGCCTATAGCGGCGTTGGGAAAGCGCCACTGTAGGTCAAACCCCAAAAAACAAATTTTTTAAGGGTTTTTTTAACCCACCATAGGTCCTAGTTTTACAAGGGCCTATAGTGTCATTTGGAAAGTGCCACTGTAGGTCCAACCCAAAAGAAAAAAAAAATTTGGTGGGACCTATAATGGCATTTTTCAAACGCCACTATAGGTACTAGTCTTACAAGGCCCTATAGCGGCATTTGGAAAGCACCACAATAGCCCAACCTGAGAAAACAAAATGTAAGGGACCTACAGCAGCTTTTTTCAAATACCACCATAGGTCCAGCCCAAAAGAAAAAAAAAATAGCTATTGAAAAATACATAATAGCTATTACTCTAACTCTTTCAATTTGTCTCTCACTCTCTAACTCTCTCAATCTCTCACTCTCTCTCACTCCACACTGCTACCCCATTGATCCACTCCATGCCACCAACCCACAATGCTGATCCACGCCACTAACCCACCCTCAGCATTGATCTCCCTGCCAATCTATAAAGCCTACGCCACTGACGCCGAGCCGCGAAGCCCAGCCCTCCCTTCTAGACCCGCCAACATCGATCCGCCTTTGGCAACCCAGATCGATGCCGATTAGGCCCGATCCCCTTCCCCTTCCCCTCCCTTTATCTCTCTCTCTCTCTCTCTCTCTCTCTCTCTCTCTTTGCTTCCTTGTATTTTTTTGGTCAATAGATCTAGCTTCTTCTTTTTTGTTCTTTTTTTTTTTGCTACTAAAAAAATGAGGGAAACGATGAACATTTTGAATGAAGTGGATATTCTATTATGTTTGTCTCTATGTCTTGATTTGGATTTGGGTTTTGATTTTGGATTTTTTGCATTTGTTCTCGTGTTTCTGATCTTGTACTTATGTTGAAATCTGGGTTTGTGTTCTTGGATTTGTGCTCTTATGTTTCTAATCTTGTGCTTATGTTTAAATCTGGCTTTGTGTTCTTGAGCTTGTGCTCTTATGTTTCTGATCTTGTGCTTATGTTTAAATCTTGTGCAAATAGCATAAGTAAATAATAGTAAACACTTTCACAAATGGAGGGAGAAGATCAAAATTAAGTTGCCTTCCACGGGTAGGTTACGCTGGCTACGAGTGAACCGTCCAACTTAAAGACTGATCCTTCAACTCATTTTAATTCTTTCTCTCTCTTTTTTTGGGGGTGGGGGGGGAGGGGGAAGGGGGCGGGCCTGCTGGTGGTGGGACCAAGAGGAACTTTGAAAGGCTTAGTACTGCAAAATGCATCATTACCTGTGGTAGTACAAGTTGCTATAAACTTCATGGAAATATTCCTAAAATTTTTGCTTATTGTTTTGGTAATTGTGCAAAAGAAGTATGCGGTAGCGATAATTAGAATCTATCCATGAATTAGAAGTATGTGGTTTCCATCCCCATGCCCGATGGAAGCATCACCTGATGAGTTGCTGAAAATAAATTTCGACAGCGCAATATTCTCAGAGTTTAATAGCTCGAGAGCTGGAGTGGTGATTAGTAACCATCAAGGTCTAGTCGTTGCCTCTCTCACGCAGAAGTTTTCCCAAGCTTTTGCTCCCATGGAGATCGAAGCTTTAGCTGCTGCAAGGGTATTGGAGTTTGCTGCTGAGTTAGGAATTACACACGTTGTTTTGGAAGGTGATTCCCAGATGTTGATTTTTTATTATTTAAAACCATGAATTTTTTATGAAAAATATAGATCTTGTTTTTATGAAAGAGATAGAATGAATTTTTCAATAGAAACTTTAGTTCTAATTTTTTATGTAGAAAACAAAAGAAACCTCTTATGCGTGAAATAATTGTAGATCTAAGACTCTAAGTAGCAACTTAATCCTAGATCTAAGATTAAAAATTATGAACAATCAAGATCCAAGAATTAAAAAATGTGAAGAACCCTAGATCTACATATTTGAGCATGTGAATCAACAAGAAAACATATCCTAAACATGTGAATTAAGATTTAGAAAGCAAAATCATGCAAAAGAATGAGATCTATATATGAACGTGCAAAGAATAAAATTTCAAGAACAAACATACATATTATTCAGAAAATATTAAAAACAAAATACATACCTGCATGAATAAATTCAAACCAAGGGGAATTTCTTTAGAAATCAGAGAGAAGAGATCTCTCTAAAGAAGGCTCGCTAACACAAAAGAAAATCTTGAAGAGCATTATAAGAATGTTCTTTGTTTATGCCCATTTTTGCAAATTCGTAGCCAAAAGCCCATGAGGAGGAAACCCCAATAAAAAGCAAGGCTTAAAGGCCCACCAAGAAGACCGAAGAGCAAGAAAGGCCCAAAGAAAAAAATAAATAAATAAAAGCCTATACTTATGCCTAAGCTGAGAGAGAAATGCAATGGAAAGTGGCCTGCAGCAGAATACAAATCCTCTATAGAATGACTTTGACAGATTAAGGCAAATTGGGTCCAAGACCCATTTGATCCAGTAAAGATTATTTGGCCCACAAAGGCCCAAATCCTTTTGTATAAAAGGATAAAAAGCCAAATCTATCTCTCGTAAGAGACACAATGAAAGAAAACAAAAGTAGCAGTAGCAGAAAATGCTTGAATGAGAAAGAAACCAAAATCAGAGAAAAGACAAAAGTAGTCAAGCAGGTGAGTAAGGTAAGGTCTGGGCTTTGCTCTTCTGCATCCCAACCATGCAAAGGAGTAGGTCCCACGGCTGATGAGGTGTAGAGGGTGTGGTTTGATGGAGGGGGGAAACGGCCAAGAACTGCTATCTTGTTAAGCCCACTTTAGGGAATATACTTTGCTGGGAAGGCATCTTTTCCAAAAATGGGAAGAAGGTAGGTAGGAACAATTTAATGCATGCTAGAAAGTGAAGAAAAAGAAAATTAATGAGGGCTTTACCATTTTGGGAAGAGAAAGAGTGGTAATGGTGTATGGCAGATCATCCTTTACCAAAACGATGAGGAAGTTTGTCGTAAAGCCAAGTAATGGGGTTGAACCCACCTGCCCCCGGCCAAAAGATAGTGGCCAATATGTTGTGGGTGTTTGCTAAATGCCTGCAGCTGACAAAATGGTTGGTGAAAATAAGAGTAAAAACAAAAAAGAGCATCGATTGAGTTGTGGTATAAATAGGAACAATACCCATGAATATGGGAAAAATAAGAACAAAAACAACCAAGGAAATCTGAATAGTGAGTTGAAAGGGAAAGAAGAGAGAAAACAGAAAGAAACTAACATTTGAGAGAAGAAAAAAAGTAGAGTATATACAGTAAAAGAGTATAGCATGCATCACTAGGAATCCTTTCCATCCCTCATAAAACAGCAAAGCACGCTCTTTGCAATCTCCAAAAGATGGTTACTTTGACTCACATTTCAAACTACTTAACTTTGTAGCCGAATCGGGTAACAAGGTTGTGTGAGTTGGAGTTGACCTCTCTTAGTCAACATCCTGCTGAGAACGTTTTTCTTTTGATTCATGATTATGCCTATAGAAACTTTATTTATTATTTGCTAACATGTGTATTAATTTGTTTTGCTTTAACTAATCCCGCCATACGTATATATATACATTGCAGTCAATATTCTATAGATTATGTTTTATATATTTATATGTGAATAAGTCTAAGTATATGTATGAATATATGAATGTGCATGTATGTATTTATATATACACACACACTTATATATTTGAGAATACGTATGCTAACCCTTGTAAACTAACATTTGCTTGATGGGTATTTTCTTTGGCATTTAAAGTGTATGTGAAGAAAGTGGAGAAATATGTCTGTAGTAGAAAATAGAGAATAGTCATTCACATTGCAAAAAAGTGTAGAAAACTTTATTGCATAGCAAAAGGTTAAGAAAATTCAGTTATGCAGTAGAAGTTGGAGAAGTGTTCCTCCTGCAGTACAAAATGGAGAATAGTCATTCACATTGTAGAAAAGTTCAAAACACTTTACTGCATAGCAAAAAGTTAAGAAAAGTCAGTTTCACAGTAGAAGTTTGAGAGCTATTCTTTTTGTAGTAGAAATGGAGAATAAGCCCAGTTTTGCAGCGTTGCCCCTGGGACTATGGACTCAATGTTTGTGCACAAACTGGCAGTGGCAGAATGGGACCTTGGAGCCCATTCTGCGGGAGTGTTAGACCCAACTTCCTTCCTAGAAAAAGTCTAGACTAGAAGCTGTCTAATAACATTAAGACATGTGTCTAGAGTACAAGAAGTAAGAAAACCACCCCCAACAATCTTTAGAAGTTTATGGTCTAGTGAAGATCAGAAGTTCTAAAGGACTTTAAGAGGTTCTTTTACAGTAGGGGAAAGGGTGCTGAATGTTGGGTGTTTCTCTCTATTTATAGAGGTGTGAATGGCTTAAAAAATAAGTCAGATCAACTTAAAAAATAAGTAAAAAAAGTACGAAAAAGTCCTAAAAAATGGAGATTTGGATAAGAATTTAGCTAAGTTTTCAAATTTGAACACGTTTCATTATTTTAACCATATCTCTCTACTCAAAATTCATATTGAGCTGAAATATTTTAGCTGAAGAAAATTTAATTCCCTACAACTTTGCCAAAAATAACCTAGTCCGAATTTTGATGTTTACAATGCCAAAAGTGCCCTGGAACGTGAGTCTAAAAATTGCTACTTGATTAACATGTTTTAAAGTGTTCTCCATGTCTAAAACTGTATTTGGTCGAATTTTTAATGTATGTTCATGATAAGGAATATTCCAAAGTGATCATTCAAATTTTTAAAATAATTATCTTGAAGATAATTACTTTAAAATCTTATTATCTAATAGTCTTTAAATCTTATTAGCTCACTTGTTTTAATCTTATACAACAAATCACACCTTAAGGAAAATACTTAATCAATCACAAAAATTCATTAAATAAATTTCAATTAACAACCAATCAAAATTAATTTCAATTAATCACGCATGATATGTTTCACCCAAATGGATGTATGAAAACCGTTAAAACTTGATCTTGTGATATCTTTCGATCCAACCATCCAATTTGGAAACCGAATGCAACATTGTGATCATTGAAACCTCAAGATCATTTTCATGTATGTGATAAATTAGTTAGTGAGTAAAATGCAACCATGATTTTTGGGGTGCATAAAATGGCCATTTTGTCATCTCCCAATGTTAAATTATGGGTGTGAAATAAAGTGTCTACACACATCTTTAAGAAATACCAATGATTGGTGATAACTCCATACACCCTCATACCTACACACACCCCCACACACAAGCACCGTGAGTACAAATAGTGCAAACAGTTAACCCACGAGATGAATTAAAAGGGAGAGGGACCTTCAGTTATCTCTTGCACATGCACTGTCTCACAAAGTCGTCATTAACCCCCACAAGTATGCTATTATGACCCTCGATCCCTTTAATACTAAGTTTCAACATCAATGACTAAGGAACCTAATGTATTATCCAAGAGCCGAACCTAGTGTGGACGACTAAAAATCTCAGTGTTTTAGGATGGTTGAACATTAGATCATTGGAGACGTGACTCTTTGTGTGCTTGAGTCTCTAGGGTGGGGTGTGTGCTTGTAAGTCCCTTTTTCTTACTTTTATTTTAGGAGTCGCCACCAATCATTGGTTTCGTATTATGTGTAATTGGTCACCTAGAGATCTAATTCATTTTAGGTTACCTAATTAACTAAACCAAATTTTAAGGGTTCATTAATTAAGGCAAACCAAAAGTCTCGAACCAAAAATCATGGACTTGGAAGTTTGGTTACGTGTGGGGAAGGTGTTAGGAATCCCATAATGCCTATCTGAAGATAAAAGCTTATTTTAATTTATTTCAAATGTTACCTTTTTGTAAAGAAATAGAATACTTGGCAATTTGATTTTTTGAAAAGATTTTGCAAACATACATATGTATATGTAAGGTTGAATTTAGTCAACTATTCTGTTGGCTTTATTCCGTGCCAAATTTGCTTCTAATTCAGCATTTAGAAACTCTGTATTTAGGTGGGAATCATGTTAGGGTAGTGTGTGAGAGAGTGTGAAGAATTGCTCAAGATTGTGCAGTAAAGCAGGGACTCGCGACTAGAACTCGCAGGTGGCTCGCGACTGGCAAGCCGCCAAAAGATGCACACGAGTGAAGCATGCAGAGAAGTTGAACCATCATGCTAGCTGTTGCACTACAGGACAAAAAGTCCAAACTGGCCATTCAATTAGCTCGCGGGTTGAACTCGTAACTCAATCAAGTCGCGAGGCCAAGTCGCCAGCCAGCTCTGTTTTGGAAAAATGACTTCGCATTTCAAACACCCACCACTATATATAGACTCTTATACCTACGAAATGTAGAGAGCTTCCAGAGAGAATTTTGAGAGAGAAACCCTAGAGAAAAACAAGATTGATTCATCCACAATCTTCATATAGAGACTCTCCAAATTCTTCTATTCTCACCCTCTCTATTGTTACATCCTTGAGAGGTTCTTACCCAAATCCTTTTCTCACCATACCCACATCTGTAAGAATGCTATTTGGTGCTTTGGGAAGCAATTAGGAAGGGATCAATGGTTATTGGTTGATGCTATGGGCTACAGCGGAATCTGGTAAGCTAGAAAAGACAAAGGTTTGGTGTAACCTTGTTGGAGTAAGAAGCTTGGAGGGCTTAGGTACACTGGGTAGATTAGGCTTGGAGGGTCTATTGCTGTTCATGTATCCCAACTATATTTTCTAATGGATTATTGACCATTTAGAGGGCGGCGGAGAGGTTTTATGCCGAGGGCTTCGGTTTCCTCTTTCATAACACATCGCTGTGTTGTCTTTGTGTTTGCATCTCTCTTCCCTTAATCTTTGCCATTTAATTTCTACTGTGGATGTGATTTTAATTGGTTTAGATTGTTTATCAATTATGTTATTAGCTTATGTTCATATTCCGCACATTTATTGTTTGATAATAAGCTTGAATTGGTAATTTGTAATTGGGGTTCTAAACGTTCATAGTGTTTTACACGCTATTTGAACATTCAATTGGTATCAGAGCGGGCACACTCATTGTGGTTTTATTACTTGAGTGTGATCCTAGACCCCTTGGCTTGCTATGGAAAATGCTATGGCAAAGGCCAATATGAAGTGGACTAGAGGTGTTTGTGATAATGACTCTATGAGCATATTTGGAGATTGTCCTAGTAATGAACTTTTAGAGTTATTTAAGTCAAAGAAACATGCTAGAATTTTTATACACATGCTGAAATCATTAGTTCATAGAAATCATGATGTTCATTATAGCTTGTGTGAGTTGATTTCCTTGGTTGAAAAATATAAGAAAAGGAATAGATGATTATGTGATAAACTTGATGGTTTGAAAAGAAAGCTATATTCTTCTATGAATGAAGTTAATAAAGATAAGTCCTACTTTGATGGTCAAGAATGCCTATCACATGCTTGTCTTTTTGTTCATACCGCATTGAAACTGTTTAATTCATGTTTGCGGTATCTTGACAGTGGGTGTTCAAGGCATATGACTGGAGATAAGTCTTTATTCAAAACTCTCAAAGAGAAGGAAGATGGTTATGTGACATTTGGAGATGGCAGTCACTCACAAGTTCTCAGAAATGGAACCGTTGAGATTCTGGGACTGCCCCTGTTGACTGATGTGCTATACATCAAAGGATTGAAAGTGAATTTGCTGAGCATCACTTAAATATGTGATGAAGACTTGTTAGTTCAATTTTTGAAGAAATGGTGTCTAATCCTAAATGATGAAGGTGTTCAAGTGTTGAAGGGACTTAGGACCACCAACAATTGTTATGGTATCATTCCCAAACCGAGCATAGCGTGTCGAAGTGCTCGAGTGAATCTCTTGGAGCTATGGCATCAAAGACTTGGGCATGCTAATTACAAGCAAGTGGCTAAAGTCTCAAAGCTAGAAACAATGGTTGGTTTGCCAAAGTTTGGGAAAATTGAGAAAAGTGTTTGTGGTCCATGTCAAATGGGAAAACAAACAAAATCAGCTCATCCTAAGGTGAATGTAGTTGCTACTTCAAGACCTTTGGAGTTACTTCAAGTGGATTTAATGGGTCCAACAAGAACTGAAAGCATGGGCGGAAAATGCTATATTATGGTGGTAATTGATGATTTCTCAAGGTACTCTTGGGTGGAATTCCTTAGAGGGAATTCGGAAGCATGTGATAAAATGGAAAGGTTATGCAAGAGGCTACAGAATGAAAAAGGGGTTCCCATAGTCAAAATCAAAAGCGATCATGGGAAGGAATTTGAAAATGCTAAATTTGAAGCCTTTTGCAATGAGCACGGCATCAAGAAGGAATTTTCAACTCCAATGACTCCACAACAGAATGGGGTAGTTGAAAGAAAGAACCGGGTGATCCAAGAGATTGCAAGAGTCATGTTACTCAACAAGAACATTCCACAAAAATTTTGGGCTGAAGCTGTGAATACATCATGTCACATTAGGAACAAAATTTATTTTCGAGCAGGGACAAAGAAGACATCATATGAAATTTGGAGAGAAAAGAAACCTAAGGTGAAATATTTCAGAATATTTGGAAGTAAGTGTTACATTCTAAATGATTGGGAAAATCCTAGAAAATTTGATGCTAAAAGTGATGAAGGGATATTCCTAGGATACTCCACAAATAGCCGAGCATATAGAGTGTACAACAAGCGCACTAAGACGGTGATGGAGTCAATAAATGTGATCATAGATGACACCATCTCAGAAAAGGACATTGACGATGATGGCAAGGGGCTAAATCTTATGAAGAATGAGGATGATGATGATATGTCTCTAGGTGATGATGCTGAAAAAGAATCACTTGAAAAGGAGGCTACACCTCCTATATCAAGAAGAGAGACTAGATCAACACAAGAAGTTTCAAGCCCACTCACACCTTCGGAAGTCCAACCTCCAATCTCTCGTGATGAGGAACCTTCAACTTCCAAGAGACTATCGTCAAGAGTAACTCTCAATCACCCAACAAGCAATATCGTTGGCGATGTGAATGAGGGACTTCGATTAAGAAGAGGACCATGCTATAGTATGAATCATGTGACGTACAATTGTTATCTTGCTCAATTTGAACCCAAGAAGGTAGAGGAAGCTCTCAAAGACGAGAATTGGATAGAGTCTATGCACCAAGAGCTACATCAATTTGTTAGAAATGATGTATGGGAGTTAGTTCCAAGGCCCAAGGATACACATGTGATCGGCACCAAGTGGATTTTTAAGAACAAGACTGATGAAGATGGTGAAGTTGTCCGAAACAAGTCTAGATTGGTGGCTCAAGGATATACTCAAGTTGAAGGCATAGATTTCGATGAATCTTTTGCATCGGTAGCAAGACTAGAGTCAATCCAAATTCTTCTATCCATAGCGTGTATTATGGATTTCAAGTTGTACCAAATGGATGTGAAGAGTGTCTTCTTGAATGGTTTTCTAAATGAAGAAGTGTTTGTTGAGCAACCAAAGGGTTTTCAAGACCCTCAGTTTCCGGATCATGTGTTAAGGTTGAAGAAAGCATTGTATGGGTTGAAGCAAGCACCAAGAGCGTGGTATGATCACCTCACCACATACTTATTGGATCGTGGTTTCAAGAGAGGCCAAGCCGATCGAACATTGTTTGTCAAAAGAGATGAGAAATCTCTCCTTGTTGCTCAAGTGTATATGGATGATATTGTTTTTGGATCCACAATTGATCAACTAGCTCATGAATTTTCGGAAGAAATGAAAAGGGAATTTAAGATGAACATGGTGGGGAGTTGAACTACTTCCTAGGGCTTCAAGTGAAACAACGGAAAGATGGAATATTCATCTCTTAAGAGAAATATGCCAAAAATCTTGTCAAAAGATTTGGTCTAGACTCTAAGAAACACACTTCCACTCCCATGAGTTCCTCAGCAAAACTGAGCATAGATACAGCCGGTGTTGACGTAGACCTAACACTTTATTGAAGCATGATTGGTAGTTTTCTCTTTCTCATTGCAAGTAGGCCAGACATTGCTTTCAATGTCGGGGTATATGCACGATTCCAAGCAGCTCCTAAAGAGTCCCACTTGACGGCAGTCAAGCGAATTATTCGATATATCAATGGCACATCTAACTATGGGATTTGGTATTCAAAAGATTCAAATGAATGTTTGGCTAGATATTCAGATGCTGACTGGGCCGGGTGCATTGATGATAGGAAAAGCACTTCCGGTGGTTGCTTCTATCTTGGGAATAACTTGGTTTCATGGATGAGCAAAAAGCAGAATTCAGTTTCTCTTTCAACGGCTGAAGCTGAATATATAGTAGCAGGAAGTTGTTGTGCACAACTACAATGGATAAGAAAGCTATTACATGACTATGGAATCTCTCAAGACACTATGTGTGTGTTCTGTGATAACACTAGTGCCATAAATCTGTTAAAGAATCCAATTCAGCACTCGAAATCCAAGCATATCGAGATCCGGTATCACTTCATTCTACAAGCTTAACTTGTTCCCTATGCACTCATATCATTGTGGAAGAAATCCTGAAATCTATGTGACTATTGTAAATAGATCTTCAACCTTGTCATGAATGATTAGTGAATGGTTTTGTTGATCTTGAGACATGCATAGACTTGTGCCTATATATCTTCCCACTCTTTATTTTTTTTGTTTTTGCTTAAAGAGCTCACAAAATGTAAATCTCCAAATGAAAAAGGATATTGAGCTGCAAAAGCCTGTCGCACATACTAGTATTTGACTAGGAAAAAGGGGAAAGCGACCAAAAATAAAATGTATGATGCCCAAAAAGCCAAAGGCTAACTCATCAAATTGAAATATCAAAAATTTCAGGCATCGATCTCACAATGAGATGTATTGTTTCAAAAAGACCAAATGATGTGATGTATATGAAGCCAAATGAAAAGCTTCAAAGTTATGATTATCAAGTTGTATGTGGGAGGTCATATATGCATATTTCTATAATTGAGATGGGTCACATTATCTAGTGCTAATTGTGTACGTCTTGGTCGAATTGATCATTGAAGCTTCACATTAGACTAAAGACTATCTCATTCTTGATACCCACACACATCACACATGTCTATATTCAATGAATGTCATATTCATTTGTGTGATTGTACTTGATTAACTGTGTTTTCACATGCTCAATCTTTGTTGATCAAACACAAAAAGATTTTTGAGTGTTTTAGTTTGTTTTTGGAAGGTATTTTGTTTTATAAAAATTGTCAAAATTTCAAAAACAGTGATTGCCCTATTTTGGCGACTCAATCGCGGGTTGGTCCAGTCGCATGCCCTCAGTCACAAACATTACTCAGAAGGTCTTCGCGACTCACTGGCGGGTCAATGTCCCAGTCGCAAAAAATACTTAGAATATTTTTCAAAATTTGGGTTTTTATGTTTCTCACGGCTCAGTGTGGCGACTTGTTCGCGGGTGGAAGGTCCAATCGCGAGGGGTACACAGAGATTTTCGCAGCTTACCTCACGGCTTTCTCGCAAGTAGACCTTCCAATCACGAAAAACATTTAGAAAATTTTTTCAAATTTTTGTTTTTTAGTGTTCTAGCGGCTGGCCCTGTCGACTTGCACTCAGTCACGAAAATCGCGTGTTTTGCGCAAATTGGTCAGTTTTTTAAAATTTTTCAGTTTTCCCTCGATCTTTTATGACTATTCATTGTCTTCCCCATTTGAACCCTTCTCAAACTCACCGTGCGTCTCACATAAACCACCATTTTTGTTCATCATTTCTGCTTCAATCTTCAAGGAAACGTATGGGTTTTGTTTCTTACACATTATATTTCACATTTACTGCATATCTCTCTTGGACTGTGTGTTTTTTATGATATTTGCATATCTCTTGATTGAATATGAGTATCTAATCTTATGGTGAAATTGTTATCTGTTTGTTGGTGGTTATGTACTGATCTACTCTATCTTGAGTAAACATTGTGTTGTTAGTGGCACACACACACTCATTTTCATGTTTGGGACCTAAATCTCAAATTTTTAGGGTTTTCTTCATTATCCATGTTTTGGATCTAACCGAATGCTAATATTGTTTGGTGCCTTGTATGGTTTCTCTTGTTTTTGATAAAACATGATGCAGGGTGAAAATGTCTCCATTCAAGAGAGTAGTTGTGAAAAGGGGCAGCAGCAAAGGGAAGGAACCTGTCATTGATGTTGATGACCTCTCACCTAGAACAAAGAGGACCCATTCACCATCAGGAGTGTTCGATCCCAACAAGTTCAGATCTTATGCTGCCTTTCAGACTCATGAGAATTATTTCAAAGATGCTTCACCGTTGGTTGAAAGGGTTGTTGATCAACCTTCTCTTTTTGACACCGACATTCCTAAATGGTTTGCTCACAAAGATTGGAATTACCTTCTCTCTGACTTTGATGAAGCATATGAGAGTTTGGTAAAAGAGTTTTATGCCAATGCAATTGTTGAAGGCGAAGAACTTAAGTGCTAGGTTAGAAGAAAAAGTTTCTCAGTGTCTCCCGTATATCTAGCTGAGATCCTTCACATCAACTGACCGATGCTTAAAAACTCATCGGTTTATGATGATCTATGTCTAGATGAGGACCTACTTCGGGATGTTCTTGGAAAAGACTTGGAATTCTCATCAAATGGGAACTTAGTCAGTGTTTCCTCTCTTCCTCCGAAATTGAGGGTGCTTACAATCATCATGTTTCACAATCTGTACCCATTATCTAGCACCGGGTATATGAACCTCGAATGTGCCTTGTTTCTACATGATCTGATCTCTGATATAGATATTGACATTTGTGCTCATATCTTTCATGTTCTGCGCAAAATGGTTCTACGAACTGAGTCAAGGACATGCATTCCTTTTTGCTGCCTCATTTCTAGGATATTGAAGCTCAAAGGAATTCATCCATCAATAGATGAGTCTCCCTGCACAAAATCGGCTTCAATCAACATGCGTATGTTCAACGCTAGCATTGGTCATAATCGGAAAGGAATCAAAACGGAAACTTTAGCATCTCACAGTGGTTCGCGCTCTAGCTCATCCTCATTTGACGAGAAGCTAGACAACATTGTGGCATCTGTCCACGAGTTTAGCACCAAGATGTCTGGACTCGCATCTATCTTGCACCATTACAACATTCGGTGTGATATGAAGTTCACTTCTCTCCAAAATCAATTGGATCAGATTCAAAGAAAGCTAGAAGAAGATGAGGACTAGCTATTCCATGACAAAAAGGGGGAGATGATGTTGATAGAAGGAGTACAATGATAGGGGGAGAAAGAGCTGGATCAAAGGGGGAGATTTCAGGAAGCAGGCCTACGTTTAATATTTTGCTTCATATTAGCATATTTGAGTGTTTATGTTATGTTATTTAGTTTTAGTTTTGCTTTGTACCTTTTTCTTTTGTAAGCTTTTAAGGTTTTTGTACCCATGTTTTGTAGATTTTGTACTTGCTATTAAATGTCATGCATTTTCTTTAAGTACATCACTCTTGTGCAATTTGTTGGATTTTATATCCTTAATGCAATTACCTTATGTTGTTGCATTGGTTGAGTGTTGGACATGCAAATGATACTTTGCAATTGAGCTTATTAGCTTGCATGTCCGGATGTTCATTCCATGTGTGAATGAGCATTGTGATCACTATTTATAATGATTGTTTGTTTTTGGTCAAGCCATGGTTTATTACTTATTTCCATTTTGCTTGATCGCATTGTGCTTGCTCCATATGCATTACAAGTTTTCTGCATACAATGATCATATTGTGTTGTTGTGTTTCAGGAGATACTTGTTCTTATGGTTCAAGAGCTTCACAGATTCTAGAGTTAGGTGTGAGTGAGTTTTGTTCAACTGTTCCCAACTCACACGTTAAGTCTAGAGTTTGTTGTAGGGTTTTGTCACGGAATAGCCAAAGGGAGAAATTGTAAGGTTGAATTTAATCAACCATTTTGTTGGCTTTATTGTGTGCCAAATTTTCTTGTAATTCAATATTTAGAAACCCTGTATTTAGGTGGGAATCATGTAAGGGTAGTGTGTGAGAGAGTGTGAAGAATTGCTCAAGATTATGCAATGAAGTAGGGACTCGCGACTGGAACTCGTGGGTGGCTCGCAACTGGTAAGCCGCCAGAAGATGCACATGAGTGAAGCATGCATAGAAACTGAACCGTCATGCCAGCTGTTGCACTACATGACAAAAAGTCCAGACTGGCCATTCAGTTAGCTCGCGGCTTGAACTCGCAACTCAGTCAAGTCGCGAGGCCAAGTCGCCAGCCAACTCTGTTTTGGAAAAATGACTCTTCGCATTCCAAACACCCACACTATATATAGACCCTTATACCCACGAAATGTAGAGAGCTTCCAGAGAGAATTTTGAGAGAGAAACCCTAGAGAAAAACAAGATTGATTCATCCACAATCTTCATATAGAGACTCTCCAAATTCCTCTACTCTCACCCTCTCCATTGTTACATCCTTGAGAGGTTCTTACCCAAATCCTTTTCTCACCATACCCACATCTGTGAAAATGCTATTTGGTGCTTCGCTAAGCAGTTAGGAAGGGACCAATGGTTATTGGTTGATGTTATGGGCTATAGCAGAATCCAGTAAGCTAGAAAAGACAAATGTTCAGCGTAACCTCGTTGGAGCAAGAAGCTTGGAGGGCTTAGGTACACTGGGTAGATTAGGCTTGGATGGTCTGTTGCTGTTCATGTATCCCAACTACATTTTCTAATGGATTATTGACCGCTTGGAGGGCGGCGGAGAGGTTTTACGCCGAGCGCTTCGGTTTCCTCTTCGATAACACATCACTGTGTTATCTTTGTGTTTGCATCTCTCTTCCCTTAATCTTTGCCATTTAATTTTTGCTGTGGATGTGATTTTAATTGGTTTAGATTGTTTATCAATTCTGTTATTAGCTTATATTCATGTTCCGCATATTTATTGTTTGATAATAAGCTTGAATTGGTAATTTGTAATTGGGGTTCTAAACGTTCATAGTGTTTTATACGCTATTTGAACATTCAGTATATACATGTGAATAAACATTTACCATATAATTAACATGTGAATATTAACTCCAATGAATATTACAAACAAAGCATGTGAGGTATATACATAGGTAGCATGTGAGAGGACATTCAAAAATAATTACAATAACATGTGAGTAGAATATTTAATATGTAGATAGCATGTGAATACTATCTATTATAAATAAACAAACTACAACACAAAGCGTAAAAATGAGAGAGTTGGAAGTGTAGCACATTGTTGTCATCCACAATTTTCTCATTTTTTTCATGCAAAAAAGATGACAAATAAAACTCAGTAGTGCCAAAGAAAATGATAGGGATAATGTAAGCTTAATGGGTGTTCAAAGTCTCAAGAGAATGAGCCATGAACACAAATCTTTAACTACAACTATTCTAAGAAAAGCTTTAAAATGTATAAAGAAATATTTACAACATCAACTTTTATTGTTTTTGAAAAAGTACATTTTTTTAGAAAATTTTTGTCGAGAAGTTTTTTGAACATTTAAAAAAAAGGACCCTTATACATATATTTTCTAAAGGAATTCCAATGTGGTAAAGACTATTTTTTTGAAGAACTTCTATGTTTTTTTAGGCAAAAATTTCAGATTTTTATGAAAAAGGAAGAAAACATTTTCTTTGAAAATATTTTTCAATGTAAAAAAAAAAAAAAAAAAAAAAAAAAAAACATTTTGAAAACACACTTTTTCGGATTTTTTTTTTTAAGGAAGCGAGAAAAAAAAAATTATAGAAAATCTCACGTGGTAAAAACATTTTTCAACGAGACAAAAACACATTTTTTGAAAGCATTTCCCCTTTTTTTGGCAAAATTTGGATTTCTCTTTAGAAAGAAGTAAAGGAAAATCAATTTTTTTGAAAAAGCAAATATTTGTAAACACATTTTTTTAACGTGGTATAAATGTTTTTGAAAACGTTTTTTTTTTTTTTTTTTTATGAAAGCATTTTCTCGAAAAAACAAAATTACGTAGTAAAAACTTGTTTAAAAAATATCAATTTCATTTTTTTTTTTTTTTTTTTGAAAATTCTTTGAAAGAAAGGGATTTTTTAGAAAGGAGTTTTTTTTCTTAAAAGAAAACTCACTTTTTTATTTGAAAGACTTCACATTTTTTAGAAAGAGGATGAAGAAGATTTTTATTTTTTTTAAACAAAAAGCATTTCCTAAAAATAGTGTGTAAAGAAGTTGTTTTACCCAATCATATTTATTTTATGGCAACATTATTAATGAGAAAATTAAAGGAACACAATAAAATTGCAAGGAAAGTAAAGTGCTGAAATTTAAATGACATTAAAGTAAGGACAAAACTTAGATATAGTACCTTAGATGTTGCTCTTTAGGTTCCCCTTTTAAGATTTAGTTATGTGATTACTTAATTAAAAAATACACTTCCATCCCATGAAAAAAATCCACATAGCAGAATTTTAAAATGGGAACCTAAGGAACAACACTTAAATACTGTACCTAAATCTTACTCTTAAAGTAAAGAGCTGAAATGTAAATGGCGTAAAAAGTAAAGAGCTAAATTTAAAGTGCAGAAATTTAAATGACATTAAAGGAAAGCGCAGAAATATTATAAAGGTTCATTGGAAAATGTTTTTTTTATGTCTCTCTTAAATAGATTTTAATCTCTTTCAAGTCTTATGGGTTCTTCATTATAAAGAAAAGGGAGTTCTAAGCCATCAACCATTCTTATGAGACATACTCATATTGTGCTTTATTTGAGGTTTAAAAACCATTTAAGAGAGAGGAGATAGAAAATCTTTTTGTTTATTTAGGTGTCTAGATATATATATATATATATATATATATAGGTGCAATAAATTGGTTGAAATTAAAGGGATGACATAAAAGTAAAGGGGAAGAGGATTGCTTGAAAATAAAATGGATAATGACATAGAAGTAAAGCAAGAAAAATAAAAACCCTAGATACCTAGGTGGGATGGGATTTCTCCACCCTAAGAATACTTCACATACAAATCCTAAGAGATGGTCCAATACCCATCTAGGGAAACAACACAATATCACAAAAAAGCAAATAATAATATGAACATGGAGATAAAGAGAGATATTAAAACAACATAGGGATTTAAAGCAACTGGGAATAATAGACAAGATGAAGAAAATGATTTCATATATAGAAATATGATGTTACATGAGAGAAAGAAAGAAATGGGATGGGTGTAGTTATGGAAAAACTAACCCATCCCTACAAGCTTACCCACAAATATTACAAGTAAAAAATAGGAAGAGGCTTTTTTTTGTGATGAGTTTCCTAGAGAGGAGAGAAAAGATTTTTTTTTTTTGAATTTCTAGGGTATTTTTCTTAGAATTTTTCCACTCTTTTTCTTTTTATTTCCTTATTTGTTTCCTCTTTTTCTCTATATTTTTTCACGAAAATGATGAGGTATTTATAGGGAAAGAGGCAAAATGGGAGGCTAGCTAGGTGTAACATGTTGTTTGGAGGCCTTTCTGAGCTCCATTTTCCTTAAACTTTATATGCCTAGAAAGCTCTGGCTGTCTAGTTTCCAATGGTCCTAAACTTGTACAATTTGGAGCTACGGTCGTCAAGTTATCGCGCTTGGAAGAAGGATGACGCCATGCTAAAAAATTATGTGACGTTTTTCCTTAAAAAATTTGCATCTTCCAATTCAAGGCAGATATCATCGAGCCCTTTTTATGAAAAGTGGCCAAGACCTTGCTCTTTAAGATGGTTAAGCCAGATCACTCTAGTTCCTGCCCAATTGGTACAATTTATTGTGTGAAGTCAACTCAAAAACTGCTTGCTTTTCCTTTTTTTTTTTTTAAAGTGAGATTTTTATTACGGTTTTTGGTATTTTGGTGATATCTCATCCGTTTTAACTCTGATTTCGGCCCATAAACTATCATTTTGAAGGAAAAAATATGCCCTACAAGGCAATCCAAAATTCAACACAATCCGACAATTGGATAAAAAAGTCAACTTTTTGACCATACCCGGTTAGGGTTTTGACCTCAATTACTATAAAAATGGTTTTTAAATGTTGTGACCATTTGATCTACTATCCAATCATGTTGTATTTATTTTTACCCTTTTTAGGCTTTGAAAGATTTCACTGTTTTGAGATTGCTTCTTCTGCTTAACCAAAAGATCAAGCGCTTGCTGCCACCACGTATTTTTGTTACACTGGTTACTAAAAGGATTTAGGTATGTTCATTTCATATGTCACTCCCATTTTTATTGTGACAATTTGAGTTTAATTCAAAACACTCGTATAATGATATCTTCCACAAATGAACCACGCACATTAAGATTGATTGTCATCTTGTTTGACATCACCTATTTTAGGTTTCTATCCAATTGCTCTTTGTACTTTCTCAAGATCAACCTACAAACATCTTTATTAAGTCACACCCTATAGTTCGTTTTTGTTCTCTAGTTGACAAACTAGGTTGCTCTCCCTTGTGTGTGTGTGTTTGTTTCTCAAAAAAAAAAGGTTGCTCTCTTGCCTTCTTCAATTTGAGGGAGGCTGTTAATGAACAAGTCCATTGGGCTCTAAGCCCATTGTACTTTACTTGCCCATTACACGTGTCTTATACTGCACACATATTTGTAATACACTCGTATGCCTAACATAATTCACTAAATTCAAAAGAATTGATTCACAATTCTAACAGTTTTATTAATTATAATGGGCATATACGTATCACCCTTATTTAAAACTTTACTGCACATCGTGCGGATTAGAGATTAGCGGTGCAAAAATAATGTCCGGAATGCGAGTAGGAAATATTACAATTTACAACCAACTTTTTTTTTTTATGAATACAATTTACAACCGACTAAACAATAAAATAATCCATCATTTATGTTTCCACATATTAAAAGTACAAAAGAATGGTAACCAAAAAAAAAAGTACAAAAGAATGAAAGAAAGCAACATATTACAATCTTTCCAGACGTGTAAATTACATCAACTTTTTGGATAACAGCCTGTTAATTGTCATGACATAATATCTTGCACAATCGCTTTTGATGATTATGAGTTTGTATTATCTAATAAAATATCCTTATTGCTTTCTAATGATGCATCATGACATTTTTTTTTTTCAACAGCTTATGCGATTATTAATTTCTAGTGCTATTGAAATGTTATTCTCTTAATTTCATGCATATCTTCTTAAAGGAGTTATTTAATATAAAGACAAAGTTTAGCTACAAAATTGGTTATAGTCTTATGCTATAACCTTACTCAATAAAATAATCATTACTACAAATTTTAAAAATTTAACTATTGAATTGTATATTCTTTACGATTTTAATATACATATCAAAATTTGTGTCAACATTACTACATATTTTAAAAATCTACCCGTTGAATTGCATGTTTTTTTAACACACATGTCAAAATTTGTGTCAATCCAATAAAAAGATATTAAGTAAAGTTATAGTATAAGGCCACAATCAATTTTGTAATTAAACTTTATCCCTGATATATTATAATAATATCTTAATATGACCTTTTCTTAACCCTCCAAAAAAAAAAACAAAAGCAGGGAACGAAGGCAGGTCCAGCCTATAACACAGAAAAATGTGGAGGGGTAGATGTCCTGTTGTTAGATATAGGTAGAGGGTGAATTGGTTTTGTTAAACATAAACTGGCAAGGCCTGGGGAAAATTTGTTAGTGCTTGGAATCATTGATTAACAAACATACTATTACTTATCTTTTTGAAACTTCCATATTGTAATTGTGAATTCGATTGAATTCTTTTTTCCTTATCTAGAATTCATTGCTTACAGCGAACTCCAGAAATTAATTAAAAGAGGGGAATATTTTACCATTTGTGTCTTCACTCTATATATTCACTTGGTTTTTAATATAAACTAATCGTGTGTAGACTGTAGAACAATTCAAAATCTCCCTCCCCCAAATTTTACTAAAATTACATTTTAAGCCATTAGAAAAAGAATAAAAATTTCATGACCCATTCATTTTATACTTCATTGATGTTAGTTTGTTGCATTTTTTTCACGTAAAATTTTAAAAAATAAAATAAAAATTCCCGGTTTACATTATACTAGCACAATTTAAACTTATAAAAATTCATTAAAAAAAGAGATTAAACTTTTAAGGATGTGGTGTAAAGCTCAAGTTTTATACCCTCAAATCCCAGCATGTCACATTATCGTATTACATATTAAAAAATAAATACAACTACACCTAATCAATTTTAATGTCCATTTGAAAATCCAACTCAATTCTGAGTTTATTAAAATGTTATTATTTGTGGTATAATGCATTGGGTTTTAAATAAAAAGTTGATATGACAATTTCTTATTGTATGGGATAAAATATGGATTTTACATCTCTTTCTTACCAAATATAGACTCTTAAAAAAAAATATACTACGTAACATATTGTAGTCGGTGAAACATATATAAAGTGAAACAATATTTGGACATATGATTTTTATTCTTAGAGAAACAAAATAATTAGATTACTCTAGATGAAATTTTAAAAGGCCTATTTTTTCTTTTACAAAAATTATATATATATATATATATATATATATGTATATTTTTTTTTTTAATTTTCTTTTGGCTGCAGTATGAAAGCAAGAGGCCTTTAGAATTTCCAAGATAATGCCTGAAAAAATTGCACCCCTAGTCAACCACTAGGCTTAATGGGTGGGTATGTTTAACTTAGTGGAGTCTAAATGAATATATGACAACCCACTGAGATCCAATTAATGGAGCTTCTTATTAGCCCTCCTAGTTTTCCTTTGTATGAATGTGCTTGCCATATTCAACAAATATATATATATATATATATATATATATGTATGTATGTATGTATATGTATATATGCTTAACATGATAATCTGAAACAAGTATTTATCATTATATTATCTATTAATGTGCCAATAACTCTACAAGATTTAGTTGCACTAAAGATTCAGACATCTGAGATATTTTTGCTCTTTTTTCTGTTTTTATATATTTTTGTCATATATACGTCAGAAAAAAGCGATAGTCTCTATCGTTAATCGCTGATATAGGAGGGGTAAAACTTAGGTAGTCTCGGAGCAGTGCTCCGGGCTCTCACAAAGTGGGTGGACCCCACACATGGGGCCCACCATGGGGCCCACCCACTCTGTGAGAGCCCGGAGCACTGCTCCGAGACTATCTAAGTTTTTCCCATATAGGAGAGGATAATGGTGAAAAGTTTCAAATTGGCCATTCATAGGAGAGCAAATTCTGACATAGTTATAGCAAGGCAGAGCAAGAAGGTTAACTATAAGCGCTCATTCGTTGAGTTTTACTATTTCTTGTCATGGAGATTCCTGTTGCCTGTCAATTTATGGAATATTCCGGAAGCTAGGCAGGCTCTATTGTACTTACTAAGAAACCAGTAGAGATAGACTTTATGGAAAAGAAGTTGACCCACTTCATTGCCAAGTGAATCATCTTCATTTCGCGGAAAAAACCATTAATTTGCTTGCATCAAAGCAGTATATAAATAAATAAATTTAATGGGAAGAATAATTGAGTGGGCTTCCAAAAAGTCATGTCAGTGCAAGTATTACACCAACACCATGTTCTTGATTTCATTCTCGTGTTTCTCATAATTTTGTTGTAAGGATGATGCTGTAAGATCCTGTCACCATATATATCTGCGGAGAGTATCAAACAAAAAACAAAAAATGAAGCTTTCTTTGGGATACCATCTTTAGTAACTGAAGTGATTATGATGGATTTTTGGTTATGTTGAAGTATTCTTGAGGAGTTAAAAGATGTTTTTTTTTTTTTTTTTTTTAGGAATCGATAGATGTAAGTTAGACTTAAAATTTATTTAACTGGTTATATTTTAAATAAATTACTTAAATTACAATTTTTATTAATTAAATGTTGATTTGTCGTCTCTACAAATTTTTATTGAATTATTTTAGTCCAATTGACTTAAGGAAAATATTATTTTCAAAAAATATTCTTATTGAATATTATAATTGTATTTGTTTCAATTAGTTCTAGAAAGTTTTTAGTTTTTTTTCCCCTCAAACACAAATCAAGTATATGTAAATTTTGGAAAATGAACCAAGGATTTGAATGGAAATATTTGTTTGAACTGTAATTTTATGAAATATGACTTTTGGATCGATTTGGATGGAAGTGAATCTAGTTAATTTAATTTTGAAAAATTAATTTTACAATTGTCCATGCTTTGGACCAAGCCAATAAAGGTTATATATTAGCATAGAAACTAGTTTCTTTTGGGGCATTTTAGGGGCATACATGCCATTCTAGTGCTAGCCACAGGAATACAATGTGTAAATTTTGGAAAATGAACCAAGGATTTGAATGGAAATATTTGTTTGAACTGTAATTTTATGAAATATGACTTTTAGATTTGGATGGAAATGAAACTAGTTAAATTTTGAAAAATTAATTTTACAACTGTCTATGCTTTGGACCAAGCCAATCAAGCAGGGAAGTTAATACCATACCGTACCCGCTGGTATGGCCAATTTTTTTTTTTTTTTTTTTGTACCAGTGAACTAACTGGTACCGAAACCCTTTTGATTTGTACTGCTTTGAGTACCGGCCCGTACCAGATTGTTTTGGCCTTACCGGTGAAAATTGGATATTTCGGCCAGTAAATCCAAACCGAGCTGGAACACAAAAAAAAAAAAAAAAAAAAAAAAAAAAAAAAAAAAAATAGTCATCAGTTTTTGTCGTCATAGCCACTCACCACCATATCGCCGGTCCCTTCCATGTCTCTGTTCACTTTCATTTTGTCAATCGCAATCTCCCCATCTGCTTTAGCTTCTTCTTCCTCGCCTTTTCTTCTATGTTCTCTATTTTTCTTCGACTTTTCTGCTTCTCCGTTCTTTGGTATTTCTAGTTTTGAACGCCTATTGCTATATCTTGTTTTGTAACCTAAAGTCCCGCTCCCACATGAATACTGAAGTCATTAAATGAGTCAAAAGTTTTCAAAATTTTCAAACTTATCTCCAAGAACCACCGCACACCCTTAGTGCGATGGTCACTCCACAAGTATAAGTGCTTATGGGGTGTGGGGTGTGGGGGACAAAGGCCAGGGTTTAAGTCTCCAGGAGAGAGTTTTCACACACATATACACTTAAATTAGGTTAGAGTAGAATTTCTATCTTGTATCTAAAAAAAAAAATTTATCTCCAAGCACCCACGTGTCCTAGCTTTAACCTTTGCACATTGATTTTTATTTCTTTTTTTTTTCGTTATTGCATTTAGTAAGCACATGTACTTAGTACTATTATTAAACTGCAACTCCTCTAAAAAAGATTATACTAGAACCATAATTATTAATATTTAAAGGAATTATTATGTCAGACTTTAAAATCATTTTATATTTTTAAGAGAATATATAAAAATTTTAAGAGAATATATATATTTAGCAGTAATCCCGAAACGGTACACCGATATTAACCGGTATCAAAATAATTTGTTTCTCTAGCTAAACTGAAACGGCTTTCGGTATGGTATTGACTCCCTTATAATAAAGGCTATATATTGCCATAGAAACTAGTTTTTTGGGGGGCATTTCATGGGTGTACATGCCATTCTGGTGCTAGCCACAAGAATACAATGTGACTATAATCATAAATATTGTTAAGTATACGGTATTTGATTGAATATGGTTATCATTTCAAGTCTAATGAAAATTTGAAGCTTTTGAACTCATCACAAATTACAATTTTTTATGTCGTTGGACTGATTCCCATTTGAACTGAGTTATAGCTTATAATAAGCTTATGAAGTTTCATCTTATGTAAGGTTTATTTATTTTACTAATATATATATATATATATATATATGATTGGGTTCAAGTTACAACTAATGTAATTTTAAGTAATATTACATCAATTAATATTTTTTAATTGGATACGAATTTTAACAAATTCACTGTTAGATTATATTATTTTTGTATATTCTCCATACTTGCAAACTTTCAACGTGATCTAAGATCAATAGCCATATCATTAATCAATTATTTTGTTTGTTTTTAGACCCCTTAAAGCACAATTGGATTAACCTAATTAATTAGCCAAGTGATTACTTAGTCAAATTTCAGATCTAGGTTAACACAAATATATCATATCAATATAAAGTGTGGAATATAAAGAACACAAAGATATGATGACCCAGGAAAACCAAACCGGTAAAAAACCTGGGGAGGTTTTAACCTAGCTATCCTCAAGGTAAACTTGAATCCACGATGAAAAAATCGAAGTTTTACAATAGCGATTTAGACCACTAACATCCTATTGCTACCCACCAGTAGAAAACTTACTGACACGACCACGTGCAAACTCCGAAACCACGGACTCCTTCTTTCTTGGATTCACCAGCAAGTACAAGAACACCTGCTTGTGTATCTTTAAACTCTTATGGCAGCAACTGAATGATCATCAAGTTCTTGAAGAAATCTCCTTCTTGATAATCCTAAGCATGTGTGAAGGCAACCACCTCTTAGATTTCACAAGAGATTCACACACACAGCAAATAGAGCTACAACCTTTAGAGAGCCTTTGGGTACAAAACCCTAAAAATAAAAAGAGGTACACACGATACTTTAATCTCTCTAAAAGCTATCAAAAACGTTTTAGGGTTTCCCTTATATATAGGAGTGTTTTACTTGAACCCCAAGACGTTTAAGTAGAGTTTGGGTTGAACTGGAACTGTGCAGAAAAATAAATCTGCTCGTGGTTCGATCGATCGAGCCTAATTTTCGATCGACTGAGCCTTGCAGATTTAGTCCAATAAATTCTACAATCACTCAATTCCAATTTTACAAATAAACATACTTTGAGCAAGCCTAAACCTAGACTCTATGTTTTAATCGTGGTTTGCCAACATAATACAAATTGAAGTTCTAATACATTAGTTCCTAAAGTCTTAGAACCTAACATATTTAAATTCAAGTTTTTGTAGTTTAAAATAATGCATAAAAAATGTGTTTGTAGATCAAATGATAAATAACATCCAATTGATATAAAAATTTGTATGCATATTAAAAATATATAGAACATATAATCTAAAATGAGATTTTCAAAATATAAATTTAATAATAAATTACTGAATAGTATAACATTGATATGGTGGGATTTTGTTATTTACTAAACTGTCAAACTCAACCCGGTCCCTTCTCTCCTTTCAGATACAGATTACAATAAGAAATAATACGTTTTGACGCTTTCGTTAAGAATGTGTACATGAGAGGACTTTAGGATTTTGAAACAAGATCAGACTTCTAGCATTGTATTTTTGTTCTTTAGTATGTTATGCTTACGTGGTTTTGGATTTTTGTTTCCAATGATAGTTTTGAAGATATTTTCAGCATTTGAAATATTGAGCTTAGCTTTGGATTTTATTTGACATGTTATTTCTTTAATGATATTTTTTTTTTTTTTTTTGATGGGATGATGATGATAATTATTACTATATAATTAAGAAGGTCTTGCACATTTCTAAGGTGAAAAATTTGTAAGTGCAGTTGTTGTTACATGCCCAGTTTATTCGTGGGCATGACATGCTCTGTTTGGGCCTTCTCAACTAGATCCATCCCTATTAATTAGTGACATTCTTCGTGTTGGCTAGGTTATTCAAGTTAGTATCTAAACGTTTTGGTCCTTTTAGTTAAGAGTATGTGATTTTATTGTATGATTGTTAGTTGAAAAGAATAGTTCTCAAATATGAGTAACATCCCCAATCTAGACCAAATGAAGAAAATAAGCAGGAGCAACATATTTACCGTTAATCATGTTTGAGCTACGTGGAGCCTAATTATATTTGTTTTTTATACGGATTATGATCTGACCTGAAATAAAAGTATTACGATTTTTAATAGGAGATTTTCTTATATTTAGTTTTTTTGACCATTTTTTAGCCCATTGTGAATCTTCCATATGAGATATATATACTATTGTTTCATATTAGGGTTTCAGGGTCATGTTGTTTTAAGAGAAAGACATTGAACTATCACATCTTGTAATTTTTCTTTAAAATAATAAATCACTACAACTCTATAAATATAGACAAATTGTCGAACCACGTAATTTTTGGTGTGATGTTATTGTTGTATGTGTGTTATTTTAATATTAGTTTTATTCAGCTTCTCACATGTCAAGGAATTTGTGTATTTTGCAACCATCAATCCACTATGATGCATGCATGAAAAATGCCAAGACTAAAGTCAACTTAATGTTTTCTGCTATTTATACAGTTTTACTAAATTCAATTGACTTGTTCCATTTATTTATACATCTAGTGCCTAGTAATTATGGGCAATGACAGCACTGCCATCATGATCAGAGCAATATCAGGCACCACCATAACTGTCATAATTATCTATGTGAAACATAAACATAAATATTCACCCCTTTTGTCGTAGGATTGAGGTTCCACCTTAAACCAGAAAGGATAAAGTGTTTTCCACATCAGGGATTTTCGGTAGTCACCTATCGTGACATTTGATCAACCTGATTTATAAGATAAAAAGGAATTATGAATATATATATATATATATATATATATGTTAGGTTCTAAAGATTTTGGATTAAATGTTTAGATTCCTATTTTGTGTATGTTGACAAACCGAGAACAAAAATATGTCTAAATTAGGTGTTAGACATTACTCAAGATTGTACAAATCAAGATTCAAGAACATTCAAGCCGTAGAAAGGAGAGTTCAAGTTCAGTGAAGCTCAACCGAACAAAAATTAGATCTGACCGATCGAAAATCACAGTAAATCACATTCTGCAGAATTTAAATCAGACCCAAGCCTATGAAAACATTTAGGGTTTAAGTCCAACACTTCTAAGTATAAAAGGAAAACCCTAACTACATTTTGAAGATTTTTAGAAGACTTGTGAGTTACTCCTATGAAATCTATGAGGTTCTGTAACTTTCTAACTTTACAGTGTCTACCAGAACGAGATCTACAATCAAGTGCTGGTGGAATTTAGTTGCTGTTACAAGATCAACAACTGGTGATCTAAACCTTTGAGTAGGATCTCAAAGTCATAAGCATGAGAGCTTGTGTTCTGCAAATCCAAGAGAGAAGATTCTGTGGAATTGGAGCTGCACATGATCGTGTTAGTAAGTTCTACTAGAGGTAACATCAAATTTAGGGTTAAATCTTTTGTAAACTTCAATTCTTTCTAGTAGATTTGTTTACCTTGAGGATAGTTAGGTAAAATCCTCCCTAGGTTTTTACCTTGGTACGGTTTGTTTCATTAGTTTTCTTGGGTAATTATATCGTTGTCTTATTTATTTTTCTGCACTGCACAATATGATAATTTGCTGTTTAACCTAAATCTCATAATTAACCTAAGAAACTACTTGGCTAATTCACTAGGATTAAACAATCTGTTTTAAGGAGTCTAAACAAATAAAGAAGTGGTATCAGAGCAGGTTCACTCTGATTGGATTAACGTCCTGAGTGAGATTCTTGATCCCTACTGTCATGGATAATTTTAAGTGTCTTTCTGCTCATATTTGTGATAATTTGAATAAAGAAGATGCTAATTTTTCTGTTGATCTTATTGATGCATGTGAAACTCTCCATAGGGAATTATCTAAATCTATGAAAATTGCTAAGAAATTCAAGGAAGAGTTAAAATTGGCTAATATTGAAAAAGAGGAATTGATTGTGAGATTAGATGAGTCTAATAAAAAGAATGAATTTTTGAGAAATCAATTTTCCTCTTAAGATGAAAAGGTGAAAAGTTTGGAACAAAAGTTAGCTGAGTCTGAAGCTAAATTTGAAAATTTGTCTAATACCAAACTACTTGTTGATAACAAATCTATTTCTGTTTCTGTTCCTGCTCCTGTTAAGCCTAAAGACAAAATTTATACTCCTCATTTCAAGAGGAATCATAAAGAAAAGGCTAATGTTGCTAGGTTAGACAAAGGTAAAAGTTTCGATGTAGACGCTGAAGTTTCAAAACCTGTGTCTAAACCTACTATTAGAGTGCACACGAAATCTGCCTACCTGCCATCTTTGTGGTTGTTGGTCACATTAGACCAAATTGTTATCTGAGACTAGATCTGCTGTTAGGAATACTGATGTTTCTAAATTTGTTCATGTTTGTCACTTTTGTGGTGTCCATGGTCACATTCGTCCTAACTGTCATAAATTGAAATTTAAGAATTCTGTGTTTCAGTCTAGGATATGTGATGATATAACTCCTGCTACAAGTCCTAATAAATTGTTTCATATGCTTTTGAAAAATTTAAGCTTGTTGGCTTGTGAAAGGAAATTGCAGGATATTAGTCTCTCTCAGAAGAAGTGCGTAATCTCTCATATACACTCTAATTCTTTTGGTTCTTCACCTACAAAGCCAAAGACTGGTGCTGTATGGGTGAGAAAAGATTCGCTAAAGTGAGTGTTGCTTACTTGTCCTTGATTTAATTCTTTCAATTATTTGTGGACATGTTTACTTTCTGTTTTTTGCTATCTTGTTTTCTAGGTTGCTTTGATAATTCCAAAAAAACAAAAAAACAAAAACATTAAAAAATTTCAAAAAGACAAAAATATTTTATTTTGTGTCTAGTTTTATTTTTTCTTGAGGATTACATGAATTATAATATCTCTCTCATGATTTAGAACATGCTTGATATTGTGAAGAAATATAGAAAGTATGTGTTGCATAACAGAGTGCTGAGCTATTTTTGATTTTGTATAAGTATGTACTAGTTTGTACATGTACTCATGGGTTAATTAAGAAATTAATATTTCTTATTTATGTACTCTCTATAGCTTAGTTAAGCACTGTCATGCATTGCTGTTACATTTTATTCATTTAACATAATGTGTACATTTTGTTTTTTGTCATAAAAATTTTGAAAATCCAAAAAGATTTTTTTTTTTTTTTTTTTTTTTTTTTTTTTTTGGGTATTGCACACCACTAAGTGTGAAATTAATGTTGGCCAATGAAATTTACATTTCATGACTGTGTACCTTGTTTAGTTTTGATGAGCTATTTTCTGCACTTTGCTAGTTTGTGCAATGTAGTGCTTAATTGTGTGAGTTGTTTATAGTCTTTAAAAAAATTATCTTGATTTTGATGTCACATTATTTTGATCATAAAGACTAGAAAATCCTAGGAGAAATGCATAAATAACCATCTCACCACTGTTACTCGTCAATCATGAACACCTATGTGCAAATCATAAAAGCTGTGCTTGGTAAGATACAACACTTGTACAACAAAATTTTATAAGGTGTTATTTTAAAATATGAAAAAGAAAGGAAAAAAAAATCATCAAAAGAAAAAGAATGAAAGAATATAAAATAAAATAAAAATGCATTTAAATGATTGCAAGCTTATTTTCGAGGAGATGTGAGAGTCATATGATGTAACTCTCTAAGTGATAGTCACTTTCAAACCAATGTAATTGATGATGTAGAAAATTTGTTTGATTACTATCTACATATCACCTATTATGTACTCTGTACACTTGCTAGTTGCACACATTACACGCAAATCAATGCTAAATTCTGTACATATGATTGTGTGTTGTTTAATCTGGTCATCTTTAATTGCATATGATTTGATGTGTAAATGCAAATTTTTTTTGTTTTGGTTGGGAATTTGAAAATAAGATTTTCATGTTTTAGAAGTTTAAATTATGTAATTTTAACTTCTTGATTGGTTTTGATATTTACATTTAAGAGACATCATGTTTTTAAAACTTTATTGAATCATGTGCATCTGCATTGAGTTTTAAAAACTACTTTTTAAGTTGTTTTTCTGCATAAAATTTCCATATTTTAAAAGTTTTAGAATTTACATTGTTTGACCGATTGAAGATGCTCTTGACCGATCGAAAATGTTCAGGTTTTGAATCAAAACTCTCTGCCTCTCACAATCACTACCTAATCGATGTTCAGCCGATTGAAACTGGAAAATTTTCAATTTTTAGATTCTTGACCAATCAAATTTTTCATGCATCATTTGTGATAGGATTCACATGCATTGTATTGTTTTCTTTATCTATCTTGCGTTTTTGCAGTCATATCTCTAATAAAATGTTTCACACACAGCACGTATACACTTTGCTAAATTGGGTACTCAACTTGATTTAAAAATTAATTGATTAATTTTTGAGTTCAGTACATTTTAGTATATGCTTCTTTTTTTTTCTTTTTTTTTTTATGTGTGAACTGCAGAAATTTTTTTAAGAGATATTGTGGATAATACATGTGCAAATATTTTCTCTAAAACACTTTGCATGCTGATTGTGCCTGGCATGTTTGCATGCATCTATTTATGGGTCATATAATGTAAAGTTTGCATATATTGAAAGAGAGAATATTTATATTCATGGGTACTCTCAACTTATTTTTTAAGTTAGGTTTGTGTTGTTTTAGGTTTCTCCACTTCCTAAATTTTCCCCAAAATTGTTTTTCCTATTTTTATAGGGGGAAAAAGCTTTTTTTTTTTTTTTAATCTATATTGTTCTTAGGGGGAGTTGCCTCTATTTTCTATAGAGCTGAATTGTTTTGTGTTCCCTTGATTCTCTATTTTCTCTTATCTTCTGTTATGTATGTTTACTATCTACTCTTTGTTTGAGTAGTCTTTGTCAATACGTGACAGAAAGGGAGAGAATTATATGAAATTTAGGAATCATGCCGTTTTTGAATTAAGGGGAGATGAAATTGTTTTTGAAAGGTGAAGAATATAAGTTTTTTTTTTTATGTGTCTAACTAGGGGAGAGTTAGTTTACATATTTATTATTTATTGTTTATCTGTCTTTATTTCCACACAAGCATTGATGTGCTCTTGTGAGTGTTTCAGGAAAGACAGGTATATTCCAATCAAGATCTTCTGCCTCTTCTTACAACTTCTAGGATAGGAGTCTTAGATTGAGATTTGTGATGTATTTGGGCATTTTATTGTGTATGGGCATTATGTTGTATGTAAGTTTTGTCACGGATTGCCAAAGGGGGAGATTGTTAAGATTTGAATTTGTAGTGTTGCAAACCATGACAAAAAGTAAGTTTCATTGAGTTAGAATGGTGTACTTTCAAGTCCAAAACAAAAAAACTCAAGTTCAGGATGAAAAAAAGTGAGTTGCAATCTGGTTCTCTTGATTGCTCTCGATTGTTATTCGATTGCTATTCGATCAGTCGAAAGTCACATATCATCAAAAATCATCAAACTTAAAAGGCCCATAACTTGTCCGTTTGAAACCCAAATCGCGATCCCTTTTTTTTCAGTATTTAAAGAACATTTTTAGCTAACCCTAGGGGTGGTTTTCAAAGAGAGAAGAGTGCATCTTGTGCCTCTAATTGTAGATCTAGAGTACTGTACCTAGAGCTCTCTCAAGTCTTCTACCGGCAATATTCTTTGAAGAAACTCAAGATCCGGTATTGTAGAAGTTGCTGCAACAAGATCAACTACTGATGGTGATCTGAAACCTTTGAGTGGGATCTCAAAGTCACAAGCATGGGAGTTTGTGTTCAGCAAATCCAAGATAGAAGAGTTCGTGGAGTCGGAGCTGCACATGGTCATGTTAATAAGTTTTACATGAGGTAGCTTCAGATTTAGAGTTTAAATCTATTGCAATCTTCCATTCTATCATAGTATATTTGTTTACCTTGAGGATAGTTAGGTTAAATCATCCCCAAGTTTTTACCTTGAAACGGTTGATTTCATTAGTTTTCCTAGGTCATCATATTATTGTCTTCATTACTAATAGGCTAAAAACGTATTGACCCCTTGTGATGAATTAATTGATTAATTAGCCAAGTTTATTAATTAATAAAATTAACATGCAAAAGCGTGGTAGTACAAACAAATCACCAAATAAACTAAGTATGCAGTGGAAAATAAATTGACACTGTGATTATTTACGAATGAGGAAAACCTACACAGCAAAAAGCTTACCGGGTGATTTTAAAGTCACCACTCCCGAGAATCCACTATTATCACAACAAACGGTTACAAGTAAAGGAATCTCAGTACCTTATACTAACCTACAATTGAACCCTACCCCAATACCCAATTGGACTTCTTCTGTAGTGACAATCTCTCCTTGTAATGCACAGCTCCCAGTACGTGACTAATCAATTGAGCGAATCCTAGTATGCGACTTCAATCACCAACTAGAGAAGGTTGTTGGCTACAAAGTTCTCTAGTTCATCCAATGATGAAGATCGAGAAGTTTCTTGGTTACAAAACCCTACGATACATAAACACAACAGCTTCTTCACAAGAAAGATGAACTATGGCAAATTCTGTCTCCGGTCACAATTTGCTTGAACAAATTTTGCTCAACACTTGTGCAACTTATGTCCACTTTGACGGCTCTTAAAATAATCATTTTATATGTTTAGGGTTGTTAGAAAAGAAAGCTCAAACACACAATCACGGATTTGAGTCAAAACAGAACTAAAAGTTTGTTTTTCATAAACCTCAATAGATACCCTATATGTCGAGCTACTGTCGAGCCACAGGCTTCAACGACTCTTCAAGGCTCGATAGATGGCTAGCTGTCGAACTTTAATGAACAGCACTTTTTGCACTTGAATCTTGGACAGACTTGTATGGTTTTAACACTTAAACTTGAAACAAGTTTCTTGAAGTATTAAACACATCCTAGATTTACCCAAATACAAGTAAAGTGCGTTTTGTCAAAGGATTAGTCAATTACATAAAGTAGTGACATATGTTCCTAACAAGTGAATCACATATGTCCTAACAATTACTTTTATACACTAATTAATATGTTTGCATGTGTTTAACCTAGATCTCATAATTAACCTAAGTAAATACTTGACTAATTCATTAGGTCAAAATAATCTGATTTTCAAGGGGTCTAAGCAAACAAACAATATATATATAGTGGTAAATAAAACACCTAATAATTTTATTTGGAATAAATAATTTTCAAATCACACCGATGGATTACATGTTCTTTATATTTTTAACACGCATACTAAATTTCACTTTAATTGAATTTTATTTACCATTTAACTCATAAACACATCTTTGATTCATAATTATAAACTATAAAAACTTGAATTTTAAATATTTGATTGATGATTTACTCATAAATTTTTTATCAAGGGGCTAACATGTACCACATCATTATATCCTTTTCTTATATGCCATGCTTTATGCTTATTATGATTATTTTTATATGAGTTGGCAGAAGATTTTCTCATTATGAGAGTTGAGTATGATATTTTGTTAAGCTTAGTTGGCTATCCAGATCATTATATTAATCATAGATATTTTTCTATGCAGTTTTGATAATTATTCTAATCTCATCAGCTTTTTCACCTTCCTGCCATATTTGTGACCTAGTATTTGCTCAACGGAACGGTTTCATGTGACAAAGGATCATTTGAATGTAAAACCCGTATGGAATAGAGCGGTCTTCTTAACTTTTAAGTTTTTTGGAAAGAATTCATTTTTTTTTTAATTACTCCAGTAATATTTTATTTTCTAAAACTGACAATAAATACAAAATATTACATTATTGAAAATTTTATATGAGTTAGGGATATGACTTTAAATTTGTAATATCTATTCGAAAAAATGAATTATTTAAAATAGAAATAAAATTTTAAACAAAAAAAATGGACCCTACTTGTTTGCTGATTATGAGCTGCAGGTTTTCATAATTAGAGCACAGGAAAATAATGTATATTTTGAACCCTGTCAAAGAAGAAGAAGTTAACTGTTTTTCTCCAATATATTAATTTCATGGCTACACTGTTAACTTTGCATGTTAATTAAGCGGAAGAAAATAGTTAAAGTTTGAGAGACTAGCTAGTATATACATGTAAAATTTACTAGTTTACTTCAGGTATGCTTTCTAAATCAGGCTTCCACCCTTTGCTATCATCATCAACTGTGAACTCATCTGCGCTATCTATGCCCTTTTTGATATTAAGTCGAGAAACCATTTCATCAACAGCGACTACTCCCTTTTGTATCATCTCTTGCAGTTCTTTCTTTGTAATAACCAGTTTAATCCTCACCACTCCACTTTCTTGCACAGCTTCCTCTTCTGGGTTTGCAAACCTCACTGTTTTCTTCTTGCCTACTTTTGATGATGACAGAGGAAGAGGTAGTAGATAGTATACATGATTTCCGAGAAGTTTCGTGTCTGGTTTGAGATGCCTGAGGACAGGAAGGGTGTCTGAAATTGCATGGCCAGGAAACTCTGACAAGATTTGGTGGACTTTCATGGGTGCTTTGTATGTAAGGATTTTCCCATCTGTTTTCCTGATCTTGGTAACTTTATCTTGCAGGCCTAAGCTATTCCCCATGGTTTTGTTTATTGAGAAAAATCTTAGAGTTTAATGGTGGTTTTCTAAGTGGAGAGTTTTAGAAGTAGATTGTGTTATATTTAAAGGAAGTGGTTATAGAAAGTAACCTCATCATGTTTAAGATATTACACAAAATGACCTTTTCTCTCTCTCTGGACCCCTTGAAGTTGAAATTCCTGTTGTCTTTGCTGGACCTTTCTTTTTTTTTTTTCTTTTTTTCTTTTGGGGAAACGTCTTTGCTGGACTCAAGAGTTCATATTCCATGTCATGACCTCCTAATTGAAGTAATCATGACCTTCTTGAAAAAACTTGAGGATCGACTTGTGATTTCTTTGAGTAAAAACATAGGGGTGAGACTGAGTCAGGATTGTTGGAAATTAATATGTGAGATGAACCTGCACGAGGAACATGTTATTACTTATTTTCAAAAGGCAATCCATGAGATTTTAAACTTTTTAAATGAGATTTTTGAGTAGAGACAGAGCAAAATGAGATTATCTCCTATGATACCACGAGAAATTATTAAAAATTACTAATTTAAAACCCAATTTCACAGCTTATGTCAATTTTAAGCTAACTAACAAATTAAGCCTAATTGCTAATGTAATTAGCCAATTAACATATGCATGGATATAAAAACATAGAAGCAAATCCCAATCACAATAAAAGCAGCCCAAACACATTGAAGTGTTTATGGAGAGTAAAACAGAAATCGAGCAAAAAGCTCTTCAGGGCCACTATTAAGTCTACAAGTCACTTAGCTACAAAATCTTAACTTATTAGGAAATGTAAAATATAATCAATTAACCGTTATTCCAACAAATAATGCTACCTCACAAATCATTCCCTAGCTTTGGTCTTCACAATAAATTTTGGAAATTATGATATGACAAAAAGGATAAAAGATCAAAATTTGTAAAAATGTTTATGAAATATGAATCCGAATTAGTAAGAATAGCAAAGTTCAAATATCTTACTTATCAATTACCACATAGATGATAGAACCATGTTTACTGAGTTAGATCTCGACAATAACATTTGCCAAACATAAATTTGTTACCTAATTTTTAAAACAAGTAGACTTATGGTCTGTTTGAGATCCACTTATTTTGCTGAAATTGAAAACTTTTTGCTGAAAGTACTGTACATAAAGATAAAAATTAGTTGAAATAGTATAGTGAGACTCACGAATAGTACTAAAAAATGCAGTGAGACTTATGAATAATAGCAAAAATAAGCTAAATAGTAAAATAAATTGGCAAAATTAGTCATGCCAGACGACACTTATTAAGGCAATGAGACAAATCCATAATGTGTCCTCTCTACGTTAGGGAGTTAGGACTACCAAGTGGATTCCCACCAGAACCCATTTTTAGCTAACTAGGGTGAATGATTAAGTAAGAATAAGATCCAGTGGGGCTGCTACAACAACTATTTGTTTTGGTGCTTGGCCTCTGTGCACCATAGATTGGCCTAGCTAGCTATTTGGTTGACTACGTCTATTGCAACATTGACATCTGCATCTGCTGTGCTCTTTTAGCAGAAACGTCACAACATGCTTATTTAGGTCGGCTAGGCACTAGACCACGTTATAGTTTTCTTCTTTCTTCTAGTGTTTGGATGCCAAATTAATTTCACTCTTCAAGATATTGAGAATATGTTTGAGTGAAAAGGGAAATATATACATGATTTATATTGTGATGCTAACTATTTACTGAAAGTAAAATACCAATTAAATCTCAAAAAAAAAAAAAAAAGAATAATCAAACAGCCGTGTGTTCATTGCTTGTTGTGCAAATCCTACTACGCATGATGCATTTGTTGATTAAGACTATAAGTACCCCCACCCAAAAAAAAAAAAAAAGTAAAAATAGAAAATAAAATTAAAACAAAAGAGTGATGAAACTTCCTAAATTAATAAACAAATAGGCATACGTGCGTGCAAAGCGTTTTTATAAATGTACCTATGTATAAGTAAATCTATTTTTGATGGACACTTTTAGTTTAAAAAACAAGGGGAAAAAAGCACCATAAAACCACAAAATATATAATAGTCAAATATTGAAAATTAAAAACATGCGTGTCTTTTGCCTTCATCAATAAAAAATAACGAGTGGCGAGTATAAACTTGGTAATAAACTTTTCCACCTTGTCATGACTCATGATGAGGAAACATTGGCATGAAACGCACTGTATTTCCTCTTTAAAATTATTTTTTAGATGTTAAGAATTAAAGACTACAATAACATGATCTAGACATTATAATTTTTTCAGTCATTTTCATAATTGTTGACATTTTAAATGTCATTGAAGTAACATCACTTTCATATATTCATATTATTTCAACAGTTATGAAAATTGTTGTGTTTCTACATTTTTTTTTGTATTAATATTCACCCAATTATCCATTTAGACTATAATCATCATGAAGCGGATTCATGTAATTGTCTATGGCATGTGTGGTCCGTTGGTTAATTGATTTTGGTTTTTCGAGCTCCAACTACATGTAGGATATGCCTCAAAGACCCAAAAGTTTGAAGGAAAAAAAATTGAAAATGGTTTAATTAGAGGAGCAGAATGAAAGTTGCAGTTTGAAGCCAAGTGATCAGTAAAGGAAGAAAACAATGGTAAACGGTGTGCTAGGCAAAGTGGTAATTATCACAAAGCAGAGCCTGGCTAAGTTGAAAGAAATTGCAGGAGAAATGTCAGTGTGAACCATGAAAATGATTGTGAGGCATTTGGTGCATGAATTTTGGAGATTGGAGAGCTTCACAAAAAAGGGGTGGGCTTAGTGCTGACTGCTAAGTGATGATGTTTTCAACACGCTTGCTTGATATAATACTTCTCTAGCTCGTGGGTAATTCTATTTACTAGTGGAGGTAGGAAATGAGTTCATTCAGCTGGAATTTCCAATGGAAACAGAAAAGTACAATGAATTTTATTTCACAAAGGGAGCACCACTTTTTTGGCTGAATTGCCCTATTAGTTATCATCATGATTTAGATGTGACACTCAAATAGATTAATTATGGGAAAGCTCCTTTTTTTTTTTTTTTTTTTTTTTTTTAATGGCTGGGTGGAGTAAAATTTTCAAGAACTCATTTGAGAACTAAGCAAGAAATAATGTGACCCATGATAAGAACTGGCATATTGGAGAATGATTTTTAGCATTGAATTTTTCAGTTAAAATATTCGTGACTAGTTAAAGAACTATTTAGTTGTATTGGAAGATTTATCATGGTTTAAACTTCATATATGATTTGAAGTTAACCCCATGAAAAATAAAGAAAAATGAAAATCCTAAAGAGCTTTCATATTCTATAATCATGGCCTATCACATTTTACGAATTCACTCGTATATCAGTGTCACTGTCAATGATGCAAACTTTTCTTTAATTTTTTTTTTTTTTTTAAGGAAAAAAAAAATACAACTGAATAATAATCATATAGTTATGAATGATTAGTCAATATCAATATGGATTCAAATCAGGAATAAATAATTTTGAAAGGGATAATTGAGGGACTCAAATAGACAAGGTGATATTATTCAGCAAAAAAAAAAAATAAGGCGATATACAAAATGGATTGGCAGCCACCCAATAAGCAGGGGTACTATCCTTTTACTGCCACTCAACTTCTATCACTTGTGTTTTGTGACGGAACTTATGCTGCATTGAATTTGAAATCGCCATCTCTGTATATTTTACTCTTTTTTTTTTTTAAGACAATTTATCCAACTGTTGAAACTTACCAGAAAACGGAATAACCAAAAGACTAAAATTAAAATGAAAAAAAAAAAAAAAAAAAAACACTTGGCGGTTCTAGAATGCACTTAGTTTACCATTCCAGAATATCTCTTAACATAAATAGAAGTTATTCATACGTACAAGCAATCATAGAACTAGGCAACGATTATTAAGAATAAAAATGAAAGGGGGAAAGACCTTGGCCAATGATTGTTTGCCAGGTAAAACAATTGGATTATTTCCTTAATGAGGAAAAAAAGTTATTTTTCACAAATTAAATATCTACTCTTTTTCTATTATTATTTTCATCTTAATTTTATGATTCTGATAGTACAAGTCTAGTGTCACAACTTGCGACACAACTCGCCCATGTAGCGAGTTGTGGTTGGTGGAGGGGTGATGGTGGGTCTACACCCCTCCACCAACCACAACATGCCACATGGGCGAATTGTGGCACAAGTTGTACCACAAGTTATGGCACTAGACTTATTTATTCTGATAAGGATTAAAATGGCATAATCAGTTATGTCAACATGATGAATGCACCTCCCTTTTTTTTTTCTTTTTTCTTTTTTCTGAGAATGCACCTCCCTATATTTAAGAACAAAAACAAGAAAAAGTAAAAGAAAAGAGCCACTTTCTTTGGGCCTAGAAAGAGACCTATAAAGTTCAACAAAAAAAAGAAAGAAAGAGAGACCTATAATGATGTATTGAAGTTCATAGCTTTTCTTGCACGGGAAAAACTTAGATAGTCCCGGAGCAGTGCTCCGGGCTCTCACAAAGTGGGTGGGCCCTATGGTGGGACCCACGTGTGGGGCCCACCCACTTTGTGAGAGCCCGGAGCACTGCTCCGGGACTACCTAAGTTTTACCCTTCTTGCACATATCATAGTTTACGTTGCAAGACCGTTGCAACGGTACATTCCACAGAAAATTCTCATTTAGAGTTTTTGGGTTTTGTTTGTCTTTACTCATGTTGTTTGCTTACTCCAAGCATGAAAAATCTATATCATCATTTTAAGTTCATCAACTTCAAAATTGGACGATTAAAGTTTATACAATAAGGGTAACGTTTCTTTTCTTCTAACAAGTATTTCTTATTTCTACTACCATTGTGTCTGTGACTCTGAATTCTTTATGATACTTATTAATTTTTATACGGACAGGATATTTGTAGTAGAGTTCTTGCTCTATATAATGTAAGTTATCAAAATTATAATCATATGTGACTTTATTATTGACTGTATCTAGTGACTCAAAGATAGATAATAAAATAAAAAAAATGAATAATTATATAAGTATAAAAAAAAAAAAAAAAAATCAAGTATAAATTTTTTTTTTTTTTTTTTGGTAGAACAAGTATAAATTTTTTATACTATATAGTTATATATAATTAAAGTATGATTTCTAAAATTTACAACCCCAATAATTTAATTGGTCCAAAGAGTCATATATATATATATATATATATATATATGAATGGCCAATTGGCCCGTAAGATGTACCCAATCTCTTAAAATTAAAAAATTAAAAAATAAAAATAAAAAATAAAAAATAAAAAATAAAATAAAAAGCTTTTTAACATAAAGCATTTCCTGAAAATTATTTTCTATTAAATCGAGAAATAAGAGACTACGAGCCTTTCAGCAATGTTCCTCATTTATTTCTATTCTATGTTAGTTCCTCTTGGATATGCGTATGTCTGACCGTTAGTTCCTCTTGGATATGCGTATGTCTGCCCTTCTTCTTTTTCTTTTTCCTTTCTTTTTTCCTTCAAAATTTTGATAGAGATAATATACATCCGACGCACACATAAATGTTTTAATTCGTAATCATATTTTCAGAATTGTGCAAATGATTGATAAGGAATATAAAATCAAAAACCTACGTATTGTTTTATAGAGTTATCATATTTTCTACTGTAATTATTGAACCAAATTTTCAATTATGAATATTAAAATTAGGTTCACAACAAAACGAAGATGATTTTTTAAAAGACTATATGATTTTATACATTGAAAAAGAAACTATTGTCAAATTTTAGTATAAAACCAATAACAAATGATTTTCAAATTTTAAAAAGCCTCGAGCTCCATTTTGATTGATAATTAGTTTGAAATATATTGAGAAGTAATTATATTAACTAGAGACAAAGTTTTCCTACAAACTTAGTTGTATCCAATAACTCTCACTAAAAAGATTAATATGACTACATATTTTGAAATTTTAACTATTATTGGATTACATATTCTTTATGTCCTTAACACACATGTTAAATTTCATATCAATCAAATTTTATTTAGTATTCGATTCATAAACTTATTTTTTATGCATAATTTTAAATCATAAAAACTTGAAATTAAAACATTTGAATGATGACATAGTTATTAATCTTTAATCTTCTGAAAATTTTGCAAGCATGAAACATATAAAAAGAAAATGTAATCTAATGGTAGATTTGTTAAAATTCATATTTTAATTAAAAAGATATTGAGTGGAGTTGTAGCCATTGACTACAACCAAGTTTATAACCAAAATTTTTCCATTAACTAAATAGATCCTAGCTTAAATTTTTCTAGATTAATTTAATCTTGAAATTTTTTTAGTATACTCTTCATTCCCAAATTCCAAGAAAAATAAATTGTTCATGTTTTGGCACCCAAAAATTGAATTTTGATTCTAATGTGAGTTATTAATGGATGTAACAAAGTTATTATACAATGTGTGACCCTGCTACTGCTTGTCCAAATTAAATCACATTAAAAAAATTATTAAAAAAAAAAAGATGAAATTTTGAAAAAAGAATAAGAAACCTAGGTTACAACTTACCACACAACATAACAGAGTCTACCATCTGATTTAACATAAACACTATGTTATGTAACCCATCACAATCTAATAATAATAATAAATAAATAAATAAAAAGTGCGAGTACTTAATGTGATGTGAGTTCCCAATACAAACAACAACAAAGCCTTAGTCCCAAAATTTGAAATCGGCCATTAATTCTCGACAAATTAGATTGGATCATCCACATGAAATTTTTTTCTCCATTCTATCATATCTGAAGTCTTACTCTTTGCAACTTGAGTACCGAATAGATGTAATAAAACTACTATCATATGTGACATGAATAAGAATCCCAGATTACAAGGTGACATGGTTGCGTTTACAATCAAATTTGAATGTACACACTATATTGTATGTAACTCTCTAATTAAAATAACTAGATAATGTCTCGCGCGATGCGCAAACTACTTTACAATTTCATTTGAAATCATTTTTATGTATATTAAGACCTACATATAACACTTATTTTGTTGTATAATACTTATATTTGCCCACAATATTGTTGAATTTTTTGAAACTTGATTTTCTTAATTCATATTTTATTTTAAAAAATTGTATAAAACTATAAGACTATAACATATTATAATATTTAATGTCAAAAGTAGATTTTATTTTTTAAATTGACTAAATGATTTTGAAACCTATAAATAAGAAAGCATAAAATACTTTTATATCCTAAAATTACATAAATTTAAACAATCTCTCAAACACTTCCTCAACCACTCTATTCTCACAACCAAATATGGAGAACTCAATCACAAACACTCAATTCATTATCTCAATGAAATTAAAAAAATCATTTGTAAGTATCAAAATAAAGAGAACATGAATAGACAAAGAGAAATTGGCTAAAAACACATCCATTTATCAAAATTTAATTGTCTTTAGTTAGGATTTTGTGTCCTTTTTAAAAAAAAGCATAAAATACTTTGAAATCATCATTGATTTTTATAATCACTATGACTCATGCTACACAAAACAGCAGTAAAAATTACCTACAAATTATGAGTTCTAACACACACACACACACACACACACAAAGGATAACTTCATAAATAATCAATTAGAATATTTCATTTTTTTTTTAGTTCTAAAAAAATAAAAATACAACCACCACACACCCCTAGTGCAATGGTCACTCCACAAGTATAAGTGTTTGTGGAGTGTGGAGGGCAAGGGTCGGGGTTCAAGTCTCCAAGAGAGAGCTTCACACTCATATATACTTAGGTTATGCTAGAGTAGAATTTTTATCTTGTATAAAAATAAAATAAAAAATACATTTATGACTTTCCCAAACCAAAATCTCAAACACCCAAAAACTCAAAGTGAATCATAACCTTCACAAAATCCACAATGTCCGACTTTAACATCAAAACCATAAGCTACCGTTACTAAATAAAAAATTCAAGCGCCCTTCCTTGGTCATTGCCTACTCGTACGGGTTAGGATCAAATGGTACTGCAATGTTAGAGTTATGTAGATGTCATTGAAATGTTGAAGGTAAATGACATCATTTTTGGTTTGAGTGTATTTGAGATGGGATGGCATGAAGAACTATGGACATGTATGTATAAAGGAGTAGAAGTGATAAGGGTAAATGGAAATACAAAGAGTTTTTGTTGAGTGGGAGAGAGGAAAAGTCTTGAAACATATATTGAACCAAATGAAACAAATAGTAATCTTAAAACATTGAATAAAAAATCTAACAAAAAGTTGTCTTGAAACATTGAACCAAAGGAAATAAAAAGTCCCTATTTTTAAATTTGTTCTAATTATCTCTAATGTGACTTAAGAGTATTTCAATTCTTTTCATAGAGTGCTTGGGATGTAAGGGTTCAAGATGTCCAATCCTATTTGAATGCCACTCCAAGGTTGTTTGTGATACTATGACTGGATGCAATGTTCCACCTTCAGTGATATGCAACATAACTGAAGGTATTCGACATAAATTGCAAGACTTTCGATAGGCATAAGTTTCACATGTTCATCAACAGGGTAATCGTCCTGCTCATTTATTAGCACAATATGCTAGGCGTATTGTTGATTATGTAACTTAGATAGAGGAAACACCTTCTATGGTTAAGTATATTGTGGCTTATGATGTAGCGATGTTATCTTCGTTTTAATAAAAGTTACCATTTCTTATCTCCCAAAAAAAAAACCTACAAGAAAATTTGGCAATGTTATTGTCATGTTATATTGTGATATGCCTTTCAAAAATTCATGTAAATTCCATATATTATTTAGTATTCAATACATCTAAATAAAATAGTAATAAATATATAAAAACTATAGAGGTGTTATAGAACAATTATGTACTACTATCTAAACAAAAATAATGACAAATTTGTTTTTAAGTTAAGAGGCCGTATGATTCAAGTCAGCTCAACTAGTAAAATTTCTTACAGTCTAAATAATAAATTTGAGTTCCAAACTTTACTTACACCAAAAATCAATTGGATTTATAAAATACTATTATATAAAAAATATGAGCTTCAGTAATAATGATAAAGTACACATCATAAATTAAAATACTATTACATTTTATAAATAAAAAATAAAAAAATTAAGACGTCCAAATTGAACTGTAGGTACGGTAGTCAGGTTGTGTAGCATTAGGTGTATGATTTTTTAACTTATAGCCGTGGATCCAACAACTAGTTTACTCAAAAGAAGCATGATTCTTTTTTCTTCCCTGTTGTTCACGTTGGAATTATGGCCTTGGAAGAACTCAAAATGTGGAAGCAACTCAAATGGGACAAAGACAGCAGTAATCTTTCCTCATCATGATCCCAAACTTTAAAGGCAACTAAAACTTTGATTTTCCTCCCAACATTCCTTCACTTTTATAGTGGCTTCTAGACCGAGTCTATTAAGAGGGGAATCATGGTCGGCCGACGTGGCGCACGAGACCATGACACTATTGCCTCCTAATGGTTGAGCGGCACCGCCTCGAAGAATTCTCTTCATTGGCTAACTTTCACTTGACTTGGAGATTAAACGGTCATTAAAAACAATAATTAATGATGCTTCTTCTTTCTTAACTTCAGTGCTGCATTTCGTTTTCACCACAACAGTGTGACGTGTCTTGCCAATATTTGTGGAGACCCAAAATGTTACTTTTGCTTAATTGGTCATGGTTGTTGTGGAAACCAAGCCAACTCTAAGCTTTTGTGTAGAAGATACTCACGTTTTTTTTTTTTTTTGGAGAAACAAAGATACTCACGTTAGCGTAGGCTTTTGAAATATAGAATGGATCCAAGGAAAAATTTTGGACGTGTACGGAGATTGAAAATCCAAAGATTCATTAACAAGGAATAACAGTGTATATCACCCACAATGGCGGAGTTAAGAATTTTGCCTAAAGGGTAACAAAATTCCTATAATAGAGCTCTCTTTTCTAGCCCGTAGCTATGTAAAGTTGTACCCTACGTTCTTTCTTAGACCAAATCAAAAATAATTAATTTTGAAATAAATTTTTTTTTTTACCGATTTTTCATGCATGGTACTAAATTTTTCTTTAAATTATTATAAATAATTTGAAAACATAAATATTAAATTTTGTTGAGTTATAAATTGACCCAGTAAATTAATTCACTTACCCATTGATTAATTACCTAAATTATATGCAAAACAAATTAAGGCACAAACAAATCACCAATCTAAATTAGAGCACAGCAACAATTAAATTTGACACAGTGGATTGTTTACGAATAGAGAAAACATTTGTAGGAAAAACATCACTAAGTGAATTTCAGCTTACTACTCCTAAAGAATTCACTAATCAAGAACAAGCGGTTACAAGTACAAGAAATCTTACCCTTGTGACCTATTCCAAAGTACCTACCTACAATAGAACCTTAGCCTTAATCCCTAATTGAACTTGATCTTGTAGAAGCCTTTTCCTTTGTATGGATCCTAGTATATGACTAACTCCTTTGCACGAATTTCAATATATGACTAACTCCACAGCAACCCAAAGAGATAAAAACTCCCAAAAGTTGAACACCATTTTTTGGCCAAATCTTAGGATAAATCTTCTGAAGATTTATTGCTGATTGGTACTGATTTTGTCTAAGATTTTTTGCTAATCACTGACCTAAACTCAGTTATGAATAAAGCCTTTCACCAACACACACCAACCCCTCATAAATTCTCTACTTATTCTCTTGTTTCTAGATCTTAAATCAGCTCCCTAGTTCTTAAGTGAACTTTTAAGTTTCTAAGCTCTTAAGTTCTTAGATCAGCTACTTACTCTCTCAGTTATTAGTTCATAAATATCCCTCGTACACTCACCCATAAACACCCATATCTCTTACATCAGAAAAATCCTAGCAACATAAATGTCTACCAGCCCCATGGCCAAAAATAGCTAGATATTTCTGACTCTTTCCATTTTCATTTACCCATACTACCAAAATAGCCTTCACTACTCACTACATATACAATTATCATCATGAGCATGACATGGTGTAAAAGTGATCTTGCTGCCCTAGTTAGAATCTCTCTCTCCTTTCATTTCATACTAAGCGTTCCTCATTTATTTGTTATAATTACAAAAATGGATTTAGCAAAAACAAAATTACAAAAATGGAGCCTATAATCTTTGTCTATAGTTTTTTTATTGAGAGCTATAATGTATTTGTAACTACGGAAAATTTTCCACATGAGACACAAGAGTTTGGTGATGTAGACACTTTCCTTGACCTATGCAACCACTAACAGCTGGACATCCATTCTTTTTTATTTCACTACTGGACTATTTCTTTACTGTAGCTGGATTTTTCTCCATTTGCTGACTCCTTTGCTGTAAAAAAATGTTTTGGGCCTTCTTATAATCCTTGCTGGGCCTAACTTAGGTGTGAAGCATAAAAAGTGAATCTTTTAAAATATCACCGATAACCTTTGGACCATAAGTTAAGCCTAACGTTAAGTCTCAGTTTTGGCCTCCCCAATTGCTATATTTGTCAAAGGGAAAATTTCACCCCTAATAGGTACTATCCTTTGAATAAGCAGTGTGGGGTTTCTATCACCTTCCCCCACATCATGGTTGTCAAAATCGCGATCTAGATCGTAGGATCGCATGATTTTACAATCCCACCTCACCAAAATGTTTAGGATCACAATAGGATCGTAAAAATGGTAGGAACGTGCGTAGGATCGTGTAGGATCGTATAGGATCATAAGATCGTATGGGATCCTACCAATCCTACCAAAAACATATATTTTTGGTTTTTTTTATGAAATAATTTTTTTGTTTTGATGAAGTTTTAAGGGTTTTTATTTTTTCATGTTGTGATGGTATTACTTTTTATTTTTTATTTTATAAATTTATGTTAACCTAAGCAAATGTTTTATGTTTTCTAGTTTCTAGTTCACTTGTAATCAAAATGAAGGAATGCTTCATTATTTCTAAATGAAGAATTTGATGTTGGCTTTGCTGCCTTTTAAGCTATAATGTTGTTAAATTTGTTTGATCAATATACTAATTTGTGTTCTAATATTACTAAAATATTTATATATATATATATATATAATTTTATCAGTTGTGCTTGTATTTGTATATTGATTGATTGATTTTTTTAGAATGCTTTTTAATTGTTGTTAAGTGGTATAACTTGAATAGTTGAGTGTGAAATTGTATTTTGATGTCTTTTGCAACTCTAGTATACAAATATATAATGTCTACATAGATTATGAAATGGATGATGATGATTAGGAATTTAGGACAGTGGTTATAAGAACCTTAGAATGGGAATAATTAAATATTCACTTCACCTTAATATTCATCTTGCTTTTGGATTTCATATTGTAGTTAGCTAGTTTCCATTTGCTAACTTATTTTGGATTTCAAACTTGGAACTTGGAACTTAGAACTTGGAAAATATTTTCCATATGTTTTAATAAATATTTTGGTATTTGGTTGCTAATAAAACATTTATTGAACTTTTTAGATACATTGGGTCAAAACTTAAATATATTTGTTTCATTAATATAGACTTAGTGATGTATGACATGCAAATTACATCATACGATGCAAATCTAAGTTTTTTTATGGATGAATTTATAATTTACGTGATTATTTAACATACAAAGCCATTGTCAATATGTTTTTTGCTTTAAATCTGAAAATATGTAGAATCTTATGAATCACGATCCGATCCTATGTTCTACGATCCCACCTAACTTCAACGATTCTACGTAAGATCCCGATTTTGACAACCTTGCCCCACATATAACTGAACTTCTGAGTCTAAGATTTTTTGGTTTAAAACTTTCATTACCTTAATTATCTTAAGAGTCCCTAAGAATGGCTTTTAGTTAATTAGGTGATTAAAATGAGTTAGACAATAGGTTACCAATCACACCTAGAATAAACCAATGGCTAGTGGCGACTCCATAAAATTAAATAAGTAAAGAGACTCATTCACACATACATCGCCCTAATGATACAAATACGCACACATCATCACATGCAAGCAAAAAGAAAAGAAAGTAGTGTTGTTTGAATGAAAATAACAACACACCCTTCAATGTGGGAGTCAAGGGTTCTTTTCTTTTTCCTAATAAGAGAGAAAACCAGCAACAAATGGTGTCCACAATCACCTTCTTCTACTACCTTCAACAAAAACCCTAAGCAAACATCACAAGAAAACCCAGCAACTCACAAAACCCCATTATAAAACCCATAAAAATCCATGGAAAATCCCTCAAAAAAAAAAAAAAAAAAAAAAAAGACCACCGAAATTCCCAGCCAAACACCATAGAAAATCAACTCAAACAACTCTATTGTTAGTGTGAGAGACCGCGCCCTCAACAAAAGAGAAAGCATCAGCACTTCTCTTTTGGGGTTTTGATTGTTGTGGAGTTGCTACTTATTTTTTTTATATTACAAAAAAGAAATAAGAAAAAAACTAAAAAAATACAGAGTATATAAATAACATCGAGTTCTTATTGATTTGAACAATTACAATTGATAAAAATAAACTATACATGGCTTTGGTCCTAATTACAATCTAAGTAAATAATTACAAAGTTCTTTGTCCTAATTACAATCTATCAACAATAAAGACTACTCTACAAACCTAAGATCTAGACTCGGGGGCTAGGTTACAGGATGGAAAGGTAGTAGGCACCCATCCTGCGTAAACAAAATCAAGTCTTCTAGACTCTAATGACCATTTAAGTACCCATGACCAATGATATGCAGCAGATTATGAAATGTAACATGTTATGTTAGTTTTCTTAGATCTATGGCTAAATGCTATTTAGAGACTTTAGATCTACATTTTACTCTTATGTAAAGAATCATATCTGATGTTTAAAGTGGAAAACAATGTTCTGAATAAAAATATGTAAATCTGATATCAATTTGTAAAAATGAGTTTTGATGACAAAGTGGAAATCTGGATTTTAATAAAGAAATCTATGGTGAGAAAAAAACTCAGATCTATTTTTTAGATATGAAAAAGAATGGGTTTTTTAATAAGAAAATTTCAAATCTGTTTTTAGATGTGAAAAACTATGAGTTTTTTAGTGATAAAATTTCAAAGCTGTTTTTAGATATGAAAAAAGAATGAATTTCTAATGAGAAAATCTCAGACCTGTTTTTTACATATGAAAAAGAATGAGTTTTTATTGAGAAAATTTCAGATCTGATCTTAGATATGAAAAAGAATGAGTTTATAATGAGGAAATCTCAAATCTGGTTTTAGATATATATATAAAATAAATAAAAAAAGATGAAAATGAGAAAATTTCAGACTTGTTTTTTAGGATATGAAAAAGAATAAGAAAATTGTAGATTTGAAACCTTTAATAACAAATAACCATCCCCTCAAAAAAAAAAAAAGCCACAGATCTAAGATTATGTCATGAAAAACCCTACATCTACATGTTCAAGCATGTGAATCAAATAATCATTGTATTCTAATCATGGAATCGAGATTTGAAAGAAAGAAAGATCATGCTAGAGATTGATGTTCACATGTTAACATGGAATGCACAATTATACATACATGCTAATAAAGAAATAAACTTAATACTTGTCGACGCCTGGCCTCGAGATGGAGAACCGTTGGGGCCTTCGTTCGACCACCCGCCATGGCAACGCTCCCACGTGCGCAGGGCTTGTTGGAGGCCCCTCTCGAATGATGGTGGTATTGCATGGTGTGTGCGTGCGTAGTGTGTGGCGTGGTTTGCGCGGGACTTCGGGTGCTCTCTCTCTCAGTGGAGGAAGGTAGGTCTACCTTTGGCGTTATGGCAGGAAACTGGGCCAAATTTTAAGGGATTACCAAAGGTAGCTGGAATCGCCATCAATCATTGGGTTTTTCTAAGGTGTGATTGGTCACCTATTTCTAGTTGATTTTATTACCAATCCTAGGTTAAGAACAAGGGCATTTTTCCTACTCTAATGTGGATGGCAAAAAATCTTGATTCTTAGGTCTGGAAGTTTGGTTACGTGTGGGGAAGGTGTTAGGCACCCCACAACGCATGTCTAATGACAATCCTTTGTTTTGATAAAACCTTAATTTTCAGAAATTGGCAGTAAAAACATGATTTTGGCACTAGCTTTCGAGGCTTTGCATGCGTGGGGGCTTTGAGGTTTGGCTTTTGAATGGGCATGGTACCAATCTATGCTTTCCATAGGCATTTGAGCACAGTACCAGATTTCCACGGTGAAAATCCAGCGACATGTCACCTTACTTTCGCGGTGAAAATTAGGCACCGCTTGCCTTAGGTGACAGGGACTGTGACAATCACACTGGAAAGGGCGAGCAAGTATATATATACATACATCATGCACAATGCAAGCACACAGAGCGAGAAAGTAAATCCCTACATCCCTAGAGCATGGCCCAAAATATAGGTGCGAAAAAATAAACAAGGGTCACCATACTCTAGAGATGAGGACGAATAGTACATGGCATGATATACCTAATACAACCTATCTAAAAGAGAAAGGGAGGAAGACAAAAGGGGTTTTAAAGAGTACAAAACCAAAAGGGAAAGGCCAAACTCCTAAATCTATTGAACATTGCTGCTTAGCTTATATCCACATGCTTGCACCCGCGCCCCTTTTGCTTGTCCCTGGGAGACTGTGCCCTAGCTCCAAGTGTCCTTGCTCCATGTGTGTACATGCAAAGGCAAGGACAAGAAACCAGCAAACAAGCAATGGAAGGAAAAGATGCAAAAAGCATATGAAAAGGCATAAAGCGGATAAGCATGATGGGCATGGCAAGCACAGAAACAAGAAAGCAAGTAGACAAGCGAGAAGGCAAACAAGCAAGAAAGCAAACAAAAGGTGGTTTCCACAAAGGACAAATGTAGGTTTGGATTGGATTTCCATAGCTTCATTGTGTTAAAGTATGGACGACACACTAGCAAGCAAAACTCATGCATGGACATGTAAGCAAGCGTGTAAAGATGCATAGAAAGCCAACAGGTGGCACAAACAAGCATGGTAATCACACTAGCAAGCAAAACTCATGCATGGACATGTAAGCAAGCGTGTAAAGATGCATAGAAAGCCAACGGGTGGCACAAACAAGCATGGTAATCATATCATCGCACGAAGCGAAAAAGGGAAGGGTACGCAGAGCAACCCGGCATCCAGAGATGCTTCCCAAATGGTCACATCCAAACAAGGCCTCATGGGTGTCGGGTGTAACCACAAACCCACTAAGGTCATCAAGCGTGGCAAAGCCTAGAACAAGAAAGGCTATCACAAGCATAAAGCATAGAAGCAAGCAAGCATAGACATGAAAATAAGGATGATCCAAACCCTTTGATGTGGGCCAAGGTGTATGGATAATGACAAAGACCATAGGGTCTAGATCAGGTCTGAACCGATAGGCCAAAACACAAGAAAGAAAGACAAAGCGACAAAATGGCTACAATAGCACATGGCATGGCAGACATAGCCTAGGTCTAGGCACACAAACATGACATAGAGCACACAAGCACATGGAAGATAGCATAAAGCATGTAGAGAATGTAGATCCAACCACATAGGCATGTGAAAACATAGATCTAGACATATAGGCATAGAAACACACATGTAGACATGTAGAACTTAGCACATAGACATGGAAGAACATGAATCCAAGCATATAAGAATGTGAAGACAAGGATCTAACCATATATCATGAGAAAAAAACATAAAACACATAGATCCAAGCAAGGCATAGCCAACAACATCATACAAATATGTGAACATGTAACCCTAACATCAACCTAGAACAAAAAGAGGCACAAGACATAGGATAACATGGCATAGAACCTAAAGCATGTAGATCTAAACACATAAGCATGTAAGGATGCAGATCTAAGCATGAAACATGGCAAAAAGCATAAAAGCCAAGAGATTTAAGCTAGAAACACAAATAAAGCAAGAAACATGCTAGATAGAGAGCAATAAATCATGTTATTAAGGCAAAAAAACAAAATAAATGCTAGGAAAAGATTTAGAAGGCTAGGGGTGTGCGTAGTAGCTAGAAAGCTATATCCACACCCCTAAACCCCAAATCCAAGATGTAGAATCAAGGAGAAGAAGATTGGTTATAAGAACAAAACCTTGTGTTTTTGGCGAAGAGAGAAGAATCAAGAAACTTTTATGTGTTTTTTGTGTTTGAGAGAGGGTAAAAACATGTAGAAAAACCAGGCAAAGAAAAAAAAATGATCATCCCCTGGTCTGAAGGGTGCCTGGGACTTTTTATAGCCGCGACACAAATTTCGAGGCGACGGCTAAGGGCTTCCACCTTTAAACTTCCATGGATGGGTTTAATCTTGACATGTCTAGAAAGTTCTTGACTTTCTACTTCTGAAAAGGTATGGATCTTGAAAATCCAACGGTCGGATCAAAAGTTATGGCTCTCGAAAGTTAGTGGTGCATCGATCAGTGCGTTATCCCGGTTTTCGGGACATCTCAACCGTTCTAACTTCGACTTCAACCCATGAATAGTCATTGGAATGAGAATTTGATAATCTTCACAATGGCATTTGTTTCAGCCCATTCTAACAGACGGATCAAAATTAGGGTTTTTGGGCCCACCCAAGATTGACTTCGGGTCAAACTTAGTCGAAGTTGTTAAAAATCTCCGAGAAGCTCGGGTTTGATGTAAAACTATGAAAAATGTTGTTTTGTGAGGGTTTTGACCTCATTTGGCCTTCGGTCAAACCTAGGGTTGACGAGGGGTATTTTGGTCATTTTAGTTGGAAAAATGTACTTTGGATACTCTGGTGTCCGAACAGGTTGTGTCACGACATTCTAGATGTTCTTGCAACCCTATAGAGAGAAAATAATATTTTTGGATTTTTCGGGGTTCGGCACGCAAATTGAGAGCGAAAAAAATACAGTATCAACAATACCTACATCAATGCACAAATGAATTCTACAGGGGGAATTGCTTTAGAAGTCAGACAGAATGAATCTCTCTGAGTTCTAAAGAATTATCACTTAACAGAAAAGAAAATTTTAAAGTCAGGCTTCCAGAGTTTCTTAACGTTATGAGGAGAGGAGTGCTGAATTTTGGGTTTTCTCCTTTATTTATAGAGGTGTAACTACTTCAAAAATAAGCTAAGGTTGCTTTAGAAGTCAGCAGACACAAGTTGGGTCAGACTTTATCCCTAAAATAGTTGAATCTGATGAATTTTGACCTAAACAAAACGTATCTGATTCTATTCTGGGATTTGTGCCAATTGGCACTGTTGAAGTGCCGATCAACACTTTCCAACTACCGATCTGCACACCGATTAGCACTCTCAGCAGTTTTGCCCAATTTTGTCTTCTTACACATTTTGGACTCGTTTTGGGCATTTTTCTGAGTTAGGAATTGTACTTGGACGTGTCTTGGACTTATATTCCTGAAAAAAAAATCATCATAACTTGATAATTAAATCTCTAAAATAATTATCTCGAAGATAATTACCCTAAAAACTTAATTATCAGTTCAATTTTAACATTATCATATTATTTCTTTTATTCCCAAGCAACCAAACTTATTTTAACAAAATAAACCACCAATCACAAAAACTCATCTAATTAATTTTAATTGTCGAACAATCAAAATTAATTTTAATTAGTCACGTGTGATCAGTTCCACCAAAATGAATGCACGCAGACTGTTAAAACTTGATATTGTGATATCTTTCAATTTGACGGTCTAATTTGGAAACTAAACCTATCGTCGTGATCATTAGAATCTCAGGATCATTTTTATGATATGTGATGAATGACTTGATGCATGAAATGCAATCATGATTTTTGGGTACTTAGAATGACTATTTTGGTCATCTCCCAAGGTTAAATTATGGGTGCAAAATTGAGTGTCTATAATTAGTAATTGGGTTAGGTTTGACCCAACCCATAATCCATGGCTCATGAATCATCCACATGGGTTAACTGATAAGTAATTTTAAGGGCAAATTACAACTTACCCATCTGTGGTTTGGCCCGAATTTAAGTTATCTACCTGTGGCTCGAAATTTGACACTTTATCCACCTGAGCTCTATTCTGTAAATCTTCCGTATCCCACTTCTGCATTTGACATTAGAAAAACAGATTTAAATTCAAAAATATAACATAAAATAGATCAAAAGGCTAGGGTTTAAAATTTTGCAACATATGGATGAACATTGCATAAAAAATATTCAAACAAATACAAATTAATATTAAGACTTCTCTCAAACAAAGTTCTAAATCTGAAAGCTTTTTGTGAAAAACCCATCAAAATAAAGCAAACTTCCAGTATTAGCCTAAAAGACCCAAAAAAAAAATTGAAAATAGAGCATGAATCTTGGCTAGGTTTTTGAGAGAGAGAGAGAAAACTTACACTCCACTAAAGACAACACAAAACACAAAAGATCAAACATTTTTTTTATAACATTTTCTGTTGCAAATTTGCGTATAATTTATGGGCAACTTGATATAGATTGAAAAATTTTCTTCAAATCCTAACTGTTTGATCTGTTTTGTGTCATGTTTTCATATTAAAATGTGTTTTTTAAACAAAAAGTAGAGAGGTGTGCGGGCACAAGCGCCCGCGATGGGACATTTGGGGTTTCCCCAAGTAAGTGGGAAGTACGCCTTGGCCTAGGATGGACCATGACGGAGGGTGTAAATGGAGTCACACCTAGTTTAAATCTAGGAACCATAAATATAGCACCCTTCGTGGAAGGACTGATCTTTAGTAGAGCATGTGTCCGAAGTTTAGGTATAAGGATGGGTAGGTGTTAGGCACCCAACCCCACCCAACTCATGGGTTGGCTTCCACTCATTGTGTTCCAAGTCTTAATCTCATTAAAGGCACATTTAACACATTATTCTAACTCACACACACACTAGCATGCATCTAAAGCAATTAACATGGCATAATCATCCCTAAACCTAGCATTCTTCTATCATGTTATATAAGCATATATCTCAAAGGGCAGAAACATCACAAGGCAGATCAGGATAAGCATGTTATAGCATCTAAACATCAAAGCATGGGATTCAATCAAGCACAACATGTTAATCACCCATATCATATTCACAAAACAAATGCATGTTCATGTGATAATGCATGGCTTACCTCACTTACCTCACTGCATCACATCACCTATGCATCAATGCATGATCATATTCAAATGCATGTTCATGGTATTTAAACAAATTAAAACCCTAATAAGCATAAAAGAGATAAAACAAAGCAAAGTGAAACAAAACAAAATAAGGTAAACAGATGTATACAGATATGAAAACTATGTTAAACAAAGGCTAAACATGTAGATAAAACAAAGGAAAAACTAACAGAAGGTGAATTAAGGTTTCTGGCCAAAAGTATGCATGCACATACATAGGGCTTGCATACACAACCCATCTGTATGCAGTGGCGGTGCCACGTTCAGGCCAGGGTGTTCCCAGGAAAATCTTGACCTAAAAAAAAATTATATATAATAATAATAAAAAATTATTTGTTTACTCTTGAAAAAAATTAGGAACACCCTCTACCAAAAACGGATTCAGGGCCGAAACAAAAACTCTTGATTTCCCATACAAAATAATGAAAATATAAACCTATAATCCAAACAAAGCAGATATAGATCAATAATGGAGGTGAGGAGACGTTGTGCTGGGTAGAGGCGGCTTGAGAAAGGAGCATGGAGGTGCTATGAGGATGAACAATGCTTGTTGAAAGAAGCATGGTGGTGGCATAAAATGATGCTTGAGGAGAACATTGAGAGAGAAGAAAAGCTATAAAGAAGAAATAAGGACAAAGAAAGAAAAGAAGAAAGAAAAGAGGAAAGTAGATCTAAAGAAAAATCTAGAAGAGACAAGATAGAGATAAGATGTAAAGCACGTGTGAAGGAAAGAGAAAATGTTAAAGCAAAAATGACACATAAGTTAAAATAAGACCTAACAGAGAAAACAAAAGAAAAGGGAAATAAAGTTATTAAAAATAAAATTAAATTAAAGGGTGGGCCTTGGTTTATGGTTTGGGTTATGACATGGGTATAATTTAAGGTTTGGGTTTATCACTTGATTGGCCCACTCAACTTTTAATTACATTATACATATTAATTATACACATAACAAATTATAGAAGACCATTAATAAACAAATTAAACAACTAAATTATGTTAGGCTAAACAATAATGAAACAATACATTATAAAAGACAAACAAATTAAATTATATTAGGCTAAACAATAATTAATAATTTTATAATTAATGAAACAACAATATAACAAATTATAGTTTATAAAATACAAACAAACTAATGAAACAACTAAACAAGAATAATTAATAGTTTTATTAATATTTCAAATGAACTTATAGTTTATTATTTATTCTTTTGCTAGAATTATGGACAAATATTTGTTAAGAAAACCACGTAGAAGGCAATTGTAAACTTTATGTATTTGCATGTTTTTTTATTGTTGTTGTTGCCAATATACAAATTTTTCTTTTTATTAGATTGTGTAATTTATGCTTACTAAGGAACACCCTGAAAAATATTCCTAGAGCCACCACTGTCTGTATGCATACGCATACTACAAGTATGTGTACGCAAGCAAGCAGAATGCGCACGCATACACACCCTAAGAACCCTAGCCCAGAAACTATAGAACAAAAACACAAAAATAAAGAATTTAACAACCTAACATGCTCAGAATAAAAACAAAAAGCAAACCTAAACTAAACAAACATATTAAAGTAAACAAAACACATATATAAACACAAGATCAAAAGAAAAGCGAAGAGCCAAAGTTAGAAACTTTACCTCAACACTAGAACTCTCTAGAGCTTGATTTTGACTGTTCCCCTCATTCAATTTATTTACAACCAAATCAAAGATGAGTCAATAAACTTAGAACTCAAAGATCAAGACCAGAAAAGATCCTAATCAAACAAAATTTGACTTGAGGATGCTTTATGAAAAACTCTCTCTTTGATTCACTATTTTCTAGTGAATCTAATGTGTTTTACCACTGGAATCTGTCCTCCTTGAAAAAGTACTTTTTCTTGCTTTATATAATCGAAAAATAGGGGTTTGGGGCGGCTTCCAAATGATGTGGGATCCATTCCAAACCTAATTTAAATGCAAAAAACTTGCCTTACATAGTTTCTGGAATCCTAGCATGCGCATGCATGCACGTGTATGCGTACGCATACATGAAGCATGCATATGCAGAGCTTAAGCATGCGTGCACATATGCGTATATGCATATGCATACGTGTGAATGTGTATGCATGCCTTAAGGTTTCCATGGTCTTTCTTTTCCAAAACTAGTTTCTTCAATCCAAAAATAAGTTATATTTTCCATAAATACTTTCCTCAAGTCAATTTTCATCTCATTGGGCCATAAACCAACCTTGGGCTTTGGGATTCTAACATCATTAGGGAACAGGGGCCCAAGTCGTAAGGGGTACAAAATACGATGTTTACAGATGCCCTTCTTTTTATTCATGAGCTCTACTAACGGAATTAAAAGAATAAGAGACAAAACATTTGTTTCGATGTACAGCTCGAGCCCAACACATGCACACAGCAAACAACACACATACATGGGGGGAGATGCAACTCCACAAAGTTATGTGGGATTCATTGTTTAAAGTCCCACAAGTGTTGCTCTGGAAACGAGCAACGACAACTTCACTATCCAAGAACCCGGTTGGCCAATTGCAATCAAAAGGTGAGTGACTCACTATCCTAGAGTCACTAAAAAAGAAAAACAAAAATGGCCAACGACCTTAACCATCAACCAAAAAAACAATGTGTTCATACGAGCTAAAAGGATACATATCTGTGGTGTCCATTTGGGGCTTTTGCTTCGAACTTCTCCGAGTGGTTGTCGCCTATGGGTTGTTTTTGTCTCTATCTCAATCCCCTCTGATTTGGTAAGACTCTTGCCTCTATGTGACTTCTATCTCTATCTCAATCTATTCAATTCTAGGTGGCTTATGCCTCGATTCTAGTCTACAAGTTCAAGTCGAAGAAGGATATGTACTCAAGTTCCGTATTCTTCTTTTCTCTCCTTGTCTTGGGGATCTGTGCCTGCATATTCAATTCTCGAGGGATATGTGCACAAGTATGGTGATGATCTTGAATTGGAAAACTCACTCGAAGGGTCCTAAATGCATGGGTTTTCTTGGTAATTCTAACTCACGAGGGAGTTTTTCTGGGTAGCTTTTGACTTATAAGGAAGTCTCTAATGATGTAGGATCCATTGGGGAAGACCCTTCCTTTATGACTCAGTGGGGAATTTGTGTCAGTTCCAACTCAGGAAGAAGTTTCATTGGTAATTCTCGACTTACTAGGGAAAATTCTTTTCCTCGTAAGTCACGAGGGAGTTATCTTGGTGCTTTGGACCCACGGGGAGGTCCTTGAATTCACTTGGAGAAAGTTTTTCTATCTGTGACCTACTGGGAGTTGGTGGATTGTTTTAACCCACGAGGGAGTTTCCTTAGTGACTTCTAATTCACTGGGGGATGCTTTTAGGATCCTTATAATCCAATGGGGATGCTTTTAGAAACCTTGTGTCTTTCAACCTGCTGAGGGTATTTCTGTCATTTTAGTGTTTTTTTTGTAACATTCTTGATAATCCATGGTCCACTAAGGATGTTTTTGAATTTTTTTTTTTTTTTTTCCTTGCATTTCCCATCTACCGAGAGTCCACTGTGGATTTTGTAAAAAAAAAAATTTGCTAAACTACACATAGTTTATTGAGAGGCCTAAACTACACACAGTTTAGTCATCAAATGCCTTCCCGCCTTTTCATTTGTCTCTAACGGTTACCAACCGTTTCTTTTTCTTCTTATTCTTCTTCATCTTCCCCATCTCTTCACATTCTCTCTAACTCTTCAACTTCCATTTTCTCTCTACAAAAACCTCTGCCCTTTCTTCATTTCTCACAATCTGAAACTCTTATCTTCTCCTAAACTCTCTCATCTTCTCCAATGGCACTCAAGACCAAAATCAAGAAAACCTCTTACATGATTTCCAATGAAATCTTCAACCTCACCCACTGGGATGGAGCCAAAAGGCTAACAGAGTCTCCTCCACTAAATTTTAGGCCACAAAACCACCTCTCAAATGGTGCACGTACCAGATTGGTAAGTTTTTCAAACTTTTCTCATTTTCAATTTTTGCTTATGATCTTCTGTTTTGATTCATTTTTGGACTTGTACATGCTTAGGTTTTGTTAAGGGATGGGTCTAGATGAAATCCTAATGTCTTAAGAGGGGTAGGAACATGTTTAGGATGACTTTGATTTATGGCATGCTAAAATTGTCGAGGGAATCATTCTACTTGTGTTCATGCGTGCGCAGGTGGTCTTCATACGTCAATTCATTACGAATGTATGCCCTAGCATGCGCATGCATGTAGGACCTTACGTACGCATACACGGGACCTACATACACATGTTGGTACTCAAAAACCTCATCCTTTGTCCAGTTTGATTTTTTTTTTTTGGGCTTATTTTCCTTACTCAATCATGATTCTTATGCTTTTTTTCATCCTCTTTTGCAGGTCTTACCACCTTTTACAAGTAAGGGTAGTACTAGCCGTATTTCTTCATGGAATAATGCCCTGACCAAGGATACAAAGGCCTTGGTACATATGGCCGGCTTTGAACTTGTCGTTCGTTTACTTCCAGAGGGTTCTACCAATGGCATTCTAGTGTAGACACTAGCTGAGAGGTGGTGGGATACCACCCACACCTTTAATATTACTGAGAGGGAGATGATGGTGACTTCTAATGACTTTCATCGGAAGACGGGTTTGAGATTCGATGAACCCCTCATCGATCTAAAGGGTGAATCAGGTATTCAGCTGGGCATAGACCTACTGGGGCATAGGTACTCAAGCAAGAGCATTCGCTATTTTGATCTGGAGGTGGACTATAGGCCTTGTTCTCAGGCGACACCAGATGACTGTGCCCAAATGGCTAAGGCATTCTTGTTATATCTACTAGGGGAGTATCTCTTTGCCAATAAAGGGCAAATAGTATCCTTGAGGTGTCTAGCTCTTTTTTGTGACTTTAAGCACGCTTGGGAGGAAAACTGTGGCCAGGCTTGCCTTGTCTACCTCTATTCGATCCTGGATACCTTGAGCCGAAGGACTCTACATTAGCTAGCGGGGCCTTAGAAGCTCCTTAAGGTTAGACCCTTTCCTTTTCCTCATGTAGTTTCACAAATTGTACTTCATACTCTTGCAAGCCGTATTTTTTCATATGTCATCTAGACTTACAAACTGCATTTTATGCTTTTGCAACTGTTCCTTACTTTCTTGCAAACTATTATCTCGCAAATTGTATCTGTGTGTATTATCTTGCAAACTGTGTCTCTTTCTTGCAAACTATCATCTTGCAAACTGTATTGTGCTCTGTTAGGTTCTAAAGACTTAGGACTTTATGTATTTAGAACTCTAATGTGTAATGTTGGCAAACCATGATCAAAACAATATGTTTAGTCATGTTTAGGCTTGCTCAAAGTTATATATTTTATGTAAAGTTGGAATCGAGAGGCTACAGATGCATTGGTGCATTTCGGCCTGGCTCGATCGATCGAAAGTTAGACTCAATCGATCGAAAGTCAGCCAGAATGTTTTTCTGCAAAATTTTTCAACTCAGCCCTAACTCATTAAACGTTTTGGGTTTTCTATTTTTACCCCAGGTATAAAAGGCAAAACCCTAGCCACATTTTTAGAGTTGCTCTTGTTGTATTGTTGCTCATACATTGCGGTTTGTGTGAATCTCTTGTGAGATCATTGAGGAGCTTTCCTTCACATAAACTTAGGGTTTTCAAGGTAGAGATATTATCAAAATCTTGATGACCAACTCGGTTGCTGCCATTGGAGCTTAAAGAATAACAAGCGCGGGTGCTTGTAGTTGATTGAAGAATCCAAGAAAGAAGGAGTCCGTGGATTCGGAGCTTGCACGTGGTCGTGTCAGTAAGTTCTACTGGTGGGTAGCATTAGGAAGTCAAGCGGGGAGCTTGTAAGTCCTTTTGTATGAACTTCGATTCTTTCGCATAGTGAATTCAGGTTTACCTTGAGGATAGCTAGGTCAAATCCTCCCCAGGTTTTTACCGTGTGGTTTCCTGGGTGATCATATCATTGTATTATTTATATTTCCGCTGCTTTATATTTTTTATATGATTGTATGTTTGTAATAACCTAGAATTGCATAATTTGACTAAGTTAATCACTTTGCTAATTAACTAGGTTAATCTGGTTGGTTTAAGGGGTCTAAATTTCTATCAAGTGGTATCAGAGCGGGTAGCTCTTCTGTTTTAGATCTTTTGATCTAAGAGCTAATCCTTGAACCCTGTTGTCATGGATAATTTGAAGTGTCTTTCTGATCATGTTTCTACTCATGCTTCTACTGATTTTTTTGATGCTTTTGAAACTCTTCGTAAGGAATTATCTAAATCTTTGAAAATTGCTAAGAAATTTAAAGAAGAGTTAAAATTGGCTAATCTTGAAAAAGAGGATTTGATTGTGAGATTAGATGAGTCTAATAAAAATAATGAATTTTTGAGAAATCAAATTTCCTCTCAAGATGAGAAGATGAAAAGCTTGGAACAAGAGTTAGTTGAATCTAAAGCTAAAATTGAAAATTTGACTAGTACCAAGCCTGTTGATGATAACAGAAGTGTTTCTGTTTCTCTTAAGCCTAAAGCTGAAAAAGTTTATATCCCTCCTTTCAAGAGGAATAATAAAGAAAAGGCTTATTTTGCTAGGTTAGACAAAAGAAAAAGTTCTGATGTAGATGCTGAAGTTTCTAAACCTATGTCTAAACCTACTGTTAGAGAGCATAATAAATCTATTTTTGTGCCTACCTGTCACCTTTGTGGTACTGTTGGTCATATTACCAAATTGTTCTTTGTTAAGGCAAAAACCAAAATCTGAGACTAGATTTATTGTTAGAAATACTGATGTTCCTAAATTTATTCCTGTTGCCACTTTTGTGGTGTTTGTGGTTACATTCGTCCTAATTGTCATAAGTTGAAACTTAAGCATTTTGTATGTCAATCTAGGATATGTGATGATATTTCTCCTGCCATAAGTCCATATAAATTGTTTCATATTCTTTTGAAAAATTTGAGCTTGTTGGCTTGTGAAAGGAATTTGCAGGATTTCAGTCTCTCTCAGAAGATTGGTATAGTTCCTCAAATACACTCTGCTTCTCATGGATTTTCACCTACAAAGCCGAAGAATCGTGTTATATGGGTGAGAAAAAATCCTCTAAGGTGAGTGTTGCTAACTTGACCCTAATTTAATTCTTTCAATTAATTGTGGACATGTTTTGTTTTTGTTTTTGGTTGTTTTGTTTTTTTTGGTTGCTTGTTTATTAAAAAAAAAAAATCCAAAAACATTGAAAATTTTCAAAAAGACAAAAATATTTTATTTTGTGTCTTGTTTTATTTGTTTTGAGGATTACATGAATTATGATATCTCTCTCTTGATTTAGAACATGCTTGACATTGTGGAGAAACTTGAATAGTATGTGTTATATAAATGCTAAGCTATTTCTGATTTTGTGTGAGTATGTACTAATTTGTACATGTACTCAAGGGTTAATTAAGAAATTAATATTTCTTGTTTATATACCCTCTATAGCTTAGTTAAGCACTGTCATGCATTGCATTTGCATTGTTCATTTAGCATAATATGTGCTTTTTTGTTTTTGGTCATATAGTTTTTAAAACCAAAAAGATTTTTGTGTTTTGTATTTCACATCTTAGATTTATAATCAAGGATTGGCCATATTATCTTTACATAACAAGTTTATGTACCTTGTTTAGCTTTGATGAGCTTATTTATTGCACTTGACTAGTTGAAACTTTGTAATGCATGTTATGTGGGAAAGATGTTTATGGTGTTTATCACTTTGTCTTAATCTTGAAGTCACATGTTATTTGACTGTCGGACTTGATCCTTTTGAGAAAGGCATAAATAACCATCTCGCCACTGTTCACTAGCCAATCATGAACACTTTAGCACATATCATAAAATTTTGTGCTCGAGAAAGTTAGCACATGCACAAAAAGAACATAAGGTGTAGCCTCGGTTTAATTGCTTAATGCTTAAAATTGGTATGTACTATTAGGCTTGATGCCAAATCACAAAATTAAAATTGATGTGTATATTATAAGGCAAAATTCAAGAAACTTACATGATTGCAAACTTATATTCTAGGAGATGTGGGAGTTATATGATGTACCTCTTTAGGTGATAGTCTCTTTTAAATTCTATGTGATGAATTTTGTAGACTTTGTGATTGATTGTTATTCACATATCACCTCACATGTATCTCAAACTTTTACTAGTTGCACACACTACACAAGTTACTCTTTGCTAAACTTGGAACATTATATTGTGTGTGATTTTGTTGTGGCCATCCAAGATTAAAATCCTTGATTTTAATGCAAAATGTGTATAATGTTTGCGCTTTGAGGACAAATTGATTGAAAATCTTGATTTTGGAAGATCTGGGTTAAATTCAAGTGTTTTTGAAAAACTTTTCGTCTCATACTCATGCATTTTTTATAAAACAATGTGCTTTGAGGAGTTTCTGAATTAAAATGCTCTGTTTTTCAAAAATCTGATTTTTCCAGACTTTTGATTGATCGAACCTGTTTTTCGATCAATCGAAATTGCGATTAAAATTTTTGGTTTGAGTCTGCCTGACTCGATTGATGTTCGATCGATTCTCGATTGATCGAAACTGAAAAATTTTTAGTTTCTATGTTTTTTCCAAAAAAAAATTTCATGCATCATTTGTGTTTAGAATTCACATACATTGCATTGTTTTTGTATCCATCTTGCAGTTTTACAGTCATATCTCACATTGTTTTCACACATAACATGCATACACTTTGCTACATTGGGTACTCAACTTGATTTAAAAATTGATTGATTAATTTTTGAGTTTTGTACATTCTAGTATATGCTATTTCTTATGTGTGAACTGTAGAAAATATTTTTCTTAAGAGATATGATGGATAATCAATGTGCAAATATTTTCTCTACTCATGCAACTGTTTATGGGTCACATAGTATCAAGTTTGCATTTATTGAAAGAGAGAATATTTTTTTTCATATGTATCCTCACCGTAGTTTTTAACTTTGGTTTGTATGTTTTTAGTCTGACCAACCAAGTTTGAAAATACCTTGAGTATTATGCAAAACATCTTTTTGCTTAAGAATTAAAAGGGAGAATGGCTGAAATTTTCTTTGGAGAAATTGGAATTAAAACTTGGGTTTTTGAAAAAGCATTCCATCTCATACTCATGCATTTTGGTTCATCAATTTCAATGCTTTGAGGAGTTATTTTCAAAATGTAGTTGTTGTTTTTCAAAATTGTAATTTTTCTCAAAATGTTGTGAGCCGCTGCCTGTTTCGATCGATCCAATCTGTTTTTCAATCGATTGAAATTTGCTTGAAATTCTTTTAGAATTCTCGGATTGATTCAATCAATCGAATGTATTTTTCGATCAATCGAATATCGTGAGTCAGGTTTTTAAAAAACTGTTCTTTGACTGATTCAAAACACTTTTGCAAAAGGTTTTCAAACTTTTTTTTCTCTCTCCGACTCAGCAAGGCTCCACAATGATTTTTTTGTCGTTTTCCTCCAAAATTTTTGCAAGGTTTCTCTCTCCTTTAGCTGGTATGTCTATATTACCCTTTCTTTTGCATTATTTTTCATGATTTCATGCATTAATTCATGGTATTTGGGTAAATTTTCGGACTATGCATAATTTGGGTTTTTTGTTGAATCAAGCCTTATTTTGTGAAATTGATCAATGGGTTTTGTTGCTATATGGATATATTCATGATCTATGATGGTTAATTTGATCAATTTTGTGATTTGTGAAAAATTGAAAATTCTAGGGCTTGAAATTGATCCAATTTGGGGATTTTGTTCAATTGGGTTCATTTGATAAAATTGGCTTGTTGTTTTGATAAAATTGGTCATTCTAATCTGTTTTCAACACTGTGTGATGATCAATTTATCAATTTGTTTCAAAACATTCAAGTGGTTTTTCAAATTTTTAGGGTTTTTGTTAGAAATCCTATGCTCAAGCTAATTTTGTGAAATTGAACCTAATTTGAATGTTGTTTACTGCATTAGTACATGCATCATGACATTGTACTTGTTCATGCGTCATATAGATTTTTGTTCTATTTTTTTTTTTTTATGCTAACTTGCAGTCTGCCCTTGGTTTTTGTTTTTTTTTGTTATTTTGGTTTTCTCTCTGTGTCTCTGTCCTTTTCTTAGCACTATGCCTAGGAAGACTAGGGCTCATAGGTCTATTCCCTCACCTACTCCTTCCCCACCTTCTTTTGACTGAGAGAAGTTTCCGAGTGAGAAAACCAAGAGATTTTTTAGAAGCTGAACCTTAAGAGAAAGATTTGATCTGAGTGAACTGTTCTTTTAGATGAGCTTGATCCTGCCATTAAGGCAAACTTTAAGCGTCGGGGCTGGTTACCTTTGTTGGATGTTTCTGATCCTCCTCCTCCAGCTACCTTGATTAGAGAGTTCTTTTCGAACATCTCTATCCGCGTCTATGATACCAACACTTTGGTAAAGAGTTCGATACGAGGCGTAGAGTACATCATTACTCCTACGGTAGTGGCTGATGCTCTAGGGGTACCTTTGGTCCAGCATCCTGTCTACCCTTATGATGAGTCTCCCTTGTTAAGTGATGTCATGTCTTACATCACTGGGTCTTCTATCCAGTGGGGTTTTGATCCTCGGATCACCTCTGCTAAGCTATCTGAGTTGCACTATCTCTTCTTTAGGATAGCCTGTGTTTCTATTTGGCCCATTTCTCATCTTCACACCATTCCTCTCAAGCGGTGTGTCTTTTTGTACGCTCTGGTTATAGATGCTCCTATTAGCTTTCCTCATTTATTTCTCCGTTCTTTGAACGATGTTTATAGGAGTCCATCTTCTTCTCATGCCCTTGTTCATCCTATTTTTATTCATAGGATTTTGCTTTATCTTGATCTTAGTGGTTTCCCCTCCTCTGAGCCTGTTCATGTTATTGCTCCCATAGGTGCATCTTTTCTTAAATAAAGGGCTGCTCACCTTCGAGTTGGCTCTAAACACCCTAGGTCTGAGCCTTCTGGTATTGCACCTCCTCCTTCTTCTTCTACAGGTCTTGCTAGTGAGGATGTACCTAATCCTGTTGGCGATGCTGCGGCTGCTGATGTTCCTCCACCTCCTTCGGATGACTTTGATGTTTGTCGTACCTTGGAGACTATTATGACCGTTCAAGTGGCTCATAGGCAGATTTTGGTGGACTTGCTTGACGAAATTTGTGCTCTGCGAGCCGACTTAGCACATCTTCATTCACCCTCACCACCTCCTTTTGATGATGGTTTGTGATTGCCCTTGGGCATTCCGTCACAAAAAAAGGAAGTAGAGTTTTGTCTTGTAGAGGGGTTTTTGTAGTGAGAGGGAGTATTTTTTTTGTTTTGAGGAGCTAGTGGAGTTTTTAGATTGTATCTAGATTGTATCTAGGTGCGTCACTTTGTATATCATTTTTTAGGGCTATTCATGTTAGGGGGAGTAACATTGTTTTTGGTATACATGATATATACATGATTCTTGTTGCTTTGTGATTCACTGTTTATTGATTTATATTTTTGAGTTGTTCATTGATATATGTCTTTATTATGTGTTGTGTGAATCATACAAGAATGTTATCCCTGTTGATTTATCGTTTTCTGTCACACATGCGTTTATGCGTTTGTTAAGTGTTTCAGAAATATACAGGTTTATTCAATTAAGCTGCTGTCTACACTTTCAACTGATGGATAGTAGTTAGGATTAAAATTGAGTTTATGAGCATTATTTTTGTAAAGGGCTTTTACTTGTAAACTTTAAGCTTTTAATTTGTGTTTTGTCACGAATTGCCAAAGGGAGAGTTTGTTAGGTTCTAAAGACTTAGGACTTTATGTATTTAGAACTCTAATGTGTAATGTTCGCAAACCATGATCAAAACAATATGTTTAGTCTTGTTTAGGCTTGCTCAAAGTTATAAATTTTATGTAAAGTTGGAATCGAGAGGCTACAGATGCATTGGTGCATTTCGGCCTGGCTCGATCGATCGAAAGTTAGACTCAATCGATCGAAAGTCGGCCAAAATGTTTTTTGCAGAATTTTCCAACTCAGCCCTAACTCATTAAACGTTTTGGGTTTTCTATTTTTACCCTAGGTATAAAAGGCAAAACCCTAGCCACGTTTTTAGAGTTGCTCTTGTTGTATAATTGCTCATACATTGCGGTTTGTGTTAATCTCTTGTGAGATCATTGAGGAGCTTTCCTTCACATAAACTTAGGGTTTTCAAGGTAGAGATATTATCAAAACCTTGATGATCAACTCGGTTGCTGTCATTGGAGCTTAAAGAATAACAAGCGTGGGTGCTTGTAGCTGATTGAAGAATCCAAGAAAGAAGGAGTCCATGGATTCGGAGCTTGCACGTGGTCGTGTCAGTAAGTTCTACTGGTGGGTAGCATTAGGACGTCAAGCAGGGAGCTTATAAGTCCTTTTGTATAAACTTCGATTCTTTCGCATAGTGGATTCAGGTTTACCTTGAGGATAGCTAGGTCAAATCCTCCCCAGGTTTTTACCGTGTGGTTTCCTGGGTGATCATATCATTGTGTTATTTATATTTCCGCTGCTTTATATTTTTTATATGATTGTATGTTTGTGATAACCTAGAATTGCATAATTTGACTAAGTTAATCACTTGGCTAATTAACTAGGTTAATCTGGTTGGTTTAAGGGGTCTAAATTTCTATCATGCTCATTTCTTTGCAATAGTGGGCCTTGAACTATGGCCTCATCGCATATGGTGCAAATGTGGACCTGAAGAACTTCTCCTCAATCCGAACTCATCTCAACAACCTCTCCTCTGAAGATGTAAGTAAAATTCTTCTTTGCTAGTTGTCATTGCATGTTTAAAATGTTTTCTCTTTAACCATGAGTGCTTTTTACAAATCACTTGGAGGCCTAGGGTGGGTGTTCCTCCCGTTGCTGACCCTAGTTTGGAGGTGACTGCCATTATCTCTTCTGCGGCCACCCAACCCTTGGAAGGTGTTGGTCTAAGGGTTCTTTACTTGGATGAGAAAGCTTCTTGTCAGCTAGCAAGTGTAGACACACCTCAAGTTTCGATGGATCCTCCTCCGTTCAGCTTGACCCACTCTCGATGACTGATGCCAAGTATCAGTTGACTATGAAGAGTTCAGCGAGACTCGCCTCATGCCCTCCTTCCCTATCAGAGTATGTATGCTTTCTCTTTCATCTTTCTTTTCTCTTTATCTTGCATATGTTGCTTGTGATGATCATGTCAGGATACGACTGGTCCTATCGCGGGTGGCCTCGTTGACCCTCCCCACTTGCCTTGGTCAGTCTACACTTATGGTCCTGATGGCTTTGCTCGAGAGTGTCCTGTGGGACGTAACCCGAATGTCATAGGTTATCACTTCCCTTCGAGTATACGAGCATTGAGTTCTCTTTATCCTTGTCCTACTTCCCTTTCTTTCTTTCCTTCTTGCTCTCTTTTCTATTTCTCTTTTTCTTCTTTTTTGCATGCCTCAGGCTTGTCTCTACACTTTCTTCTTTTCAAATTTAGCCTACCGTGGCAGAGCACGAGGAGCTTGTCTGGCTTGCTGGGAACCTCAAGTTGGAGGTGACTAAGTACTCTAGGCAGATCTAAAGGCCTAGAAGGTATGCCCACCAGGGTGATGATGATGGTGGTGGTGGTGGTGGTGGTGGTGGTGGTGACGATCCTGAGACAACTCCTAGCTATCAGCCAAGGAAAAGGACTACCAATGATGACCCTGCATTTCAGACATACAGACACAAACATAGACAGACATAACATTGCTTTTATTTCAGGACATGTACTTATTTTACAACTCATGGGAACTTTGGATATGTATCCATCTTGCTTTTCCTTTTCTTTTTCTCTTTGATGCATGAAAATCTGAGCTTGAACCTGCCTTGGGTAATCCTTTAGGCCATAAAGGTCATAAGAAAAGCCTTGGTAAGGAAATCACACTCCAAATAGGAAATGGAATTTGAAACCCTAATGAACCTGGGCACGTATACGCACGTGCGCATTCGCAGGCATTGACCATGCGTATGCAATTAAGACCATGCACACACATGCCACCAAACAGAAAATCCCTAGCCGACTTCTTTCACTATAAAACAGTTGTGGGAGGCTTCCAAACCTTGATAAAACGTGGTTTAATCCCAGGAAACATTTTTTAAGATCCCCAATGACAGAACTCACTCATTTGGAGGTCTCGATGTGGATTAATAAGCTTAATCTCAACTTCAAAGATGCTCTCATCCCTCTTAGTCTTTCTTGTATTTCTTTCTTCCATCAAATCAAAGTGAATGAGCCTTTTCTGCGTACTACCACTGAATTCAATGGTGTGGAATTATGACCCACTCTTGAAGAATTTGGTGCAATCATGGGTGAACGCAACTTCGGTGCTATCATTCTTCCTACTCTCGAGGAAGATCTTTCTAACCTAGCTTATCAACTCTTAGGGGTTCCTCTACCTATGGCCAAGAGGTGGTGTAAATCCAACAAATTGAATGCCTTCGTGGTGTTCAAGTATTTCTCTAAGATGGATGTCCCTTTGACTAGGGCAAAGCGTTCTCAGAATCCCAACGCCTTTTGCCTTTGTATTCTTGCAAGGTTCTTCTTAGTGCATGAAACACCTCGTGTGGATTTTGGAATTTTCATGTGGTTAAGAATCTAAGGAGCAAGAGTCCAATAGCCATCATCTTAGCTGAAACGCTCAATGGTTTGGATGCTATTCATAGGGAGGAAGCAACATTCTTTGCAGGGTGTCCCCTTCCTCTTCAAGTATGATCCCTAATTTTTGCCTAGGTTCTCAACCTAGCAGGATTCCTTTAATTATTGCATGGATCACCTTTTGGTTTTAACCCATCGAGGCTTTTTATATCGTCTTTGAATATTTCTCTCTTTTTCCTTTTCTTTTTATCTCTTATTTTTTTCACTCAACACTCGTGCTTTCTTTTTCTCTCCCTCAGATATGGCTATACGAGAAGCTTAAATTGCTTTATCCTCCCATTGTTTCTCCTAGTTTGTATCAACCAAAACACTACTGTGATCGCAAGCTCAAAGATAAAGAGAAGGATCCCACCAAGCTTATTGAGCTCTTCAAGCATCTTACTTCTTTGGATGTCCAATGGGTGGTAGAATGGTGGCGCATCGAGGCCATGTCTAGCTGTGGCTTTAACAAAAACTGTGTACCTTTGGTTAGGCTTTGTCGTTGCTCTTACTATCCTACATGTCGCATTGCGAGGCAATTCAATGACCGTCAAGGGGTTCCTTGTGGCAATGGTTCTCCTCATACCTTAGCATTCACTGAGAGAATCTTGGGCATAATTCATGAGACTTGGCCACAAAGGGCGATGAATATGGACATTCATTTTCCTTAGTTTCTTCGTCCAACTTTGGGATTCAAGGATTGGTTGTCCACTGATATGAGAGCAATCCATAGGGGAAAAAATGATCACAAGAAGTCCAACAAAAGGAAAAGGATGCAGCGACTACCTTGACGTGCCCCAAATTTTACTTTTCTGCACTTTATGATTCTATGCCCTTTCATTTGAGTTAATAAAGGATTGAAATGTTCCAAATCTCCTATTAAAACAATTTATCATCTTTTAATTTAAGCAATAAGAGAATCTATTATTTTATTATCTTTGCTTATTGTCCTTATTTTTGTTTTCTTTTTCTTTTCTCTTTTCTGCACCATGTAATTTTTGCCTATGACATTCTTGTGGGAATTTTCGCCATGCCCATGGTCTTTTCCCCTACTTTTTGCCTAGATCGTTCTTTCGGGTTTTCAACCTAGCGGTGTTTCATTGCCCTAAATTTTGCCTAGGCTGCCTTTTCAGGTTTTCAACCTAGCAGGCTTTTCCTTTTCTTTTCTTTTTTTTTTTTTTTTCTCAAATATTATATTTCCAGAGTCTGTCCAAGTTGATTGGATGAAGCATCTCTTCTCCATCTAAATCTGTAATTCTTGTAGCGTCTCCCGACATTATCTTTTTGATAACAAAAGGCCTAGACCATCTTGGCTTCATCTTTCCTCTTGGATCAGAAGTTTCATCACTAAGCACTTTTAAGATTAAACCTCCCTCCTTAAGGTCTCTAGGTTTCACCTTCTTGTTAAATGCTCTAGCAATCCTCTTTTGGTAACCCTGTGCATGGTATTGGGCCTTCATCCTCTTTTCATTGATCAAGGCTAACTATTCATATCTTTCTCTCATCCAATCATCTTCTAGGACTTTGGTCTCCAGCAACACACTTAAATACTGTATCTCAACCTCAATTGGAAGCATTGCTTCACTCTCATAAACCAAAGAGTAAGGGGTTGCCCCAGTTGATGCGCAGATAGAAGTTCTATAACCCCATAAAGTGAAAGGAAGCTTCTTGGCCCAATCCTTGTATGTCACTACCGTCTTGGATAAAATGATTTTGATATTCTTATTGGCTGCTTCTTTGGCCCTATTAGTCTGTGGTCAATATGGTGAAGACTTGTGATGCTCAATATTGTACAACTCCATGATCCTTTAGACCTCCCCCTCAAAGTGGGAACCATTAAGTGGGAACCATTGTCAGAAATAATCTCTTATAGTACTCCAAATTGGCAAATGATGTTGTTCTCTATGAATCGGGCCACATGTTTGGCCTTCAATATGGAATAGGAAGTTGCCTCTACGCACTTGGTGAAGTAATCAATTGCAACTAGGATGTACTCATGCCCATTTGAGGCTTTAGGAACTATTCTTCCAATCACATATATGCCCCATATTGATAAAGACCATAGAGAGCTCATACTACATAGCTCACTAGGTGGCAAATAGTTCAAGTTAGAATGGGTTTGGAATTCATGGCAACTCTTCGCAAAGTCCATGCAATCAGTTTCCATCGTATTCCAATAGTTCCATGTTGGGTTAAGACAGATTGACCCCGGTTAATTAATTCAATTACCCAAGTTGATTAATTAGGTCAAATTACATGCAAATCATGGAGGCACCAACAAATTACCAAATAACTAATACGCAACAGAAAATAAATTAACACGGTGATTTGTTGAAAAATGGAGAAAACCTTTCGTAATGCAAAAACCCCACTTGATGAATTTAAGGTCACCGCTCCCAAGAATCCACTAGTTAATAATCAAGCAGTTACAGGTATGAGGAATCTTACCATTACCCTAATCTATCCCAATATACTAACCTATAGTTGAACCTTTGCTCCAATACGTAATTGGACTTGATCTTGTAGTAGTCTTCTTTCTTTTGTTGCACAAATCTCCAACCTATGACTAACTCCTTTGCACGGATCCCAATACATGATTAACTCTAGCAACTTAAATAATTTTTGTTAGCTGCAAAGTTCTTCACTTCATTAACAATGAAGATCAAAAAGCACTTGGTTACAAAACCCTAGGGCGTACAAATGCAGTAACTCCATACAGAGTATATGAGTTCTAGGTCTCTATTTTCGTACTTGATGACTTTTAAAATAAGTCTTATATATGACTAGGATTGTGAGAAAAGAAACCCTAATCATCCAAGTCATCATAGGTTGAATTTCAGATCTGAAAATTCTAAAATCATAGATCTCAATAAATCGAGCTTGTGTCAAACTTCTCCATTAAACTTCGATAGCAGCATCTGTCAAACTTCTATCGAGACTTAATGAAATAGCCTTTCTTCACTTGTTTCTTGGATCAACCTTCATGTCTTTATGCTCTGTTTGTTTCGCTAGAAAACCTTCTGTAAAGATAGTTTTCCACATTGTTCAGTATTTGGTAGCACAAAAAAAAACCTGGTTAATGGGAAACTATCTTTGGTCAACAGAAAACCCTAATAAAAATAAGGCTTATTTTCTATAGGTTGTTTTCCCAAAAAAAAAAATTGAAAAACAATCTCTCTCTCACGTGTTGCATCTCCTCTAAATATTATCTTCGTCTATAGCCGTGAGAAACATAATTTTTTGATGCCTTCTCTCTCTCATGGTAAGTTTTCTCACTTTTTCTCTCTTCCCTTTACTTTTTCTCTCCTCACACCCTCACTATCACTAACTCTAGTCTCTCCTCTTCCCATAGATCTCTCTCTCTCTCTCTAACTGTCTCTCTTCTCTCTTTTCTCCATGTTTCTCTTCCCCTCTATAACACAGTTATCTAATTAGAATTTTTTTCCTTCACTGATTGGTCAATAGCTCCGACTTGCAAAGGAGAACAAATTTGTAGTGGTAACTATTTCATTCCTCTCTATCAAAATTCCAATTCTTTGCTTTGAATTTTAAGCTCAATTTTCTTTTTTCTCTAAGAAATTTTCAGTTTGATGGATTCCAGGCAGAAGTTACTTCTTTTTCATACATAGAGTGCAAAAAAATAAAATAAAATAAAAATTCAAAAAAAAAAAAAGAAGAAGAAGAAAGAATGAATGAAGAAAAAGATGAAAATTTTAAACATAGTACCTATATTGCTCTAAATTGCTGACAATCTTTACCGTGGACTAATAATATTGTTATATAATGAATGATAATTGTTTAGGAGAATTGCATTTGTTGGCAAATACTTTTTTTTGTTGGCAGATACTATGCAGTGATGATATATTATACAGTACATTATGTAAATAAATAATTTAGAGTAATATTGAAGACTTGTAGTTGACCATAGTAGACAATTAGTATACCAACAAAAAGAGTAAACAATTAAAAGTTATTGTTATTTATACTTATTGAAAATGTATTCCCTTGTCAAATTTATGTGTATATATATATAGACAAATGGTTGATTTATGCGTGTGTGTGTGTGTGTGTGTACGTACGTTATTGTCTATATATATGAGCAAGATGAGTGGTAGAGATCATGAAAATTTGACAACTAATTAATTTTGATTATATCTATTGTCAAAATTTTAGTATGAAAACCAGATTCATTCTTGGTTTTTTATTTATAATGATTACATTAGTTAGTTTACATAATATACATGTTTTAAATTATACAAGAAATATTTTTTTAAAATTGCATACCAAACACCAGAAAACATTCTCAAGCTCATTTTAAAGATCATTACCAAACACTGGAAAATGAGACAATTTTCTAGAAAATACTCTTTGAAAAATGAACCATTTTCCAGAAAATGTTAATACTGAAACAAACAGAGCATTAATGATACTACTTGATATGTTTGAACAACATACTTCTTGATATATTAAACCCAAATTAGGGCCAAAATGGGGATATACAACTTTCGCTGAAACTTTCCAGTAAAATGCCCCCTGTTTGAAACTATTTAGGGGTATGCCCCTGTTTTAAACTCGATTTTCCAAAAATCAAGTTTCAATGAAAAACTCGATTTGGCAAAAATCGAGTTATAAGTAATCAAAAAAAAAAAAAAAATCCTGCATGGAACTCGAGTTCCATGTAGGATTTTTCAAATAACTCAATTTTTGGCAAATCGAGTTTTTCATTGAAACTCAATTTTCTAAAAATTGAGTTTCAAAACAGGGGCATATCCCTAAATAGTTTCATTTTGGTGAAATGGGTAAGTTTGCCATTTTGGCCCCTAACTTAGATCTATCCAAATACAAGTAAAGTGCGTTTTGTCAAAGGATTAGCCAATTAAATAGAAAATATGATCCTAACATACCCCATCCTCAAGATCTTCTTTGCCAACATCCTCCCATTCATGTGAGGACTACAAATTCCTCGATGGATTTCTTTCATGACTCTCTTGACTTCTTCTTTCTTTAAACAACGAAGGTGTATCCCATCATAGGACCTCCTATAGAGTTGGCCTCCACATAAAATGTATTGCATTGCCATCATTGTTGTGAAATTTTAAAGTACTCACAAGTGTACGAACCGTACCGAAGTATAGTTTGACAAGAATGAGGTCAAACCCACAGGGACTTTTATGAACTTAAGAAAATTAATTAAACCTTAACCAAATTAATTGTAATCTAGTTTAATAAAAATTGGTTGTTTTGAAATTAAATAAACTAAATAGAAATTGATCTAAGCAAATATACTATATAACAATAAAAAGATGTAAACAATCTAGAGAAATGAATTAAGGTTTTGGAATCTGCCTTGTTAGTCATATCAGCATATATTTATGATCATTAATTTTTCCCAACCACTACATGATAATCTAGAAATCAATCTTGCTATCATGGAAAATATTATCACTAGAACTTATGTTTAAAAATCTAAAGCATGCTCTTCTTCGCTTCTTAGGTATAGAATCAAATCATCAATTGTATCTGTAGCCAAACAAATCATAAAAGATATCCAATTTAAAATCAAACAATTATAAAACCAAGCATTCATATCTAGAATCCTATCTTAGTCAATGGATGTGATGCAAGAACAATTTAAATCATTAAAGAACAATTGTTGTAGGAAAAATCGAATCACATAAATATAACTAATAATCCTTAACAAGGTTTCATCCTCAACCTTAATTGAAAATTTGGCTAATCATAGTAATTGTCAAAAGACACAAAAAAAAAAAAAAAAATGCTAAGCATTAAACTTGACAAATAAAATAAAGCTAGAGTGAAAGAGATAAGTCACTGTGCTAGAGAAAAGCAGGAAGCCACATGCGGCACTACCTCTTGCTCCTGTTTCCTCTTTTTCACACTGCCTCTTGCTCCTATTTCCTCTTTTTCGCTCTAGCCCTCGCCATTCTCTTATTTTCTGATTTGCTATTATTTTTATATCCCACATGAACGCCGACCTAAAGCACTTAAAAGAGAGAAGACAAAGAAGCCTCTACAGACTATAGCTCACTTTTTAGTGTTTCGGTGAAGGCCCATTGCATTACTAGCCATCTCAACAAATCCAAGTTAAATACTTAGTGGGCTTCTTATATTCTTTCTCCTCACACCATTCTTTGCTTTTCTTTTAATTCACACAGGGCTGGATTTAAGTTGGCTTGAGTCAATTGGCCAAGCCTAAGCATTCAACTATATTGTAAATTGTTCTAGCATGGCCACGTCAATAACTTCTTTTTTTCTTTGTCTTCCACTTTTGATTAGGCTTTATTCACATCTTGAAGGTCTTCAAGTCTGATTTGGGTTTAGCCCACCTGAAATAGAATCTATCATTTTGTCTCAAATAAAGTCCACTAGCATGTAAACCCTTTATAACCTACAAAACATAGATAGATTATAATCAGTCACAAATTAACATAAAAATTAGGCTAAATATGCAAATATGAGGGTACTTTATTGTATATATTTCGTGCACATCAATCATCCTAACTGAACGACAATCCTTCTTACTAGCTCCATTAGGATAAATTCCTAATTCTAGAAACTTCATGGCGTCATAATACCAAGGGACTCCGTCCTCTTCTATGGCCAAGGTTGACAAATCTCCTTTTTCTTTGTGTACCAACTGATAACTTTGCTCGTTTTCTAAGGGTCATGTCCATACTCCATCGGGTATTTCAACCATAGAAGCTAAGGTGGCCAAGGCATTGTAAACTGGTTTTGAGCTCTAGGGATGATAGTGTATTCGATTCTGTCGAAAGTTTTTGCCAACCCCTCCAAGTATTGTTGGTAAGGCTTTAAGTGTTCCTTTTTCACCTTCTATAACTTTTATGCATGTGCTATGACCAAAGCCGAATCTCCAAATACTTCAGCTTCCTTTACCCCTAACTCTCGTAGGGCTCCCATTCTAGTAATACAAACCTCATATCCTGCCACATTGTTGGCTGCTTCAAAGTTCAACTTGACGGCCAAAGGTACATGAGATTCATCAAGGGTGATTAAGAGTACCTGTATCCCATTTCCATATTGGTTCACAGCTCCATCGAAATACATCTTCCATGCCCCTAGTTCGATATCCAAAATGTCCTCAACTGGGAAATCTTCTCTACCACTTTCTCCTTCTATGGGATTCTCAACACAAAAGTCTGGCATGGCACTTCCTTTGATGGTCTTTCTAGCCACATATTTCAAATCAAATTTTGCCAATAGGATCAACCATCTTGATAACCTTCCACTCAAGGCAGGCTTCTCGAATAAGTATTTCAATGGGTCCATCCTAACAACTATCCATACTTGATGTCGCGGAAGCCTAAAGAAAGCACACACGATGCTCTCTTGATGAAACAGAAACTAAACTGTTAGTTCCTGGTAGTAAACCTCGAATCCACAAGGGGTTTTCCTTGAATCCACAAGGAGATAAAAACTGGAATCCACCAGAAGAAAATTTGACAAAAGTCTGTGTTTATTGATAATAGTCTATCTTGCCTCTGACGGCTACAAAACATATAAATACTAAGGAAAACGTCTAAAACCCTAATTCGCACTAATTAAGCGATTAGGTGATAAGATTACCGAATTTTACCAAAAATAGCGAAATTGAGTTAAATGCAGAATCATAAACTACTGACCTTAAGGGTCGTCCCAAAACAGACGGGGCCTTATTCTGACTTTTAAACTAAAAGTTATTAAGGAAAAACAAATTTTACTATAAATAGCAAAAACACTATTCTCGGGGCCTTAATGAAGGAATTCGCCTAAATTTTGGCGACGTTCATGACATGAATCTGGATCAGAACGTCGTTTCCCTTCAGCCTGCCAAATTTCATGCAATTTCGACACTGTTACCCTGATGGTCCCTACTGGCACCCCCCTTTGATCTTGCATTGTGCCTTCCTGCGCCCCTGCTACTCAAGAAAGGCATGTGCTGTCTATTCTACATCAATACTTGAAATGGTAGGATGACTTGTCTCAATTTCTATACAGCCCACACAAGAGCAAAGCATGACTTCTCTATTGGTGTGTATCTAGTCTCATAGTTGTGGAACCTCTTGCTCAAGTAATATACAACTCTTTCAGTCTTATCGCGATTTTCTTATGCTAACATGCTCCCTACTGCATCCTCTATGATTGAAAGATAGAAGAGCAAAGGCCTCCCAAGTTCTGGAGGTACCAAGATAGGTGGGTGGAGAAGATACTCTTTGATAAGCTCAAAGGCTTTCTGACATTTGTCATTCCATGTATGGGGTTCATTCTTCCTCAGAAGTTTGAAGATGGGTTCATAAGTGAAGGTGAGTTTGGCGATGAATCGACTAATGTATTGCAATCGCCTAGGAATCCCCTTATCTCCTTTTCACTTTTAGGTGGTGGCATGTCCAATATGGCTTTGATCTTGGATGGGTCAACTTCTATCCCCCTATCACTTACTAGGAAGCCTAGTAATTTTCCCACAGTTACCCCAAAAGTACACTTCTGTGGGTTTAACCTCCATCTATACTCCTCGATCCACTCAAAGAACTTCCTCAAATTAGTGATGTGACTTTCTCTATCCTTGGACTCCACAATCATGTCATCAACATATACCTCCACCTTGTTGTGCATCATGTCATGTAACAAGTCTATGGCCATCCTTTGGTAGGTTGCTCCCACGTTCTTGAGCTCAAATGGCATCACCGTGTAACAATAGATCTCCCATTTAGTGGTAAAAGTAGTCTTGGTCATGTCTATAGGAGCCATTTTGATTTGGTTATATCCTAAGAAACCATCCATGAGAGACATCAAGGCACTACCAGTGGTGTTATCTACCAAGACATCTATGTGAGGTAAAGGGAAGTCATCCTTAGGGTAGGCTTTGTTTAGGTCTCTAAAGTCCACACACATCCTCATTTTCCCATCCTTCTTAGGTACAGGCACAACATTGGCTATCCATTCGGCTTGGTGTACAGGTCTGATGAACCCTAATTTCAACTACTTAGTGACTTCCTCTTTGATCTTAAAAAGTCATTCAGTTCTCATGCGTCTCAATTTTTGCTTGATGGGCACCATGTGAGAATGAGTATCAATGTGATGTTGTGCTATGTTAGGATCAATACCAAGCATATTTTTGTAAGACCATGCTAGCACTTCTTGGAATTTAGTGATGAGTTCTTTGGGATCTTTTCTTTCTTGTTCATTCAGAGTTGAGCCAATTTTAATTAAGCGTGGATTCTCATCATTGCCCAAATTAAGAGTATCAAAAGTTGGTTCCATAGGTTCAATTTTCCTTTCCAATTGTTATTAATTTCATTTTGAAATTCATTAGAATCATTTAAGTGTAGAATTTCAATATTATGGGACACATCAAAATAAGCCAAATCAAAATTCATCTTATTAAAAATGTTGAAAAGTACATTGGAACTTGCATTACAAGACATCTTTCCCATGCTTAGAAAACCCAACCCAAGTCCAATTGCTAAGTTACCCATTGGTAGGCATGATGAATTCTGTCTTTCCTTCCTTTAGGTGCCCTTGGTATCTTCTTCACCTTCTCCCTCGAACAGAGTCTTTAGCTCCAAAGACCAATCCTTTTTCCCATGGCTTCCATTCGTACAATGCCTTGAATAACTCATCGAGGCCTTCTTCTTGGTCAAAAAATGTGCAATTTTCCTCTTCACATGACCAATCAAGCTCAATATCAGTGTAGTAATATATGTGTCTAAACTTGTCATCATCTTCTTCTTCATCATCTTCGTCCTCATCTTAGGCCAAGACAAAGTACCGTTCAGTGTCGGGAGGTGGGGCAGTGTCTTGTTCAATCAAAATGTGAGCAAGGACGACTTGGGTTGTTCCAACCGTCGAGGTCCAATCTAGTAGTCATGATCTTCCTAAGATCTCGCGTTTCTCATTTCAGAAAAAGTCATTAACATGAGCCCTTGTGAAGGTCCATGGCCCAGAAATATGCTTCAGTACCGGGAAAAGCAAACGGACCATTCCTTCAATCATCACATGGTCAACCTCCTCTTAAGTCATGTGACCAGACATCGTGCCACGTAGGAAATCTAGAAGAAGCCATCAAAAGTATGAAGGAATGTCCCCTAACAAAAGCTTCTTTTATTTAGATGTTCTTAGAAAATCTTTAAGTCCATTTTAATGAAGGCCCAATTACAAAATCACTTACTTTCCTCTCATAAACCTTGGCCCTTGTTTCATATGGGCTTGGTTCATTTATAATAAAGCTCTCATCTAACGCTTATGGGCTTTCATTAGAATGTGCTTAGAGATTTTCAACCCTTTGACTCAAACATGGGCCAACAATGTATTCATCACCTTTGGGAAAATCCTTTCTCATATTCATTATCATCATTCTTTTTGAAGTAGCCTTCTAGCTAGAATATATTGTGGCATTCCACTCAAATCCCATGAATCTCTCATCATTTTGAGCCTTTACATGCAACAAGGAGGCCCAAGATTAGGGAGATTCATACTGACTTTGTAGGATCTTGCATGCTAGGTGTTACCTTAGGCCCTAGACTTTCTTTCTTAAGAGGCCTTTGATTTTGGGCTTATGATAGCAAATAAGCTATGATCCTATGAACCTTTCGAGTTAAGACATACCATTTTATTTTGGGATAAGCCTCTTATATATGAGAACTGTTTTTCTTTTCATCCCATTGCTTTAGGGTATGCCATAAGTTTTGGACCCATCCTTTCAAATTTTACATCTTTTATTTGTCCCTTAGAATTAGGTGAACACAACATATATGGTTGAACAAAAAAGAGATATAAAGGGTACCCTCTTTAGATAGGATCTAAGATCTCTCTAAGTGTGGGTAAGCTCCTTCAAGTTAAAGGGATGGATCAATAGGTCACTCACAACTAGATGGGGCATGATTCCAACCTTAGGCCTAAATGGACCGTAATGGATTGGTGGCAAACCATTAATGTACTCAGAGCCCATTATAGGCAATGGCACGAATTATAAGTTGGTGGGATGAATTTCGAAAAATTTTGGCCCGAATGGAGCCTCTACTTCCCCACTCATCACTAACCATGGAAAAAGGACAAACGAACCAAGTGAAAGTGTGTACAAACAATATTAAACGAGCCTTTATCAAGATTAAGAAATGGAACACATTGGAATTAAACTCTCTATCCCCAATGGGGTCACCACTGTGGGTGCAAGCGCTCGCGACGATGCATTTAGGGTTTCCCCAAGTCCATGGGAAGTACACCTTAGCCTAGGGTGGACCATGTCAAAATGTGTAAATTAAGTTGCCACCTAGTTGAAGTCTAGGAACCATAAATATAACATCTTTTGTGGAAGGACTAATTTTTACCAGAGCATTTGTTCAGAGTTTAGGTATGGGGATGGGAAGGTGTAGGCACCCAACCCCACCTAACCCATAGGTCGGCTTCCACTCATTGTATTTCAAGTCTTAATCTCATTAAAGGCACGTTTAACACGGTATTCTAACTCTCTCTCTCTCTCTCTATCTCACACACACATATTAACATGCATCTAAAGCAATTAACATGGCATAATCATCCCCAAACCTAGCATTTATCTATCATGGCATATAAGCATATATCTCAAAGGGCAGAAACATCACAAGGCAGATCAAGATAAGCATATTATAGCATCTAAACATCAAAGCATGGGATTCAATCAATTACAACATGTTCATCACCCATATCATATTCACCAACCAAATGCATGTTCATGTGATAATGCATGGCTTACCTCACTTACCTCACTACATCACAGCACCTATGCATCAATGCATGATCATTTTTAAATGCATATTCATGGTATTTAAACAAATTAAAATCCTAATAAGCATAAAAGAGATAAAACAAAGCAAAGCAAAACAAAACAGGGTAAACATATGTATACAGATATGAAAACTAGATTAAACAGAGGCTAAACATGTAGATAAAATAAAAGGAAAAACCAATAGAAGGTGAATTAGAGTTTCTAGGCAATAGTATGCGTGCGCATACATAGGGCATGTGAACGTAGCTCATCTGTTTGCGTACTCATACTACGAGTATGTGTACGCATACAAGCAGCATGTGCACGCATACACACCCTAAGAACCCTAGCCCAGAAACTATAGAACAGAAACACAAAAACAAAGAATTTAACAATCTAACATGCTCAGAATAAAAACACAAAGCAAACCTAAACTAAACAAACATATTAAACCAAACAAAACACATATATAAACACAAGATCAAAAGAAAAGTAAAGAAAAGCGAAAAGCCAAACTTAGAAACTTTACCTCAACACTAGAATTGTCTAGACCTTGATTTTGACCGTTCCCCTCTGTCAATCTATACACAACCAAATCAAAGATGAGTTAGTAAACTTAGAACTCGAAAATCAAGACCAGAAAAGGTCTCATTCAAACAAAATTTGACTTAAGGATGTTTATGAAAAATTCCCTCTTTGATTCACTATTTTCTAGTGAATCTTATGTGTTTTACCACTGGAATTCGTCCTCTTTGAAAAAGTGCCTTTTATGGCTATATATAGTTGAAAAATAGGGATTTGGGGCAGCTGCCAGACGATGTGAGATCCATTCTAAACCTAGTTTAAATGCAGAAAACTTATCTTACATAGTTTCTAGAACCCTAGCATGTGCACGCATGCATGTGTATGTGTATGCATGCTTCATGCATGCATGCGCAGAGCTTAAGCATGCATGCGCATACGCGTGTATGCATATACATGCCCTAGGGTTTCTGTGGTCTTTATTTTCCAAAAATAGTTTATTCAATCCAAAAATAAGTTATATTTTCCATTAACACTTCCCTCGAGTTAATTTTCATCTAATTGGGCCCTAAATCAACCTTGGGCTTTAGAATTCTAACATCATTGGGAAATGGGGGCCTAATTTGTAAGGAGTACAAAATGTGGTGTCTACAAGGTGGGTTATGGAAGCTTAATAAAGCAAGGCTCAGGTGGGTAAAGTGTCAAATTTCAAACCACATATAAGTAACTTAAATTCGGGCCAAACCATAAGTAGGTAAGTTGTAATTTGCCTTAATTTTAAATATAAGTTTAAATTGAAGTTAAATTTAAACCAAAAGATCTTGATATGAGTTGTCAAGATTAATAGTAGAGTAATTTAAACTTAGTGGTTGAGAATTTTAGGTACCACTCATCTAACAGTGGATTTATCCATATTGGTATTTAAATACTCCTATAGCAGTCAGATAACTAATTACTAAGAGTGAGTATTGCAAGAACAAAAAAAAAATACATATGTTTTCTTTAAGGTTCGTTTGGTTGAGGAGATGGAAAAGTTCGAGAATAGAAAATTATGGAAGAATGGAAAAATTGAAAGATAGAAAAGATTTAGTTTTCTCTCATTTGTGTTTGGTTGGAGGAGTAGAAAAGTGGAGGGATAAAAAACTTTTTTGTTTGGTTGAGAAGAAAAATGAGAAAAAAAAAATGAAGTTGGTATAAATTTACAATTACATCCTTATTAAATAAAACAAAAAAATAACACAATTTTTTATTAAAAAATTTTGTACGAGCAATTCACTTTTTTTCTTATTTTATTATAAAAGCAAATGACAAAAGGATCCAAAAATAATGAGAAAAAAAGAGAGGAAGAAACAGATAAAAACAACAACAACAACAACCAAAAAAAAAAGACAAAAATGTGAGATGAGCACCCAAAAAAAAAACCCCCAATCCCAAAACCAACGAACAGTATAAATAAAAAGAAATGGAAAAAATTTATCCAAAAAAAATAAAAAACAAAAACAAAAACAAAAAGAATAAAAAGACAAAAATTTGTCTGATGGGTGGGAAAGAGCAATTTCGTCCAACACGCACTTTTCCCCTTTTCTCTTCCATTTTCTCCTCATTTTGGAAGGATTGAGTTTTGGTAGGTGTAGAGAAAAAACAACTAGTTCCCACCATTTCTCTCTCCCTTTCCCCCTCCTAACCAAATATTCTTCCCACTCTTTTTCTCTCATATTTTCCACTCCTCTTTTTCTATCCTCTCCAAAATCCACCCAACCATTGGCGGCGCATGCAAAACTATTCTGCTAAGGGATTTTAATTATTTATTATACTATGATTTCTCTCTACCAATGTTGGTCACTCTTGCTCTTGTTGCGTTGTGCCCCCGTGGGTGAGTTCTACCCCTATTTATACACAAATTCTTGGGTGAGTTCTACCTTAGCTTTGTTTAAGCTTTTATGGTATATTAATTTACAGCCACCCCTTTTCCCGCTAACTATCTTCTTTCCTTTTGGCACATTCTTTGACAAAAGAGACTTCAAATGCTTTCCCCATTCCCCATTCCCCATTCGGTAAATATGCTATCTTTTATGCAAACTTTCAAATTTCAGTAGCCATCATTTTCTGATGAGGATTCCAAAGGGCTGATTGATGGAGAACGGTTATCCTATTCAACTAAGGTTCAACCTTAAAATTTTCTAAGCATGTACCTTATGGTCCACTGTATTTTCTATCCTCTTGGTTAAAGCACTTCCCAGCAAGGCTTTTTACCAAGAGTATCACAGCAAAATAACAAGAACCAAAGACTTCCCTCCCCTCCACCAAGCCATAGCTCCCGAACTTAATAAGTCCTCCTCTCCCTCTAGGTTTGGGATACGGCGGAGCAGAACCCATTCCTCCTTTCACAGCTCAATATCCAAAATTCAGGTATTGCATTTAATGCTCTTGTACTCCCTTAAGTTTTGCAGCTCTCCCTCTTTTTCTTTTTTCTTTTTTGTGAAAATGTTAACGAATGCCTTTAGAGCACTGGTTAATAATTTATTTTAAAAAAAATTTGATACCACTTTTATAAAAATGAAAAAAAATTGTCAAAATATTAATTTTTTTTTTCATTTCTCATAAAAACTTTTTTTAAATAAATTATTAATCAGTATCTTAAAACTACTCGATAGCATTTTCCTCTTTTTTATTTTTTCCTTTTTCATAGGAATGTTCGAGGACTTACTGTTCTTATCCACAACGCGTGTGACTCTTTGGGCTTATTTGAAATTCATGGACAATCCTGCAGGAGCTTTTCTTAGTGGGCTTCCTCTTTTTCAATGTGTTTTGGGTCTCTCGTGGGTCTGCTCTTCCTCTTTTCTTATGGGCTACGCGGTGAGAATTGTTTTCTTCCTTTTTTTTTTCTTGACCAGGCCTCTGTTAATTTTCTTATCTTTGCGAATTCTGCAGCGAGTCCTCCTTTTTTATCACTAGGCCGATTCTTTACTCTAATTTCCCTGCTCTTTTGGGCTTTTACAACTGGGCTTGGGGTTTTGTTCGCTGGCCCGTAATGTTAAAAAATGGGTGCCAACAACTGTTCTAATAAAATAATGCTCCAAGCACTGTTCTGCACTTGGAAGACACCAATTTACCCTTAATTGCATAATGACTGCGTCTGCACTCTGCATGTGATATGAATTTAAATGCCAATGGTCAATTATGGAACCCACGTGATTATCAAAGTAATTTTAGATTCCAGATTCTAGAAACTAAACAGAAAAGTGGTTGTTATTATTATTATTATTATTATTTATTTCTTAAGGAAATATCAATTGTGGTTTGGCGGTGTTAGAATTGGTATTGGCTTCTTTTTCTTTTCTTTTCCTTTTTAACTCTTTTATGTGGGGTGTCCTTGCTGAAATAAAATTGGAGGTTGGGTGTTGACACAAATTGATTGATATTTGAGAAGTGCTATATTGCATAATATTTTAACAACAAATCTTGATAGTAAGTTATTATTAATTCTAATTTGAATCCATTATTAAAATTATTTTTTTACCCACCAGTAATAACTAGTAACAATTTGTCATTTAAAATTTATTGTAAAAATGTTGTGGACATAACATTTTTTTTTATAATTTCACTTGTGAAAAGTTTTAATCATAGTTAATCATCTAATCTAGATAATAAAATCAAATTATTTTCCAAAATGAAAATACTACGTGGGTTGTAATGCAAGTTGAGTGACGACCAGCTTTCATTGGGCTTTATAAAAATAAAAATAAAAACCCATCCAAAAGCCTTATCCATTCTGGACCCGATTAAAGATCTTCAAGTCATCCTCCTTTCTACTTTTAGACTTCTAGTTACGGTAAAGAATGAAAACAGACCAATCCAGTCAACTGACTTATTATTAGGCGCCGAGTTGGACCAATTTGACCCATGAATAATAAATGTCATTTTTGGGTTGTCCAAGTCTAACTAACTTTAGGCACTTAATACAAATCCATTCACATTAATAGCAGTACACTCATATTAATCATAATATGATTAGTGATTTTTTTTTTTTTTTAAGAAACAATGTAATAGTTAAACACATATTTAATTACAAGTTCAAACACATTACTTAACCTGAAGTACATTACAAAAGAATTTAAGTCTTATATTAGTATAATGGAGTTTTAAGCAATAAAAAAAGTTACTAATTATTAATCATTAAGAGCTTGTCACCTCACAGTTATTGTACTCATAGATGTTATTTTATATTATATTTTTACAACAAATATTATGGTGTAAGTTGTTATTAATAAATAAAAAAAATAATATAAATAATAAGGCGAAGATTAAAACGAATAACAGCTTGGACACCTAGGATTTGCTTAGAAAAGTATAGTAGCATTAATCATTCAATAATATAATTATAATAATAATAAACAATGACATGTCACGGAAAAACAGCCAATCAGAAATGCGTGTTGCGTCACTCATGTATTTGTAATAAAATTGGAAGCACCGCTCAACCTCCGAGAAACACTAACCCTGGGAACTCACTTTTTTTGTGTTCTGAAAAAACAGAGACAGAGACTGAGAGATTTTGGTGGTGGTGTTGTTGTGTCGGCATGGACAATGTTCTTCATAAGCTTCGGAAACTGGATGCGTATCCTAAAATCAATGAAGATTTTTACAGCCGTACTTTCTCCGGTGGCCTTATAACTCTCGTCTCCTTCATTGTCATCTTCTTACTCTTCTTCTCCGAGCTCAGTATGCTTCTCTCTCTCTCAAGATTTATTTATTTATTTATTTGAAGCTGTGTGAATTTTGATATTATATATATATATATATATATAGGGGGTGAAACAATCTCTTGTTTTCAAGTTATGGGTTTTAGAAAGTGAAAAAAAGTCAATGTTGTTTTGGGGTCTTGGAAGCTCAATTCTGTTTGGAGACTCAAAACACTTTTTATGTACTGCCATATGTCAATGCAAAATTTTATTACTATATTTTTTGTATACTAGCTATCAATCTTTTTCACTTTGTTCCACTAATTCTCACAAGTTTTCACCTTTTTTTTTTTTACTACTACTATTTTCTTACATGTGAATTCAAAAAATGACTTGGGCTTCTAGTGTTTGTTCTCTAATTTTGGATTTTAAGACTAATGATTGAATTCTGGCTCTTATCATGATCGTGATTATGCTGTTAATACCGTACTAGACAACATCTGAGTTTGTACAGTTTGTATTATTATGCACAAAGCAATTCTAAATGCCTTCTTTTTGAGAGAAACTTTTGTTACAAAATACTTTGCCTACTTGAACTTACATAGGAATAGGATGATTAGTGACAATTATGGTTTAGATGTGTACTTTGGAAATTATAAATAATCATAGTTATCAAAACCAGATTTCACCAGTTTTTGAGCTGATAGGATTGTACCAATTATAGGATTTGTTTTGAAACTGACATAGTGCTGTACCAATTTATTTTGAATGGTAATGTTCTACTGACAAATACTCCATATATTCTGCATATGGCTTTTCTTTGATTTTTAAAGTTTCATTTTTAATCAATCAGTTAAGTGTGTTTGCAGGATTATACCTCCACACTGTTTCCGAATCAAAGCTTGTGGTTGATACTTCAAGAGGGGAAACCCTACATATCAATGTAATCATCCTTTTTTCTTTTGCATTAAAAATGTTAATTACCTCTTCATTTTCTAATCATAATCTGTAAATTCTAATATGACACATGCTATTCCAGGGTAGCATTTGAATCTTTGCAGGTTCTAGTGGTTGTTAATTTTGTGAATCACATTTTTATGTGTTCCAATGCTCAAATATTTACTTGCAGCAAAGCTTTGAGACTTTTCATTTGTAGTAGTTCTTCAAGGGGGAAATATCAATGATCATCATTTTCAATTTTTAATTTTGAGTGAGATTAATTGTGCTTGTTTGCTGGTATTCAAGTGCGAATACCAGCCTAGATTCTTGCCTTATTTCAGTTTGAACAGTTATTATTCATGCTTGATTTATTTATGCCCTATTTCTGTTTGAAAGTGCAGTTTGATATCACCTTTCCAGCTGTTCCATGTTCATTACTCAGTCTTGATGCCATGGACATAAGTGGAGAGCAACACCTTGATATAGTATGTACTGCAAGCAGTGTCTTCTTATTGATTAATTTTTAGCCTTAATAATACTAGTTGTATAATAATGGAGACATGCCTAGCATTTGAAAATTTGAATACTTACACCATTTCTTTCTTATTGAATCTGACAAGTGCTCCTGAATTTGATATTTGTTTGCTCTTGCTAATTTAGGATGTATGATGCATTGTTTTACTTGCAGAGACATGATATTTTCAAGAAAAGAATCGATGCTCATAGTAATGTAATAGAAGTTAGGCAGGATGGGATTGGTGCACCAAAGGTTAGTAAGAAAACAATTCTGTGGCACACTTCTTCAGTAAGCATTTGTTTTTAACATATCTTGTATCAGATGGATACCAATATACACACACACACACACACACACACACACACACACCAATACACAACTCAAGCATCCACATAAAAATGAATCCGCGATTGAATTGGCTGCACAAGAAAGTGCTTTGATACTTGCTGAATGAGTTACTTCCATAGTGGATTATAGATTTAAGGAAGAGGTGGGCCTATTGTAGTATGAACTGTGGTAGATGTTGTTTAGTCAGCAAACGGTTTGAAGGATTAGTTTCAAACCTATTGTTCTGTTAGGCTTGTCTATAGATGACATGGTGCCTGCTTATTTTGCTACAAATTGGGGAACCATAACAGATGGGCTTTGGATTGGCAGTTGTTATCATATTAAGTAGGAATACAGTTCGAATTTTGTTATCCTTTTTTCTGATGCACTGTTTATTTGTTTTCATGATTTAAGCTAAGTATAAAATTATTCTTTGCTTTGACGATTTTCTCTCAACACAATAGTTCATTGGAAAAAGAGAAAATCCTTAGCCTTCTCTGCTTGTGTTTGCTTTCCATCTCTTTATTCTTATCTTCACCCTTTCCCTAATGCAGATTGACAAGCCCTTACAGAAACATGGTGGCAGGCTTGAACACAATGAAAAATATTGTGGCTCTTGTTTTGGTGCAGAAACGGTACATTTGATTATCTGGTATCCCTAATGTTGCTAGATTATCTTTTAATAATTTTGGAACATGCAAAGGTACCATATATTAGGTACCAATGTGGACTGTCAAACCAATTTACTAGAAACTGCCTTTCTATTAGAGATGTTGTCATGGGTATGAAATGGCAAATATTTTAGCTGGGAATACCCTTTTCAGCTTCATCAGGCTGATTTCCCTCCCTTCCTGCTATTCCTCCTTTTCAAATTGATCAAAATCAGTTTTTTTTTTTTTTTTTGACTTTTTTAAATAGATGTTTCAATCTACAAGAATTTACCAACCCCCACCCCCCTCCCCCTTTTTTCTATAAAGGAAAAATAAATCCCTCCTTTGTCCTGCATCTTCTGCTCATGGAAAACCCATTTGTTGGCTTTTAAATCTATCATATAAATTATTTATATTAGATCCATTTCATTAACTTATTTTCCTTGACCCCCATCATAGTTTTTCCTTTCATCTCCCTAAGAATTTTATTTTAAATGCTTTATCTAACAATTTATATTCTTCTAATCTCTCCATGTGCTCAAACTTTTTTATCTATAGGCTTGAACATACTCAGTTAGACATGTTGTGAACTTGAATTTTCTTTCTGATGAAGTAGGGTTAGCTTGCAGCATTCCTATCTATGACATGATTTTGAAGGAGTTAGGTCAGCTTGATGTCCCTTCGTTTCCATCTGCTATTCTAGAACACTTGGCATGCTAAAATGGAAGTATGTTGGATAGTGAACCTCTTGTATGCACCATTTGTACTTGGGGATTCTCCTCTTTCAATAAAATTTCTTATTACTTATAAAAAGAATAATATAAATAAATAAGTACATTGGAAATAAATGAGCTCTTTGGTGACTCACCCAATAAAATATTTGTTAGATTTCAAGATCAGGAGTGAGTTTTTATCTGAATGTTCAGTTTAAATGTATTTTAAGTTTTAAGATTACGTATGATGTGAGTCCAGGTGCCTTTTTATTTTTAATAAATATCCCTTGTTGATGAGGATGGCGCTTGTCCCTTATCTGTGGCAATATGTTGTACTTTCTTGTTCAACTTGGTCCCTCTGCATATTGTAAAATTTACAAAAGTACTGGAGCTAATTGTCAAAAATCAGATGGCCAAAAGGTGTAGAGACAACTGTGAGGTGGTTGGCCCTTGGATCTGGATCTTTTGGTCCTGGTGCATACGGTATAATGTTTTGAAGGGTCATATGTGATGATAAAAGTTTTCCTATAAACTGTGCATGTTGAGTCTCAAAGCCATATTTGCATTTTAAATTCAGTCCTTATTAGATCACCTGCACTAAAAGAGATAAGATTGGGGTTTTATTTCAAAGGAAATATTACACTATTTGATATTGATCTTGCAGTTAGGGAAACTTATTGCACTGGGGTTCTAAAATTTCTTAGGACTGGTCTGCTGTTGATTTTAGCTTTGTTGTATGTGAACACTGAAATTGTGCAAAGGGGACAGAGAAAAGATATGCAGAAATTGAATTGCAGTGTTTATAATATATTTAATATCCTGGGCTGCCTCTCTTTTTTCCCTGGTAGCTCTGCTCCTTGGCTGATTTGTATCAGAGAACCAAAACTTACTCTATAAATATAAATAAATAAATGTATTTATTTATTGCGATCATACCAACCAAATAAATATATATATATATATATATAACATTCTTCAAAAGTTATGTTCTTTCTGTAATTGTTCTGTAGTTTTCTAAATCTCACACTCTCTCTCTCTTTCTCACAGTCGGATGATGACTGCTGTAATTCATGTGAAGAAGTTCGTGATGCATATAGGAAAAAAGGTTGGGCACTAACGAATATGGATCTGATAGACCAGGTTGGTCAGTTTATAATACTATTTTTTAGAGAATGTCATCAGTTCATACACGCATTAATTTTCTTGGATTACGATGTAAAAACTAAGGTAATCAACATTGAACATCTAGTATTAGTTGAGCAGTTTTTTGTTGGTAAGGTATATAGATACCAAATGGGTTTTGAACCCACAAATTCGTCATCCATCTTATTCTTATAAGGAGATGAGAAATGCTGTTTGGTATATGAGTTGAGCACATTGAACTAGAGATTCTATTACTGAATTAGATTAGTTATTTGTATTGCTTCTGAATCTTGAGGTAAATATTTGTGGGTTGGAGAACTTTTTTGATCAGAGAAATCAATATGATTAATTTTTTTTGATAAGTAAAGATGTCTAATTCAAAGAAAAGATTACTTCATGTTCACAATGATGAACACAACATAACCTAAAAGAATTACAAAAGGATTATGTACAAAAGTGAAATGACTCCTTAAAATCTACCCTCCATGGATAATACCCATTAGATCCCAAAGGCTCTAAATACTACACTCCATAAAGCATACGCAAATTCACAATAGAGCAGCACATGGTCCACTGTCTTCCTATTACACCGGCACATACTCCAACCAACCAGAGAGAAGCCTTGTTTGATAATAGTATCACAAGTTAAAATCTTTCTTTAGGTTGCTGTCTAAACGAAGAACAAAACTCTCTTCAGGACCTTAAACGTGCCAAATACTCTTCTATGGGAAAGAATTAGCCTTTCTACCTCAAATAGTGACGTAGGACAACCACACTATTTCAATGGGACAATTAAACAACAATAAGAACAAAGGATAAACCCTAGGAGTCAGCACCTAAAGGTTGCTTGGAGTCAACACCAAGCAAAACTGGAGTCGGCACCAATGTAAAAGAAACACACGTTTTTTATAATTCCCAAAAGCTGTCTTACAATAATCAGAAAAAGTGCTTAAATAGCAAACAATAAGATGCATAAATAAATAAAAACCCTAATTATTAAATGCTTGGGCTTGCTTAATCTTCAAGCCCAATTACTAGCAGGCACCATCCATAAGGCCACAGGTTAGGCTGTCTTCTTTTTGCTTTTCCTCCTATACATGTGTATAATTGGAGGCTTGTACCTTGTGTCCGCACCAAATCCCTCTAGGTGAGAAGAACTCGACCCCGTCAGGTGGAAATCTAAAGAGCTCTAATAGTACTTAAGCAAGTCAGGATCTAGTTGATGTAGTTCATCTCAAGTAATCCATGTGCAATCAAAATCTGGTCACCCTCGCCAACGAACTAGGAAACGATGAACTCCTCCATCCCTGATAGAAACAATTTGTTCATCTAAAGTAGCATCAATAGGTTCTTTATGTGCATAGAGAAAATTTAAGGGTAAAGGGGTAGGGATAGGGACATCAATAGGATCAAGCAAAGGCTCATCAAAAGGGGTATTAGGAATAATTGTAGGGCTTTTATAAGCAACTAGGTCCTCTATATTAAAGGAGGAGCTAATACCATAATCATGAGGAAGGTCAATGACATATGCATTTGGGCCCATTCGTTTCAATACCTTGAATGGTCCAGCACTACGAGCCTACAATTTCTTAACACGGTCCTAGAGGGAAACTGTTCAGGTCGAATCCAAATCATGACATAATCTCCTACCTGAAACTCTGCATGACGTCGACGAGTGTCAGCATGAATTTTATATTGAGAATTACTTACCTGAATTTTTTTGCAAATCTTATCATACAAATCATGAATATGTCAGGCAAATGCCTCAACAAATTCAGAAATTCTAACATGGGGGGACATGGGCAAAAGACCTAAGGGCTTCCTAGGTGTATACCCATGCACAACCTCAAAAGGACCAGCGCCTATAGACCTATTGATAGAGCTATTGTATGCAAGTTGGGTTGTGGGAAGAATTGAATCCCAATTCCGATTGGCTTCACCCACTAGACACTGAAGTCAATGCTCTATTTTCTCTGATACTCTATTTGAGTGATGAGAAATGAGATATGGGAACTGTGTTTGAGTGATGAGAAATGAGTGAGAACTGAGTTTTGAGTTAGGAGCAAACCAAACAGGCTCTTATGTGCCAGTCTTAGTGGGAGAGTTAATTTATCAATTGCTACTTCATTGCATGTTTCCCAAGGACATATGGTCTCTTCTTCTTCTTTTTGCAATCTTTGGGGTTAAATGAGTGATACCTCCGAAGATCGTTGCAGTGTTTCTTTGTTAACAAGGGATGATTGGAAGGCAAAAATTGTGCAACTAGATGCATTTGTGGACAGGTTGGATAGAGAGAAACAATCATTCCTTCAATTGCATTGAGTTATCTACTCTTGAGTGAAATCCATATTTCTTCATAAATTTGTATGAGTGGTCTAATGCGATTGGCATCGTATCTTCCTTTCCTTTTTAGTTTCCTTGACGGTTTTCAATAAAAATTGTATACTTCAATTTTTAATATTATTTTCAGTTTACTTATTAAAAGACTTCATGGAAGCTAGGGTAGGAATGTACACGGTTCAGCTTGGGATAAGTTCAGTTCAGGGTATTTTTCAACCTAACATGATCATTAAGTTCAGTTTAGGTTATTTTTCAACCTAACATGATCTCCTTGAGTTGAGAAATTTCTGACCCAACAATGAAGGGGAATATTCACGAAATTCTCAGATCTATGAGATGCAAAAAATAGAGAAAAATATGCACTAAAGAAAACAATCACATAAGATAATATTTACGTGATTCGGCAATTTGTATATATCCATGAAATTGCAGGGATTTTACAATTCTCAAGAAAAAATACAAGATGCGGCAGTACAATTTTTTCTTTTAAAAACAACATAAAACCCTATCTCCAAAATAATAGTTTTTCTATCCTGCACACAGAATTCACAGTGAGCTACAAAACGGGCCAACGGCTTGGGCCTATCAACTCAAGCCTCCGCTCCATGGACTAAGTATCAGAAAATCTCCCATTAAAAACCGTAACAATATTATTTCAGGTCGGATCATAATCCGAATCAAATACAACTAGGCTCCACAAAGCCCAACACACAACCCGTAGGATCAAGTTGAGTTAGGCTGGCACCATTTTGTTATGTCTAATAAAAAATTGTGTTTTCAATTTGTTGGTATTTTGTTTGATTGGTCTCCCTCTTTTAGACTCATGAATAGAGATTCCATTCCAATGTTTATTGAGTCTCTATCTCTTTGTACATAATCATTTAGTATTTTTTGGAATATTCAGGTTTTCTTCATGCCTTCTTTGCATGAAGTACTCTCTTTTCAATAAAATTTAAATAACCTATCAAAAATAAAAAATAAAAACAAATTAAACAATTGAGCCTAATATTTCAGTTTCATAAATAAGTCTCAAAATATCAAAATAAATCAAACTAACAAAGTTGAACTAAGTCTGAAAATCCAAAATAAATCCAACTCAAATTTAAAATACTTTAAATGAAAAATAAATAAAACTATTAATAGCATGGATTAGGATTGGGTTGAAACTCTTGCCTTCCTGGACCTGGCCCAACCTAAGATTCAAAAAATATTTGGAACCAAAAACAACCCATCAATTTACGAAGAACCAACTTGAGGCATTAGGTTTGGTTCATTGGGCTGGTGAGTTATACACGACCCTAGCTAGGGGTATGGAGTAAGGAATGTATCAGGAGTCATTATTTTAGACGTTGGAATGGCATGAAATCTAGTATGAAAGAATCTATCATTGGTGAACATTTTTTTTTTAAAGGAGACACTTAATTACTTTCAAACTTGGGACAAATGTTAGATACATTTCATTATTATTCGGAAAAGTTGATAGAAAGTGCTATGAAATTGCAAGATGATACTAAGAGAGGAGCATAACCACTGAACATAGGTTGGTGGTGCTAAATATTTGAATTAGAAATGGAAAAGAATAGGTATTAAAGATATTTATGACACTACAATAACTAGTGCGAGAACAATTGCAGGCTTCACAAGTTCGTTTTCTATCACAATAGATTTGCGTCAAGAATCAACTTTAAGTACATATCTCTTTGCGTTAGTTATGATTGAACTTATTAGACTGATTGAAAATGAAGTTTCTTGGTGTATCTTTGCAATTGATATAGTCTTATTGAATGAAACTAGATGTGGGAGTTGACGCCAAGTTGGAAATTTGGAGGGATATTTTAGAATTTAAGGGTCTTAGGTTAAGTAGGTCTAAGACGTGGTACATGGAGTGTAAGTTTAGTCTAAGGAGAAATAGATATTGAGAGGTTGTAAGAGTTGATGGTTAAGAGATACCAAAGAGTGAGTACTTTTGATATCTTGGATTAATAATTCTTAAAGTGGGAGAAATCAAATAGATTTGAATCATAGAATAAGAGTATGGTGGATTAAGTGGAGAAATGCATCTGGAGTATGATGTGATCCTAGAATATCTATTAAGTTAAATGCAAAATTTTACTAGATTGTTATTAGACTGACTATGCTATATGGTACTGAATGTTCGGTTATCAAGATGCAACATGTTGAAACAAAATGTGAGAATATTAAGATTGATAAGTGGAATAATGAAAGATAAGATAAAAATGAAGAAATTCATTTAAAAATAAGAGTGGTTTCTATTGATGAAGAGATGAGGAAGAGTAGCAACAGATAGCTTGCTCATGAGCAAAGAAGATAAATTAATGTAAGGAAGAAATTTGAGTCGAGACAGTAGAAAGAGGCAAATGATGACTTAAAATAACTCCAATGTAAATAGTAAAAAATGACAAGTTAATTTACGAAGTAACAAAAAGTACGATTCTAGATAGGATAGAATAGAGGAGAAGAATACATGTGGCTAACCTTGATTAATCTATTAAGGATCAATAGCCGGGTAGCTGACCCCAAATTTTTGAACTAAGGCTTTTTTTCTTTTCTTTTTTTGTTATTGGGTAAAAAAAAAAAAAAAAAAAAAAAAAACCCAGACTGCAATGCAATCTGCTTGTGATGATAAGACGGTTATGTTTTAATTAATGAGGATTATGTTGAGTTACATAGCCAAGTTTGTGGAATGATGGTGTGACTAGTACAGGCAACTCCTCCTTACGTTAGAGATGCACTGTTAATTTAATCCCTTACTGCTGAGATACATAATGCAACGAAGTATGGAAGACCATGTGGAAACTCTTTCGACAACTGGGCTCTGATGCCTCTCCTTATTTGACAGTTTTCAGAGGCACGAATTTGTGCAACATTTTCTTGTGCATGTTGTAGGTTGAAACTTTAGCTCCTCATTGAAAGCAATGAATTGAATATATGCACACATGGACATGGATGTCTACATACGAAACTTACATACTGCCCTATGCATATTTCGATTCCCAAGCTTGGGACTTTGTTTTCTGTAGCTTTTTATTGTTTTTGACTTTCTTGTTTGTCCTTTTGGCTTTCAGTGCAAACGGGAAGGTTTTATCCAAAAGATAAAAGATCAAGAAGGTGAAGGATGTAATATTCATGGATCACTTGAAGTTAATAAAGTGGCTGGAAATTTTCATTTTGCCCTTGGGAAAAGCTTTCACCAGTCAAATGTTCATGTGCATGATTTGCTGGCCTTGGAAAATGATATTTATAATGTATGATTATCTTGGTACCAATAATAGTTTGGCTTAAAAAAAATACATCATTATCGAATTTTAGCATAATTTGTCATTTTTCTTTGATTTTTAACTTTAATTTGATGTCATCACCATGATGATACAGATAAGTCACAGAATCAACAAGTTAGCTTTTGGTAACTACTTCCCTGGCTTAGTCAACCCCCTTGATGGGTAATTGTTTCTTTCTTCTCCTGTCTATATATTTACATGTTTTGAAATGCTTTCTAGTATTCTATATTGCATTTGTGTCATACCGTTTGAAATTGAATAAAGCTGGAAACATTGTTTACATGAATGTTTTCCACTAAAAGTGCATAAACTATTTTTTGGTGTAATTAACATATCATAGAATACTGCTGCTTCAAATAAAATTTGGAATTCAAAATTTCTGGTTGATGCAGCATATTCCAAATTGGAAATTGCATGTTGTATCTGTTATGTTTTTCTTAGTTATGTGCTCATTTCGGCTTTTTTTCTTCCTCTTCATGATGGAAAATGTTTTGGCCATCAAATGAAATTGCTAGATTGTTCAGTATGTTCATTATCTACTGAATAACCATTAAATAAACAAATTCTAACTTAATTTATTTGATTTAATATGTTATAATTTTCCCTTCTCAACGTCTTTTCAGTGTACAATGGGTGCCTGAAACACCAAATGGTTTGTACCAGTATTTCATCAAGGTTGGTATCATGTTCTCGTTACTTTGTGTTTGAGGTTTAACAAACAAATGCTGAATGATCTTGTCCTGTTTATAGATCTTTTATTTTGCGCTCATTTTGTGAATTAAGCACTGATATCAATTGAATATCTAGATTAAATACAAAAGCATACAATCAAAATCTGAAAATTTTATAGCAGTCATAAATCTTTATCTATTACAACACACTGAAAAGGCAAATGTAAGTTGTTGGTGGAAATTTATGAGAAACGCATTATATCTAAATTTTTATGATATCTTCAGTTTGTAGACCCATTTGAAGAATGGTGTTCTTTACAGACCATTAAAGTTATCTTATAAATATTTTATGGTGCTCTGGGCTTGTCTTATGAAAAGTAATGGAATTCCTACTTCACCTTATTGATGGTCTGAATGAGAATCATGTATAAATGCAGTTTTGAGTGCTGGTTGAAGAATTTTGGTCTATATTTTGAGTTTCTGCTATGATAGTTTTGAAATGAATTATTGGAGACTAAGTCTTTGTGTAAATTTTTGCCTGCGTATGACTGCAGTGTTTTCACAATTAGAAGCAAGGATTTTTATACATATTCATTATGAATTTGGCAGGTGGTCCCTACTAAATACACCAACATTAGAGGCCGTACCGTCCAGTCAAATCAGGTATTGTTATACAAATTGAAGATGACAAAAACTTATTCTTTTATGTTATAAATAGATCATGCTGTAAGATGCACCATTAACGGCATTGTGCAGTATTCTGTGACAGAGCATTTTAGGGGTGCTGAGTCGGGTCGCTCTCCGCCTGTTCCTGGAGTTTTCTTCTTTTATGACATTTCTCCAATTAAGGTTGGTGTTTTTGTCCATAGCTATCACTACCAGGCTACTTGAAAATGTGATTTGGACCCAATCATGACTATGGGCTGCTTTACGTTTTAGTAATGAAAATTCTACCTTGTTTTGTTTTTTTCTTTTTGATTTTCACACATTTATTTTTGTTTTCTTACAATAAAAAAATTCTAAATACATAGGATTATAGCTGCAACCACTCTTATATGAGAGAACCAAACAGGGATAATAAGCAAAAAAGACGAATAACTGTAGATGCAGTGAAAGTTATGTGGATTGTATGTATTTGAAAATAGTTTCTGTATGAAGTAGACCCCTAGGCATCTTTCATGGAATGGGACTCAGTACTGCCACATAGGTGACAAGAAATCAGTAGCTCTTTGAACTTATGTGGTGGATAAAATTTTTCTAAAATTATATCCTAAACCACTTAGCAAAAAAAAATTATATCCTAAACCAATGCCCTTAGAGAATCTGTTAACTTTTCCTATTTTACAATTTATATTTTTGCATGTTTCAGGTGACTTTGAAAGAGGAGCATGAAACATTTTTACACTTTATGACCCATATTTGTGCAATAATTGGAGGTAGTGCTCTCTCTGGCTATTTTACCCACATTCATGCATATGTACGTACGTAAAGCTTTCAGCTCCCATTAAGCTAAAGCTTGTGTTCTGAATCTGATATCATTCTCTGATTAAATGATTGTTTTTAGGTGATATTAACTTTTCTTTCCCTTATATTTTTCTTTCCAAGATATTTAAGATTTTGGGTAGTCACCTTTAGAAATTTCCAAACACTCACTGTATACCAAATTGAAAACTTATGACCGGTTCACTCCACTAGAACTAGAAGTAGAGATTTATGCATGTTGGTTGTGAGATTATTCTTCTTGTCTTCCTTTCTTGTTATGCGCTTGTTACTTTATTAGAATCACTTACGGCTCGTATCTCTTTGTTTAGGTATTTTCACAGTTGCGGGAATAATAGATTCCTTCATATATCATGGTCAAAGAGCGATCAAGAAAACAATGTAAATTGGACAAAGTAGCTGATATCTTTGCCATTCCACATGTGCTGCTCCGAAATCCAGAAGGCTTCTGCGGGACTTGGGAAATCATTGAATCATTTTTTTTTTTTTTTAATGAGGGTTAGAAATCACAAAATTATGTGGCTGTTTTTACTTAGTGAGTAGGGTTAATACTCCTATTTCATTCTGTCAAATCATGCTTCTTTTTTTCTTTTCATTTTTTTTGTTCCCCTTCAGTTAGTGATTTGTAGATTTACATGACAATTTATTTTCTTGGGAATTAGATTAAGTTTTCATACCTTAATGGAATCAAGGGTGAAACAATCTTTGTAAATGTGATGCAAATGTCCGCTCAAATAGCGATAACTTGAAAATTTATGAACATTGTGGCTTATATTAAAACGTGCTTTCAAGAAACTTGACAGCTATATATAACTTAGTTTGGATTTGGTGAAAACTGAGTTATATAACTCAGTTTTCATCACCCATAACTCAAAATATGTGGGACCCATAGAAGATTGAAGATTTTAAAACATCACTCAAAACTCCAAAAATCTGAGTTAAAGTTATGAAAACTGAAAACACATTTTAGAAGTTTATAAGTGATTGAAAACTGAGTTCAATGCCAAACTTATAAAAAAAATAAAGCTTCTAAGACCCATTAGTCTTTGTCAAGTCAGAATTTGTGCTGTTGGCACATTTCTTTTTTTCATTTCATTTCTTCATTTCAAAGTTTCTTCTCTCCATTTCCACTTTTCTCTTCCCCCACATCCTTCTCTTTTCCTACTCTCACACTTGTTCTTTTCATTTCAAAGAGCTGAACCGCCCTTGGTCAGCCGAAGAGGAACTTGCTGTGATCGAAATCTCTGTCCCTGAGACCCAACCTCTTCACCGGCGAGGCCTGCTCTGTCACCGGCAGGCTGTCACTCCACTTGTGCTTTTGCTGTACTGAGATAAATTTTAAAAATTGCAAAGTTTTTTCTATTCAAGGCTAATTGGGGCTGATCTGTTCAAACAGGTTTTTCTAAAAAAAAAAAAAAAAATTCTTTGGTAAAGTAGAACTGTAAGATCCCATGACTCATTTTTACCTTTACTACCCAAAAAAAAAGGTGCAGTGCAACGGACCCAACTAAAATGATAGTGACAATGTAACATGTTAGCTAATTGTTGTAAAGCGGACCACTGATAAGAAAAAGTAATTATTATTTATAACAAAAATGTAAAAATCAAGCTACTTCTAGTTAGAATGCACCGAAGTGAGAGGAAGAGTTTTTGGCTTATGGGTTTTGGTCCATTTCTGGGTTTTCAGATGGGAGAAGATGAAAGTGAAGGGGCAATATTGTTCTGTGCAGTGTCAGTGGGTGGGCTCCACTATTTTGCCAAAAAGTGGAGTTAAAGAGGGAGAAATGTAACTGAGTTGTGTGTCCAAACAGAAATTGAAGAGTATTTGAGTTATAATGAGAACTGAGTTATGAGTTATAGTTTTGAGTTATGAGTTTTGAGATATGGGTTTTGAAAATTGAGTCATGAACCATCCGAACAGCAACTCTTTCAAATCTCTTTGGACCATTTTTATCTTGAAAATATGGATTCAAAATGCCGTTAAATAAATTTTGCTCTAAATAAGGTTCGAAGCACAACTTAACTCATATTATGATTGAAGAAGATTTTAGGCTTAAAAGGCAAAATTGAGTCCAAAAGTGAGTCAAAATGAATAAACGGACTAGGTCCCAAATCAGACTCAGTCAAACAGTTGCTAATATGCTATGGACTAGATTTTAAACCGAGTCAAGGTCATGGATGAGCAATGAATGACGGGCTTGAATTTGGCCCGTGAACTTATCTTTTCTTCCTTGTGCCACTCAAGCGTATTATATTCAATCACTCGAAGTGTTTCGAGATATGGTTAATCTAGACTCATTGAAAAAAAAAATTCAGAGAGATAGGGCTAATTATTTTCATAAAAATATAAATTTCACAACTCTTAGCCTAATTAGAAACAATATTGGTTATGAAACCCAATGTGCTTCAATAACAAGAAGGAGAAGAATTGAAACAAAATTATGTATGATTATTTTAGTTTTTCTTATTGTTGCCACTCAAGTGCATTGTGTTTCATCACCAATAGTGTTTCTAGATTAAATTAATGTAGACTCATCGAAATTTGTATCTTTAGGGAAATATAGCTAATTAATTCCATAAATATATAAATTTGCATAGGCTCAACCCAGGCCCAATTAGAAACAATATTAGTTGGGGAATGTGCTTAAGTGACAACAGGGAAAAATGTGAGATTATCTTTTGTTCTTTTTTTTTCTGATGACACTCAAGCGCATTATGTTCCATCACCAATAGTGCTTCTAGATGAGGTTAATCTAGACTAGTCAAAATTTGTATATTTTGGAAAATAGAATTAATTACTTCCATAAATATATAAATTTCCATGAGTCTCAATCCAGTTAGGAACAATATTGGTCAAGGAACTCAATGTGCTTCAATCACATCATGAAGAAAAATGAACCAAAACTATCTGAGGTTATTTGAGTCTTTCTTCCTTGTGCCACTTAAGCTCATTGTGTTCCATCACCAATAGTGTTTCTAGATGAGGTTAATCTAGACTCGTTGAAATTTGAAGAAATTTTTATGTTTAGGGAAATATAGATAATTATTTCCATAAAAATATAAATTTCCATGAGTCTCATCCTAGTTCGAAACAATATTGGTCATGAAACCCAATGAGCTTTAGTGACAACTGGAAGAAAAACTAAACAAAACTCTATGAAATCATTTTAGTTTTTCTTCATGGTACCACTCAAGCGCATTGTGTTGCCTCACCAATAGTGTTTCTAGATGACATTAATCTAGGCTCATTGAAATTTATAATTTTAGGGAAATAGAGTTAATTATTTCCATAAAAATATAAATTTCCATGAGCCTTAACTCAATTAAAAACAATATTGGTCATGGAACCAAACATGCTTTAGTGATAGTGGGGAGAAGTACTAAAACAAAACCATGTGAGGTTATTTCAATTTTTCTTCCTAGGGCCACTCAAGCACATTAAGTTCCATCACCAATAGTGTTTCTAGATGAAGTTAATCTAAATTCATCGAAATTTGTATGTTTAGGGAAACAGAGCTAATTATTTTCATAAAAATATAAATTTCTACGAATCTCAACCCAGTTAGAAACAATAATAGTCATGAAACCCAGTATGTTTTTAGTGATAGTTGGAAGAAAAATTGAAACAAAACTCTGTGAAGTTATTTTAGGTTTTCTTCATGGTGCTACTCAAGAGCATTGTGTTCCATCGCCAATAGTGTTTCTAGATGAGGTTAACCTAGACTCGTCGAAATTTGTATTTTTTCGGGAAATAGAGCTAATTACTTCTATAAAAATATAAAATTTTCATAAGTCTCAATCCAATTAAAAATAATATTGATCACGAAACCCAATGTGATACAATGACGGCTAGAAGAAAAACTTAAACAAAACTTTGTGAAGTTATTTCAATCTTTCCTTGTGCCACTTAAGTGCACTATGTTCCATCACCAATACTGTTTCTAGATGAGGTTAACTTAGACTCGTTATAATTTTTATTTTTAAGGAAATATAGGTAATTGTTTACATAAAAATATAAATTTCCATGAGTCTCAACCCAATTAAAAACAATATTGGACGTTGAACCCAATGTTCTTCAATGACTAGACCGGAAGAAAAATTGAAACAAAACTGTGCAAGTTATTCCAGTTTTTTGTCCATCACCAAAATTTTCTCTAGATGTTAATCTAGTGTCGTTGAAATTTGTAATTTTAGGGAAATAGTGATGAATATTTCCATAAAATTATAAATTTCGATGTGTCTCAACCATTATTGTCATGAAACCAACTCGCTTTAGTGATAGTAGTAAGAAAACTTAATCAAGAAACCCCCTAACATTATTCCATTATTTTTTTTTTATTCATAAAAATAAATGGACAAAATTTGGCTCCAAACATAACCTTGGGCTCCAACCACCAATGGGAAAATGACATTTGTTTTACACATGACTCACTTTACCCAACCAACTAAGACTCCAAACATGTTTGGTGCCAAACCTTTTCTAAAAATTAGATTTTTGTATGTATCACTACTTAACTAATGATTGGATTAAGTGGTATCCTCTCTCGCGGGTGAGGTGAAGATGCCACAGCAGGCATTATATATATATATATATATATATATGAGAAAGAGAGAGTCTATTGGAAGGTTCTTTTTTGAGAATGAGTCTATTGGAAGCTAGAATGATAAAAATAAATAGAACTATTAAAGTACAGAAATGTATGATTTTCTTTGCTGTTATATTAACTTGAAAATTTAACAACCATGTCTTCAAAATGACAAACATTAAGAACAAGCTTGTAAGAAAAAGGGAAGAAGCAAGCCAAAAATTAGGAAATGGATCAAAACTGAACTGTAACATCCTTTGACTCCCATATGGAATGGACCAAAACTCAGGTAGACCAACTACAATTGTGATCTTACACCAAAAACAAAAACAGAGAACAGAAAGAACAAAAAAAGAAATTGAGAGCTGGTCACTTTATTGACTAGCCTAGTTTTCATCTGATAAAGGTTATCCCAGAGACCAAATAATATCTTACAAAGAAAACACAGGGATCACTTTGTGGACCATTCTAGTGCTTGTAGTTAGGGTTGTCACGGAGACCAAGTTTAGAGAGAACCAAGCAGTAGGAATCCCAGTCAGTTCTTCGGAGATATTTCAATATTCTCTTCCTCCTCTGCACCATTGCTTGAAGACCCTTTATAGAATGCTTATCCTACAGCATTATAATAAATAAATAAATAATCTAAGTAGGAAAAAAAGGGAAGTAACAGCACCTACTGTACTGACTATGCAATCATTTTTTTTTTCTAAGAGACTATGCAACCAATTAAAAGGTAGACTTGTTAGTACTCTTGCTATTAATTTTTGGCACCCCAAGCAGCTATAATATATTGACTTTTATTCTGAAGGCGACAGCAACTTGTAACTAATTAAAAATGTCAAACAGATTTATAAGATGCACAGCTTTAACAAGACACAATTTAGCAATAGCCAGCTTGTTGCCAGTCCAAGACTTGTACACATAACTACTTGTTCCATAATATCATATTCTTCATACAACATTGCAAATGCTAGCTTGTTGGCTTGCCACATAAATTGCTGGCTTGATGAAACATTGCAATTAGTGGAGTCAGCTCACCAAATAAGTATAGCAAAAAGTGACATTTTAGTTGTCCAAAGTTTCATTTGAATTTATAGTGACTTTCACTAGTGTCCAATGTGCTGTGAATGAAGAAAATTTGAACACTATTGCTCATGCATTAAAGCACACTGCAAACCAAAAAAATTAATTATAGGAAAAAAAACAATTATTTAAATATCAAACCTTTAATACCCTAGAATAAATCTTAGGTTATAGCTCCTTCAGTGTTGTACCTTAACTTCCTTAATTAAATTCAACCATGCAGTTGCATTGACCATTATACATCCATTTGATGTTGATCAAATAAACAAAACTAATTCTATAAGCAGTCTTAACATTCAATTTGCGTCACCATGCTCCACACAAATAAAAAAGTAATGTGATATAGACATGAAGCTGACACATGAGACCACTGAGGTTTTAACTTTTCTTTTCTTTTATTGGTAAGTTACTCATGCACCCAGTGGGAGTCAACCATTATAATAAAAGAAGTACCAGTTGAGTGGTAGCTCATTGGTCACTAAGAATAAACTTTTCTCAGAGTGGGAGCATCTCCAAGGTGTGACAAATATAAAGTATCACATATTTTTTATATTTATTTTACTTATAAAAAACTCTAATATTTATGAATTTTTCACCAAGGCAATACAAAATTTATTAATTTGAGCTCACTACTCAATAAATTGTTTGGTGATTTCTTCAATAATACTAACACAAAATAAGCTCACTGACATTTATTAATTTGAGTATTTCACACCACCGTTAGACCTCAAATACACACACCAATTTTCATATTAATCATCCATAAACTCATGCTTTAAGTATAATTTTTAAAGTGAAAAGAACTTGAGATTTTAGCATTTTATAGATGAGATGGTTATTGATCTCTTATCATCTTGCTAGTTTGCAAGCATAAAGGATATGGGGAGATGATGTAATCCAATAGTGGACTTAACACACATCTAACAGAAAGTTATGTAGTATAACGTTGACAAAAATTACAATAGGTGTAATTTGAGCCCATCCCAGATACATAACGTGTAGACACTCGATGCGGTTTGGATGGATTTGAAAAACTTCTCAACTGCACCAACCACCATCATCAAGGCCGTATGTCACTTGCCGGACACCCCCAAGTGTGACTGATGTCATATTTCATATCAACAATGTAAAGCCCTTGAAACTTAAACCTACTTTCCTCACATTCATCTTCCCCCATTCCAAAAATACACTAAAAGTAATAGCTAGAACAATCTATACCATGTTAATCACCTCAACAGCCCTAATTTATTAGAAACTAGTGCGGGTCGATAACTATCTCTTTGTAAAGTGCAATAATCAATTTCTTGTTCAACCATATGAGGATTGATATTACCCTAAATACCAAGTAAAAGAATCTAATGCAAGATTGGATCCAAAAAAGTATTAAAAATAATAATAATAAATAAATAAACTAAGAAGTAATACAATGAAAATACTCTTCTTTTTTTGGATAGATAATACAATGAAAATAATCTAATATAGACTGAAGCAAAGAGATACTCGGTTCAATTGTCACCTTCTTGTGTAAAACTGAAGATAGATGCTTGATCTTAGTTGTGAGTTGCGCCACTGCAAAGAAAACAGATAAAGGAAATCCATAATCATAGCTCAAAAAAAATAAAAACAGAGAGAGAGAGAGAGAGAGAGAGAGAGAGAAACACTGATTGCAAGCATATTATGTTTGGAAGAACTTTCAAGGATCACTAACATTCTCACTTCTCCCAAGTAAAAAGAACAAGGGGGGAATTTTCATTTCCATGAAAGTTGTGTTGCTCCCAAAGAAGGGCCAAAAAACATACAATGAAAAGATTATTGAGAGAGAGAGAATAAACTCATATTTCAGGGGTTCAAATGACTTAAAAAGAACTTTATAACATTATGTAGATGATTCATAAAAATTGAAGAGCAGGAAAAAAAAAATGCTGAAATTTTTACATAAAATTCACAAAGTATAAGACAACCTTGTATGCATTTATTAAAAAAAAAAAAAAAAAAAAGTCAAAAACCCCACAACGAAGGGAACTACTAACTACCTACTTTTATATTCCACTTCCACCTAGCCACAACAGAGATTTGATAAATTATAATTTCTTTTTCAGTACCCAACAGAACTCAGAAAACAATACAATTTTTTCCATCCTAGTCTAATCATATGCTCGATTGCTCATATGTACTATAATTTTAACACTTCTTTATATTTCCATGTCAACTGGATAGAAGAAAGGTAAACCCAAGAAGTCATCAAAAGTTGCTTTTGCTGATCTCTATCAAATTGGCCAAAAGCATAAACAGTCACTAGTCTCCTCAAATTTAACACCAAATGGGCCCCATTCTCATTATTAATGACACCTTATTTTATACTATACAGCATGGCTTACCTTATAGCTGTTCAATCATAGCTTAATATTCACTCGTTTATGGTGTGTGGAAGACAACATTCTGAAACTTTCTTTCACGCTCTATTTCTATGACAGCATTCTCTCAATTCAAAGCACTTCAATGATATATTAAACTTAAGGATAGAAGGAAGTGGGGAGGAAGATATGAGAGAAAGGAAACATGTTACTTTCAAGTTCTTTTAGATGTGCAGCACTTTTATGATTCCATTCCCTCCTTCTCTCTCTTTAACCAATCAAGCATCCCAAGGGAATATAGGTTTCCTTCCCCTTCTATCCCCTCTCCCTCCCTCCTCTCCCTTTCCTTTCCCTTCACTCTATCCTTTTGGATCAAACAATAGTCTAGATAACATAACCAATTACCCTTGGTATCCCATGGCTTGAACACCAACTTCTAATAAACCACACCAATCAGATCCAGTTAGATGTTTGCAACCTCATGGAAAAATTCAAAGCTAATTAAGATAATAGTTACTTGGCTAGCCAACTCAACTGCTACTCATTTCATAACAAAACCTTCTTTTTTTCATAGGTTATCTTTTTAATATTATGTTTCACAAAGATTTAATAGAATGGAAGAAATATACGCTCTTGGAAATGTCACATTTAATGGAGATTTAAATGACTAGAAACTAGAGTCGCTCTTGGTAATGTCAGGTTTAATTGGGATTTTACTGACAAGGAACTCAAGTCAATAGACTCCTCTGACATCATGTAGTCTTATATATCTAGGCAAGAGGGCCCTGGTCCAATGAGGTGGAGGTTGAATGGGCATGGAAAGTTTGATGTTCGCTCCTATTATGAGACATTGAGAAGCCTAAGAGATGTAAGTTGCCTATGGAAGAGTGTTTGATGCACATCAAAAAGAGTCACCTTCTTCATTTCAACAGCAGTTTAAGGAAATATATTGAAATGTGATGATCTTGTAAATAGAGGACTCACAATAGTAAATTGGTGTTGCATGTGCAGGTGCAGTGGCGAATCCATGGACCATTTATTGTTGTATTGTTATATTGCATATGTTTTGTGAACTTACATTTTCTCAGTACCAGAGTCTAGTGGATCTGGGAGAGAAATGCTTCTTTCATATGGAACATAACCCCTCCATGCTGTGGACTTTATGGAGGGTGAGGACTGAGGAAGCATACTATCTTTGATGTTGAAGAAAATTAGGTGGTTCAATTGAAGACGTACTTCACTAGATCATTATATGAGTCGTCTCATTCTTCAGGTCTTAGTGCTACTCATTCTTTTGTAGATCTTTATCTTTCAAAAGATATATTATTATGAGAATGGAAAGGTTGGAATTGTGAGCTTCCTTAAAGAATTACAAGCAGATATTCATATGTTCCAAAAAATTAACTATAGAGCTACACCCCTTTCCCACTGCCCCCACCCCCACCCCCCCAAAAAAAAAATCATAGTGCTCTTTTGTAGATTTTATTTATTCTCTATAATTTTGTTTGTAATTCATTCATGTTGTAATTTTTAAGGATATCTTATGCATACAACCTATGTACATATATATGTACACAAAGGGAACTAAAGATAAGGCCAGAAACATGTCAATCAAAAGAATTAGATGAGAGCAGTATATTTTAACATACAATTCTGTGAAATAAACAACACATGCATCCAAAGAAAAAGATTATACACATGCACCAAAAAACAGAAATCAGAAACATGCAATCTCTCAAGATGGAAAAGTGTAATGAAACTAAAATGTAAACCCCTTTACCTTGAACACGTGCAGATCCACAATCTGAATCTGACATTTTAAATTCATCTCTAACTTTTGCAAGCTCAATTTTCATTTTTTCTGCAGAAGACATATTATCCGGATGGAAATACTGCATTAAACATATTTCAAAAATATTAGAGCATCAAACCCCTTCAGATTTTTAAAGGAAAGTAACTTCATCTGAAATAATGCAGGTATTAATAAGTTCATACTGGACTCTGTTTAATAACATGCACTTTCTGAAGGATCGAATAGGATCGAATACCCAAAAAAAAAAAATCATCCTATAAAGACCTTAAGCATGCATAATTAAAAAACAATACTATAAGGTTGAGTTACTTCATGTAGGATTCACAGTTTGCACCAATAAAGGAATCAATACATAATGAATTTGATTCCAGCTCTTTTAGGAAAAGAAATATTCAGAGTGAAGGATAATATGTACAAGGAAGTCTAGCAAGGACTTATTGTAGATAACAGACGTCACTTTTTTTTTTTTAAGATATAATAGACATCACTCTGACACTAGTTTATTTCAGTCATCAGTAATACCAGAGACTGTAATTTCTTAATTTTAAGAATGCAACAACAGAGTCACAAACATATGAAGAGTTTGCATTTAGCTCTTTTGCAAGATCATACCATCTGAATTATGAAGCAAAAAATTGACTTAATAATGAACCCTTCCAACATATGTAGTGTGCGTTTGACTCCAGCTTAAAAAGTCAGCTTATTTTACTATTCAGCTTATTTTTGCTACTATTCATGACCCCACTACACTTTTTAGTACTACTCATGGGTCTCACTATACTATTTCAGCTAACTTTTACATTTATCTACAGTACTTTCAGCAAAAAGAAAATAAACAGATCCCAAACAATCCCGTTGTCTCTTTATAATAAATATATTCTCACCTATAAAAAATTTATAAAATAAAATTATTCATTAAAAAAAAAGCTTCATTCTTTTCCATCTAAAGAAAAAGTAATCCTCAAAATGTTTTACAAAATACATTACTATACAACCACTGAACACAGTGTCTTCAAGCAAAAGCATATAGGTTTTGCAAATTCTCTCTTTATTAACAAGAGCTCAAGACTGTAAACCACAAGTGAAATTACAACTACAACTACAATTACTTCTTAAGGAATTCCACATTAAAACATCAATAAGAATTTAGAGAACAACTTTAGGGAATGGATTTGGGATATCTCATTTTAGGAGGTCCTATCATCAACATTATCATCTAGTGCTCCAATAATTTATGCATGTGAGGGTTTTCACTATTTTAAATGAAAAATAATGATTGATCTAGTCACCTTATTCAACCAAAAATAGAGATTCAAGAATATAAAAGCTAAGAGAAGGATATTTGCCTTTTCAACTAGATGCTCCTTTGGAGGTTGCAGCATAAAGTTTGGAGTTCTGCCTAACTGACCCAAGATGTCAAGTCTCTGGACTGAAAAAATAGATCAGAATCAATAAATATAGATTTTGTATCATATGTATACAAGTTAAAGCTTGCAAAATTTAATCCGCCAAAACAATTTTAAAAAGCGATATTCCACAACATTAGACACATTCAAACAAGTATTATATGAAAGTAAAAAAAAAATATATTTTAAAAAAGGAAAAGAAAAAAGTTATCTGATAAGCATGAGCTTGAGCCCATTTTTAGTTGACTAGCAACATTTTGCTTTGGAAAAAAACCAGGTGAGAAACCCAAAGATCTAGCTTGAGCCCAATTTTTATTAGATGCCTTGGCTAAATTATAAGAGTTCAAAAGAACCTTTGCCATACCTAGTATGAACAGTGTTTAATATATCAGAAATAAGAAAGGAAGAACTAAACCACACAGCAACCAGAGCTCAATTTGTTCAACAACCAGGGCAAAGGATTCTAAATTGTTGTCATACTGCCAAAAGTGGAGACTAATCTATAATCTATCACTTAAAATCTTCCAATCTGATAATTTGAGGTGGACTGACTTCTAGATGATAACTTTTTCTTTTTTGATAAGTGGCTTGTAGATTAAATGATTCATGCGCAAAAGAGAGCAATTAATGCACTAGTAACAAAGAGTGAAATGATTCAAGTTGAGGGAAAAAAAAAGGTAGAGGGAGACCAAAAACAATATTAGTAAGAAGTTAAAAAGGACATGTCAATTTAGAAAGTAATGTAGAGGTTATGACTTTGGATTGAATAGAATGGAGGAAAAGAATTCATGTGGCCAACTCTACCTAATATTGTTGAGGATCCATAGCCAACCCCAAAAAACTTTGGGACTAAAGCTTTGTTGTTGTTGTGGCTTCTAGATGATAACTGAACTGAGAACACTCAAATAATATTTTATAGTACACTAAAAAAGTATTGAGAACACTGTAAAATTTAACAAGTAGGACAAAGATCAGTGACTAAATGCCTTTTCACCTGCTAATCTCAGCAATCAAAACAGAGGCTATATCTTTTTATCATCAACAATCCAAGTACAACATCAAAACAAGCACAATTTATATAAACTGCACAAACACCACTTGCTTGACAACATCAAGCCCCCATGCCCCCCCAACCCCCATTTCACTATCAAAATCAGCTTTTGGTTCATAGAGTCTTCATCTTTTCAGGGGTTCAGGAAGGGGGTGATATATTAACACAAGATCAAGTAATCCAAAGTATCACTTTCTTATTCTTTCTCTAATTTTCTAAAGAATGAATCAGAGAACTATACTATTTCATCAATAATTTGCCATTATTTTTTTATACTCAAATCCAATGCCAACTATTGCAAACCAAGTATTCAAAATGTCCAGTTAGCAACCAAAACAGAAAGTACATTCTCCTATCATCTACCATCCAAATTAGCAAAATTGAATTGAAATCCACTAAACTTACTGGAATTTTTCTTTGCCTTCTCAGTTTCTGTCGACCTTAGACAAACCAAGCTCTCCCTCAAGTCCTTAAACAAAACCCCGCCAATCCTCGACTCGGTCTCCTTCTCCTCCATCTCCCTCAGCTTCATCAGCCTCTCATTCAACTCGGAGAGCGAAAAGCCCCACGTTTCCCCTCCCTTCTTCCCCTCCTGCACAGAAGGCCTGAGCTTCCTCAGCTTTTCCCCCAACTCCCCCATAGCTATACATCTTCACGAACTCTGTCTTCATCGCCATTGTCTCCCTCTCCCCTTCTTTCCTCTCCCTCTCCTTCCCAAAGACCGAAAC